>JZKD02S0186246.1:5771-22711 GCA_000966675.3 Picea glauca
AACATCTCGTCCATGGGTTATCTTGGACCATGAATTAACACATGTGTGATATTTGGAAAATGGGTCATGGAAACTTACTTGATGTGTTAAATGCATGCATGGGCCCAATGCTAAGCGATTTATGCAAACGTGCCTCTACATGTTGAATGAAAGCCTACAATTCTGGGTTGAATTCCAATCTAGCGATAATGGCATGTTAACCACATGTGTATTTAGCACCAACATTTTTTACATATGGAAAATGATTGGGGTTAGTCCCCTCAAAACTAGATTTCTTTAAGCTTTAGCCTTTACTAGGCTCTCCACTAACTTTAAGTTAATGCTTGGTGCAATAAGCGTTAACAAATGTATTGCCTTTGAGGGGGGAGAACCATGAGTGAAGGGTCGAATGAGATATCGTATATATAGGTGCTAGCTACAAGCCAAATAGTTTATTTGGCTAAAAGAGAGATTTTTTTTTTCTTGAGCTTCATCGAAAATATTTTCGCCATTTTTATTGCTAGCCGATTGATCCTTGTATATCCTGGTGCTAGATATGATGAGGGTTTGGATATAATTTTTTTATTACASATATTACATAGACATAAAACCCTAGGGATCATGCATTACATTTGCATATCTAATTTAATTCCCTTAGCAATTGTTCTTTAGAAGTGTGTTTGAGTTGTCAAGAGTTAATTTTTTTGTTGTTGTTCGTACCCTAGTTTTCTAAACACAAGTGGACACACGTCAAGTTTCCACACACCTTGTGGAAAATATAATGATGTATGTTCTCAACCTTCCAAATAACTCTTAGACTGGCCCAACGAACTCCCTTGGATACTAATTGTTGTCTCTTTTATTAAACGAACTAACTGCGATAATTTTGCGAAGACTTGAGTTTTCTCTCTTGTGTAACATAGTTTTTTGACATCATATATGTTAAGATCCAAATACCCAAAATATCATAAAATAACAGAAGTACAGACCATATACATAATGTCAATGTGGAGAAAAACTCCAATATAGATAAGTTACACAATAACTCCTTAAAGAATAGGGTAAACCCCTCCAAATAACCAGATACCTTTCACCTTCCCCATTCCCCCAATAATGAATACATGATCTCTTATATATTACTATTCAGACTTGCACATGAGACCCCTTTATCACTAGATCAACCCTACTACACATGTATTTACACTTTACATGTACATTTAGGCTCATATATGCCCCCCCTTAGGGTCATATCATATACATTTAACCATATATATGTCACCCTTGTGTCATAACAATATAAATGTGAGCTTATCCTATGATCTTCCCTAGAGGGGAAATCGTCATACCCTCTTGATCATCATCGATTTCTATTCATTTATTAAAAGTGATCCTTCCCCTATCTTGTTCATATGCAAATATATAATGAGAACAAGAGGTACAATTATCTTATTTAAATAACAAGTAATCACATTTATTTGTTGTATAAAATAATTTTAATTCACTGTTTAAAAATCACATGTTAAAACCCTTCTTTGTGTATTGTTCTTAGGAATTCTATGGTTTTGTTTATTCCCTAGAAACAAATCGAAATAATAAACATGGTAGTGACTTCACTCAATGTTTGAATACCATGATTATTTTAAAATTGTTAGCTGTAAAAATTGTAGGGTAACCATAGTGAAATTAGGGTTAAGTGAACTTACCGATGCATTGTTTTCTTTTATGTTTCTATGATCCATAAATGTGCACCAACATTGAAATCCCAAAACATTGTACTAACCCTCGAATGATGGAATTTTCTTGAGAGCCAATGTCATTGTTGAATATTACGTTCATGGATTGAAATATGTATCAAAAGAAGGCCCATTAGCAAAGTACTTAAGGTGGAAACACTGTTTGAAATATTGTGTGTTGACATATATTACATCTCTCTAAATATTGCCTTACATACCTAATACTTCTTTCTTTTAAACCATCGTTATCTGATGGTATATCTCTCACATTTAACAAACACTCGTTTTGGTCGCTCGTAACTAGATAACGTCTAGATGGAATGATTCACAAATCACATTGAACAAATCACATTGAGGACACAAGGAAAATATTTAATGCGTGTTGTTATAATCATATTTTCACATGTGCTCTTAGTTATTTTTATAATCTAGTTGTATCTTCACAATTTAATTTTTACATCGGACTCAACATTTAAATCTTTTCCAAAATTTCCCATTTACATTGTGCTAAGTATCTTATGCTATGAAACTTCATTCATTTACTAAATAATTATGGTAGTGGATGTGGAAATTACTTAGATCACAAAGGTTTCATTTGAGGTCGATCCCTGATATTCACATCATCTATGAGTTCACATATCTACACATATCTAATTGCACAAGTTGATCAAGGGTGAATTGTTAGTATGCAATCGAATATCCAAAGTGAACAACAAACATGTGCCAATTCTGAATGCTAGTTTAACCATAAATCTGTTAGTGTTGCAATTATGGGTTATACTTTGGTAACATATTATATATCCTAACATATGCTGAGTAGTCCAAATAAATATCAACTTATATGGGAGTTTATTCTCCATGGAATTGACTCATGTTTTCCTACTCGAGCATAAAAATACAGAGCAGCATGCCGACACTAAATTAAAAACCCAAAAGCAACCACATGGACCACCTATGTATTTACTTAGATGTGGCCGATTCTGCCACATTACCAAGAGGTTGGAGTAGATATGCTTCTTTAATATAGACTATTGTTTCTCAGATCCATCCTATGCTCACCATTAAGAAATAAACAAAACATATGTTTAATGTCAGAAAAGAAGATTGAGGTTTCGCATCGTCCATGCCTCTACTCTACCTTCACGAAACCACACAAGGCTGTATTATAGATGATATTTTGATTGTGGAAGCATAAGATATTATTGATAGTCAAGAAAGAAATTATAGAAGTAAATCAAGTTTCATTGGGCTAAAGACATTGACTAGGAAGAGGCTTCTAAACCCTCCCTTAAATCCAAAATCAATTCCTTTTTCGGGGGAAGAACCATGAGTGAAGAGCCGAATGAGCTATTGGTCAAGCATAATGTCACATAATCACTTCTGTAAGAGGTTTGTTGGATTTTTTTTATATATTTTGAATAAATATAGTGGTAAAAATCACGAGAGAAAAGATAAATATGGCGTGAATTACCTCTATATATCATGTAAACATATATCACAAAACCCAAATGAGATCCATTTCCTTTCTTTTATTGGCATTCCCAAAACCCTATTTCGATGACCCAACAAATATTTTTCCTTTGGAGGATTAAGGGTATTCAAATAAAGAGACCCACATGGAAAAACATCTCACAAGGATGCGATTAATGTGCTTTTGAATGAAATTAGGGTTTCTGAAGCCAAGCAAGTGTACATGGTAGTTTCATCCTAGATACCCCTTAATCATTGTATTGTGGGTAGGAGTAAGGGTTTCACTCAAAAACAAGATGTGTGCCAAGAAATGAGATTGTTTCCATGTGTTAAATCATGGAATTGAAGAACAAGTTATTATGGGGGTAGGTTCGACTACTTGGGATATACTAATCTCACTACCAAGAAAAGAAGAATAAAATCTCATTTCAATGAATTCTTGGTATGACTATTCAAAGCATTCTAAATCTTCATATCTTGAAACAATAAAATTCAAGTGGGTATTGCTTCTGGATTCAACACAACAATTGTTTTATTGTTTATGGCATGATGGAAACCCTAAATTATCATAGATTATAATTAAAAAAAAAAAAGAGATTGTTATGGAGGAACTAAATCTTAATTTCTTTTGGAAATACCACACTAAACCATTTTCCTACCAAATATGACACATAAAATATGATAACAATGGTGACTACCTGTGATTATTTACCAATAGGTTATGTGGACAATGTTGACATTGGTATTTACTTTGTGAGAATTAAGTTCTAATGACAATGAATAGAAATAACACAACTTTCCGTGTCACTTTTGATGATATTTTACTTCATTGTCTTGTTGTATCCATTGGATAATATGGATCTCTCTTGTTGGTTATTTCCTTTGAAAACTATGAAGAAATCATTTTCAGTTGCTTATGGAAGATTTCTGAAATATGTTTGATCTTTTCATGGTGCACACCCTTCTCCCTGTTTTTCCCCATTCTAGGGATATGATTATCCTATGGAGGTAGCTTGTGGTGGGGTCTATGAAAGGGTATCAATTGGATGTCTAAAAAATTTAAAGAGTCCATTTAGAAGATCTTGTATTAGATTTTAGTGGAATCACTAGCACCGGTAGTCATTGACAATGTGCCATGGTTCACAAATACATAGAGGTTTTGGGATGGACTAGTTGAATATATATCAGGATAGATCAAAAGGTGGAGATTATGAGTACCCTTGTGATCTACTTACTCAATCACTTGTTCATTCCCTTTCATTCCCTCAGTGCCTTGTTAAGAAAATATTTTTTTTAGAAGACAACCTAATGCATAGTTGTAAAGAACATCATTGATGGGAAAGAACATCATTGATTTATTCTTATTTATAAAAATATTAAGCAACTTCATTAAGGATGTAATTTGAAAAGAAAAAAAAAAGTTGTATGGTAGTATCATAGTGGATAATTGCCACCATTTGGGATGAAAATACAAACATAACTTAGGAAGCATCATGGAACTTGATTTATAGGAATTGGAAAGTAGCTTGATTGATAACAAGGAAATGACAAAACAATTGTAACTTAGTATTGAAGGAATTGAAGAGGAGAGGCAAGAGAAAGTAATTTCAAATTATTCTTTCCATGTTGATTTATTTGTTGTAAGATCTTGTGAAATTGTGTACTTATTTGATGTTGATATATGCTTATCATCATCGTCATTGGTGTCATCATCATCGTCGTTTTTTTCGTCATCATTATCGTTTTCATCATCATCATTTCCATTGTCATCATTGTCATCATCATCATAGTCATCATCATTATTGTCATCATCGTCATAATCATCATCGTAAATCACCATTGTAATAAGAACAATCACCATAATCACCAAGCAAAATCCTGGTTTGGTCGATGTTCGGATCATATCCCACAACTAAAGAAACGCCCCCTCCTTGAGATTTGATCACCCACATGATCCTATTTTTCCTTCACCACTTGAGGCAATCTCTCCACTCTACAACTATCTAACATGAACCCTAGAAACAACAAAACCCTAACCTCATCTCTTCTACCCTCAACATATTTTTCCAGCACAATGAAATGGTCTGTGAAGCTAGAAGTTTAGACAGGGTGAGGCTCTTCATTGTCTTATCGAGGCTATTAAATTATCTAGCTTCCATGGTCCGGGGATAGTTAAGACCGTGATTTCCTCATTTCTTCATTTCCACTAGTGAGAAATCTAGGTATTTGGACATCTGGCATCCATTGATATCCTCAGGTATTCACCTAGAAAGGTGCGACAAGGATTTTGATTGAACTTCTTCTATCAAAGGAAACAAATGAGGGGTTGTACCAACTATGGGAAAATGGAACCCTAGTATAACAACAATGAGGGAGATAGAGATAGGGAATAACAATTTGTAAGATGTATAACATTCCACTAATTTGTTATCACTTTATTGGTAAAGTTTACGGAGGTATATATACCCTACCCTCTTTTGGATTTGAACATGTGACCTCTTAGGAGGAAACAAATGTTCTTAACCATTAAGTCCACTCTATATGATCAACAATAAGCATGAAATATTCCATATTATTAGATGCATTATTAATAATTGCATATTTATAAATACATGGTTAACCATAACAACATAATATATATAATTTATAAATTTGGCCAACTCTAATTTATACATAAAAATGAAATTACAAATAATAATAAAAGAATTACAACTTATGCCATAATAACATAATATATAATCAATAGATTTGACCACCTCTAATTTATATATTAAAAACGAAATTACATACTATAATTAAAAATTACTTATGTCATAATATAAGTAATTTATAGATTAGAATGTAATGTTTGAATATTTTTATTATTAAAATGTAATGTTTGAATAGTAAAATGTTGGTTTTGATTAATAAATATATAAGTAAAAAGTCATTTAATAAAATGTAATGCTTAATAGTATAAGTAAAAAGTCATATAAAAATAAAGTTAATATGTATTTTTATTAAAAAAATGTAATGTTTGAATAATAAAATGTTGGTTTTGATTAGCAAATGTTGGTTTTGATTAACAAATGTACCCTTCAAGTTATTTAGTCATTTGCTAAATTTAAACCCCAATAAAAGTTCTTTGTATTTTTGTTGCATTTAGACCCCACCGCCAACGTCCAGTCCATTACCGCCATAAAATTACTTTGTATTTTTGAAGAAGCTATTTTGTTCTTTCCATTTTTTTGCAGTCACACAGAGAAAATTCACCCAAGTCCAGCCAGATTTAGCTGAATCAACCATAGCTTCTACCTTGTAAAATTTTCTTTTACATTTTTGCAAGAACATAATTTGCTACATATTAAGCTTTAATGGCGCCCATGCGTTTAGATTTGCCTGCTGGATTTAGATTTCATCGCGAGGACGAAGAACTAATAGATTATTTAAAAAGTAAAGTTTGTGGTTCGAGTGAGGAGGAGCATGACATTTTTTATGAGGTTGATATATGCTAGTGTGTGCCTTGAGACTTGCCACTTATTTGTTATTTGCAAATTATGTTCTGAAAATTTAGTGATTTCAATCATGCTGAACATCTCAAGGAATGAAGATTGATACGCATTTCATTTCTTTTAAAAGCTTTCAAATACTGTTAAATAATTCGCTGAATAGAATTCTCATCCTCTGCCTGTCCTAAAAATTTCATCCCAAGAGTTTCTTGTGGTATGCAGAGAAAGGCCTTCTAACTGGAAGGGATAATCCAAAAGGCGGAAGAATAAAGAGAGCCACGAAAGCATATTTCTTCGAGAAGGAGAAGGCGTTGCACTCTCCTGCTCGGCTATTAATAGAAGAATTCTAACAAGGTTAACATGATAATAGAAGAATTGTGATGAGTATTTATGATTCAGAATCCAACGCGTATTTATGTTTCCATGATGGTCCCCCACCATTCGGAGAGGGTATTAATTCTAAACGAAAGTTTTACTGGGATGCCGATCCCAGCAATTCCATCGTAGCCTTCAATAATGCTGACGGACTTTGGACAGAAATCCCACCGCCATCAATATTGCTGACGGACTTTGGACAGAGTGATGTGTTATTCATGGAAGTACATAAAAAGAGAAAACAGAAGTAGGTCGAAATTAGTCTCAAAATAGGAGATGCTCAACTAACCATTTTTTAAGAAAGCATAATGTTATTAACATTTTTTAAGAAAGCATAATGTTATTATTCCAGACGGATTTTTTTTTTCCCTAACTAACCATTTTTAAGAAAGCATAATGTTATTAACCATTTTTAAGAAAGCATAATGTTAGTATTCCAGACGGATTTTTTTTTCCCTTGAAACATTAGTGGGGTTCAGTACAATAAAAAAAACCTGTTTAGGTTGATCCCACACTTCCAACACTTAATTCTGTATAAATTTCTTTTATACCATCCTCTTTTGTTGAGTTATGATTTATTATCTAA
Organism: Picea glauca; assembly: GCA_000966675.3. Classification (NCBI taxonomy): domain Eukaryota; kingdom Viridiplantae; phylum Streptophyta; class Pinopsida; order Pinales; family Pinaceae; genus Picea; species Picea glauca. Next base: position 13,403 of record JZKD02S0186246.1, read on the forward strand.
AATTGTTAGTTGTAACAATTGTAGGGTAACCATAGTGAAATTAGGTTTAAGTGAACCTACCCTATGGAGTGTTTTGTTTGATGTTTCTGTGATACATAAATGTGCACCAATATCGCAATCCCTAACGATTGTACCTTCCCTCGAATGATGGAATTCTATTGAGATACAATGCCATTGTTCAATCTTACGTTCATGGATTGAAATTTGTATCTTTGATTAGTTATGATGCTATATATATATATGAGGAATTATGCTTTTCACTTATGATTCTAATAGAAGGAGTGATATGTTATTTATGGAAGTACATAAAAGGAAAAAATAAAAATAGGTCTAAATTAGCCTCAAAATAGGAGATGCTCCTTAACTATTTCTTAAGGAACCATAATGTTACTATTCCATATGGAAAAAAAAATTCCCTTGAAACAATAGTGGGGTTCAATACAATAAGAAACCTATTTAGGTTGATCCCACAATTCCAGCACTTAATTCTGTATAAATTTCTTTTATACCATCCTCTTTTATTGAGTTATGTAAAATAGATTATGTCCTTTTTATTATCTAAAATTGTTAGCTGTAAAAATTCAAGGGTAACCATGGTAAAATTAAGGTTAAGTGAACCTACCCTATGTAGTGTTTTATTTTATGTTTCTGTGATACATAAATGTGCACCAATATTGCAATCCCTAATGATTGTACCATCCCTCGAATGATGGAATTCTATTGAGATCCAATGCCATTGTTCAATTTTACGTTCATGGATTGAAATTTGTATCAAAAGCATATCAATTAGCACAGTACGCAAGGTGCAAATACTGTTTGAAATATTTTGTGTTGACATATATTACATCGCTCTAAATATTGCCTGACAGAACTGATATTTCTTCCTTTTAAACCATCACTGCCCAATCATATATTCTCCGACATTTAACAAACACTATGAGTTTCGGTTGCTCGTAACTAGATCATGGGCATGCATGGTCCTTCCCCTTTCTTTATCATGTTGGATTGATGCCAAGTGACAACATTTATTTACGATCCTATACTTGTGAGAGGCGTGACATCTTCTTACGGCGACTTTTGGATTCCTTCCTTGTTTATATTGTTCTCAACGTCTTGCTAACCATTGCAATACCATTGATGCATATGCTAAATTCTTTTTTTGATAATACCGAATCATTTTAGAAAACAAGGAGGTAAGATGATGTTTTTGGGAGTTCCATATAACTGATTTTAGTTTCTTGTTGGTTATAAACAATTTTCATTACATATCTCTCTTTGGTATAAAACATGCAATATGAGGGGTATCTCTACATTAATTTATTCTTAATAAATAACATATATCCTTTCCCGTATCCAAGGGGTATTTACTTACCAAATTCATTTGGGACTAAAAAACAGCTTCCTAAAACTCATGTGATTTGAGCAAGAAAAAACATAGCAGGGATGGAATATGTTAGTTTTCATCAACCTCACAAGTTAACCAATGCCTCATTGGCTTGTATTTATATTTTTATATTAAGAAATGAGTATCACTATTATAGGGTATATAAAAAAAATTATACATTTTCAAGAAATATCTAATATTGAAGTGAAAAATTTTATATGTTGTAGAAGTAAAACAATGCAATATAGGGTTAAAAATCCCAGTAAATATTGTCTCTATCCATGATGTATTCTATTGAAGGGATGGTTTCACATTGAAATTTATGCAACTATGTTAATTTAGTCGGAAGAATTTTGGGGTGTTTGTAAATGATGTTGTTTTCCTTATTAATAGGCTATGATGGTTAGTACAATCTGAATTAATAAGTGGATTACATGTTTAGATTTTCTTTGAATTAACACTATTTTGATCTATTTAGATTTGATTTAGATTAGGGATTTGCATTTTTCTCTATTATGTTCATGATAAAGCACAATTTTAATATTAACTTTAATTATTTTCTATTTCATCAATGGTTTGCAGATTCATATCAATCCAAAAGAGTTGGACAATTAAGACCTTTCTTTATCTTTTTTATCACCTTGAGTATCAATCCAAAAGAGTTAGACAATTAGGACCTTGCTTTATCTTTTTTATCACCTTGAGTCTCAAACCTGTGTTGGGATCCATGCTTGTGAGAATCGATCACATTCCCAAAAAATATATTACAGTTTTGGGCTTCCAGAAAATTTTATGATAGTGAAACTTTGTATAGGTTAGGTTGAGCTGAACTAGCAAAAGGAATCCTCCAAGAGCCAACCATCTATTGGTCCAATAGATACTTCTTTTTAATATAGAATATTATTTCCTTTCTTGTTTTCCATTTATATATAATTGTACACTAAGTTTACGTCTGGTTCAGTAATTCCATAAACATATACTCTAAAACCTCCTCAATGATCATTAGTTTCACAAAGAACTTTCTAGTGATTAGCATAGAAGAAACAACAAGATAAACCAACACTACTTTTAAAACGTCACAAAGATTTGGTGTTTAGTACACAATTTAGTTCAATTCAATGGCATCTTAGCCTTTTGCAACACAAATCTATTGGTTTAATAGGCACTTATTTTGACTGTAGCAAATTTTTTCTTTTTTTTTTGGATTTCCATTGATATATAATTCTACACTAATATTTCCTCTGGTTTAGGAATTCCATAAGCACTCGAAAACCTTTTCAATGGTTCACAAAGAAATTCCTAGTCATCAATAAAGAAGAAAAAACAAGAGAAAAGTATACTACTATTACACCGTGACAAATATTTAGAGTTGAGTAAATAATTTAACTCAATCGAATGACATATCAGCCCTTTGAAGCCAATGTGATATACATCTATGCATTATTAATCAATTTCTTAGCATTTTCATTTATCAGTACCTCAATCTACTCAACAGACTTCAACTGTGAAATCTATCTCCTATTATCCACGGAGGTCAGCACTCATGTCCATTGTGTCCTCCAATATTTATAACAATTTTGTTTCATCAATTATAAATAGGAGGTGGGTTCCTTACCCCCCTTTATGGCCCTTGGATATTCGATAATGATTCCTCTACTTTCACAAATACTTGAATGAGTTACAAAGGTTTTTTAAAGTTAAACTTTTAGAGAGCCCGACAACAACACGATGAAAGAGAGCTAGCCAAGTCCTTTTGGTGGCGATTGCGTTCCACCTCCCCTCTACCCAACATGTAGGTTATGTTGTAGATACTATTACACTTTCATAGGGAATTCGATATCAACTAGTACTATTTTATGATCAACTAGTATAGGAAGAAGGTAGAGGAGTGGAGATACTTCCCATCTAGTGAAGTGACCCATTATTATGATGTTTATTCTTCTTGATCATAATAAAGTGTGACAAGAACAAATAGTGTAGGGAGGTTGGGAATGGAAGATAATTTTGATGTTCGCCATTTGTTTGGAATGATGTCTACAATTCATGTTTCTCTTATTTAGGATATACACAATTGCAACATTTTTATATTTTCTTGTTCTTAAAATGAGTGGTAAGTGTTTAGGGATTGACATTTGAAGTGGTCAGATATTTAAATATTCTTCTTGATATCTTGGAGATGATGAGGTGGACATGTCTCTATTAGAATATTCACCAATACTAAGAGGGATGGTGAATCAATATTGAACACTTTTTACCATTTTTAACCTTAATCACATCATGTAAACATTAACCATTAACAATTCCATTCATCATCGGAAAATCCATACACATAACAAACTGATTTTTAAGTGGCAACCAAAACCACTCAAAACCATGGAATTATTTTCTTATATAATGTTAATATTACATTCATTGGAAACACCAACTTCCAATATTATCAACTGGAAGGAGGAACCAACCCCTTGATTTACAAACACCAACTTGAAAGAAGATCCAAATCCTTGATTTACCAACACTTACTAAAATTAGGCACCAACCCCCTAATTTTACTAGGTCTAAATAGAAGGAAGTGGCCACTCCCTAAAGCATAGTCACCAACCTATTGAATGAAGACACAAATATTCTCAACTGAGCACCAAATCAATAACATATCAACAATCCAAGATATTCATACACAATGTACTTATGACTTCACCTGCGTGCTTCATTCCATAGACAATCCTTTAAACCCTAACAAGTCTCATATAATCATTCCCAAAATGTAATCATTGACAATGACATACACTGATGAAAAAATCCATTCACAGGAACATCCTTTAATGACAGCATCACGACAACATCACAATATCATATAAGAGCATATAGAAACATCACAACAATGCATACGACAACCTCAAAACCTTATGACAACATCACGACCTTATAACATATCTTGAGAATAAGAAAGAAATCATTTTTTGGATTAACTACATAGAGTAATTCATTAATATATTACCCATATCTTAGTGGGTTTGATTATGGGTAAAAATCCATAGTCAAGCTTTCTTGAGCCAGAGGCATCTTGGGATGGGTGACCACATAGGAAGTCTTGGTTACTGGATGCAAGCCCTAGAAGTGATTATTGATGATATGTGATTCATTTTTTCTATTTCAATCCCACTTCTTCACCCCTGTGAGCATCACCCGAATGCAATGAGTGCTAAGTGGACTATTCAAATCATGAGAATTATTATCCAATTTTGACTAATACCCATGGATATGGGTCATAGATTAATGACTTACTCCACAGAGTTTATCCAAAAAATTATATCTAATATGTTGCACTCCAAAATCCCCTCTATGCTTAAATAATAAGTGTGAAGGGAGCTATAAATGGGTAGTTCATAAGGCACAATTCTTGCTAAGGTTTTTCAAATGGGGTAGAAAGTTAAGTTGGATTGATCGTGGGGCAGTGTTAAGCCCTAATATTGGCTCATTACCCCTTAATTGGGGCATATTATATTAGTAATGTTATTTTTATTTATGTCGGCTTTAGGCCATTAGTTGTAATTATACCTCCTAGTATCCTATATATACCAAGGAGACATTTTCATTTTGAATCATCNTTGAGTACTTTTTCTGAGGTTTTTCTATGCTATATTGATATTTGGTTCTTAACAGGTAGAAAGTTAAGTGGGATTGGTAGAAAAATCCAAAGTTAAGCATGCTTCAGACAGAGGTGTCTTGGGATGGGTGGCCACCTAGGAAATTTCAGTTACTAGGTGCAATCCATGAAAGTGATGATTGATGCTATGAGATTCATTTAAATGGTTTCAATCCCACTTCTTCACCCCTGTAAGCATCACCTAATGCAGTGAGTGATAACTAAACTATTCAAATCATGAGAATTATTACTCAGACTCAACTAATACTCATGGATATGGATCATAGATTAATGACTTACTCTATGGAGTTAATCCAAAAAATGATATCTAATATATTGCACTGTGAAATCCCCTATATGATTAAATAATAAGTGTGAAGGGAGCTCTAAATGGGTAGTTCATAAGGAACAATACTTGCTAAGATTTTGCAAATGGGGTAGTAATCTAAGTGGGCTTGATTGTGGGCAAAAATATACAGTTAAGCACACTTGAGCCAGAGACATCTTGTCCTAGGTAACCACCTAGGAAATCATAGTTACTAGGTGCAAGCCCCGGAAATGATGATTGATGCTATGCAATTCATTTCACTGTTTTCAATCCCACTTTTTCACTCTTGTGAGTATCAGCCGATGCAGTGAGATCTAACTGGACTATTCAAATCATGATAATTATTAGTCAAATGGGACTAATACTCATCAATATGTGTCATACATTAATGACTTACTCTACGTAGTTAATCCCAAAAATTATATCTAATATGTTACATTGCAAAATCCCCTCTATGCTTAAATAATAAGAAAGACTTTAAGACAATCGCTTAGAATTATCTTTCACAACAAAAATACACCACAACTCCTTGAGTGCACCTCAAAATTGATTTCTTTGTTGGTTGCACCAAAAAATGTGAAATTATATCCTGTATTTATAGTAATTATGTCCCCAAAATTAGTTGATTTGACCTCAATTTTCTAGGAGAGTTATCTAGTGTAAAAACACATATCTCCACATTCCTACGGAGTTAGAGGGACTTCCATTTACCATTGGAAAGGTCTTAGAATAATATTTACATCTATGTAACTTGTGATTTTACTTGATTTACTTAAGTAGGGTAACAATTCCCTCAAACACAGGGTATCCAAATTGACCAAAAAGTAATACTTTCAAGAATATCCATCTTGCAATGTTTATACCTCTTTACTCTGCAAATAAATTTCAAATTGTAATAATAATTTTTCATTTTGATATAAGCCATTTGTACTTTGAAATATTTACATAATGAAAAAAATGGTTTGTCAATTTATGTAGGAAAAATTAGGTGTCTCATGGCCTTGAAGATGTTGATTTACCAACTATGATTTCTAAATATGGTGTACCAAAAATTTTAATTTTCATATTGAACCAAAGTGTTAAAAAGGTACTGCTATCCTACATAATTAAAACATTATGGGAACAATTGTTACCCTAAATTTAAATTCAAAAATTCAATAAGCCTTGTAATCATACTGCTCATTTTAACTACCATTTTTACACAAAATTATGTTAATAAAAGAATAAAATGGTTTTGTTTGGGGTATTTATCTCTTTATGGTAAAATATTCTTGCTACATAAGGCAATCCTTATTACTTTTGTAGCTTCACTAGTACACATGGGGTCAATATTCGACAAAATATTACAATGATAAGGATAAAATTAATGGTACCATCAAAACGTTTTTATGGGCCCCACGACATTTGTTGTAGTTACAAATTTTTTCTCTATATGTCGAACATCAGATGAAATTTCGTTGGAAGTTTGATGCATTCTCTATCTATTGAAATTATGATGATATGTCTTCAGAAGTATGACACAAGCGAATAGACATATGAAAATTACATGGTAATCATCGTCATCATCATCATCATCATTGTCATCATTGTCATTGTCTTCATCATCAGTGTCATCATCATTTTCATCTTCGTCATTGCAATCACCATAGTTAACATTATCATTGTTGTCCTCCTCCTCATCATCATCGTCACCATCATCATCATCATCATTGTGATTTTCTTTATCATTGTCATTTCCATTGTCATCATTGTCATCATCATCATCATCATCATCATCATTATCAATGCCATCATTGTTATCATCATCATCATCATTGTCATTTTCATCATCGATGTCTTCCTTGTCATTATCATTGTCATCGACATCGTCATTGTCACCATCATTTTCATCATCATTTTCATTGTCTTCATCATCATCATTTCCTATATTTTCATTACCGTCATCATCATCATCGTAATCATCCTCATCATTTTCATCTCCATAATGACCATTTTCATCCTCCTCCTCCTCATCATCATTTTCATCATCATTGTCATTGTCATCATTTTCGTCATCCTCTTCCTCATCATTGTCATCATCATCATTTTCATCTCCATAATGACCATTTTCATCCTCCTCCTGCTCCTCATCGTCATTGTCATCATTTTTGTCATCCTCTTCCTCATCATTGTCATCATCCTCCTCCTCATCATCATTGTCATGGTCACCAGTTTCATCATCATCATCATCATCATCATCATCGTCATCATCGTTGTCATCACCATCATCATCATCATTGTGATCATCATCATCATCATACTTGTCATCATTGTCATCACCATAATCAATATTCTCTTCATCGTCCTCCTCCTCCTCCTCATCATTATGTTCATTTTCATCATTGTCATCATTATCATCATCGTTGTCATCATCATCATCGTTGTCATCAACATCATCGTTGTCATCATCATCATCATCATTTTCATTGTCATCATCATTGTCATTTTCATCATCATCTTGATTTCCATCGTCATCACTATCATCATCATCATCATTTTCATTGACATCATAGTTGTTCTCGTCATTGTCATTTTCATCACTGTAATCACCACAATCAACATTTTCTTCATCTTCTTCATCATCATCATCGTTGGTGTCATCATTTTCATATTCATGGTCGTCATCATCATCATCATTTTCATCATTGTCATCATCATCGTCATCGTCATCTGTCATCGTTTTCATCGTCATCATCGTCATCATTGTTCTCAACATTGTCACCACCATAATCACCATTGTTGTCATTTTCCTTCCCCTCGTCATCATCGTCCTCCTCCTCCTCCTCCTCATTATCATTTCCATTGTTATCAGCGTCATCATCACCATCATCATTGTCATCGTCATCATCGTCATTGTCACCATGATCATCATTTTTTTTGTCATTGTCTTTGTCATCACCATAATCACCATTTCCATGCTCCTCCTCCTCCTCCTCATCATCATCGTCATTGTAAACAACATCATCATCGTCATCATCTGTCTCCTCATCATTGTCATTGTCATTGTCATCATCAACATTGTCGTTGTCATCATCATTGTCATCACCATAATCAACATTATCGTCGTCGTCGTCGTCCTCCTCCTCATCATTTCCATTGTCATTATTGTCATCATCGTCATAATCATCATCGTGGTCGTCATTGTAATAACCACAATCACCATAATCACCATAATCACCAAGAAAAATTATGATTGGGTCGATGTTCAGATCATCGCCCACAATTAAATAAATGCCCCCTCCTTGAGATTTGATTACCCACGTGATCCTATTTTTCCTTCACCACTTGAGGCAATCTCTCCACCCTGAAACTATCCAACATGAACACTAGAAACCACAAATCCTAACTTCATCTCTTCTACCTGCAACATATTTTTCCAGCATAATGAAATGGACTCTGAAGCTAGAAGTTTATACATTAAAAATGAAATTACAAATTATAATAAAAAATTACAACTTATGCCATAGTAACATAATATATATAATTTATAGATTAGAATGTAATGTTTGAATAGTAAAATGTTGGTTTTGATTAATAAATGTATAAGTAAAAAGTCATATAGTAATAAAGTTAACATGTTTTTTTGTTAATAAAAATGTAATGTTTGAATAGTAAAATGCTGGTTTTGATTAGCAAATACATAAGTAAAAAATTATATAGAAATTAATTTAAAATTTTTTAATTCAAATAATATTTTAAATGATTACTTGTTATGCACTCTGGTGTGCCCGCCGATGAGACTTCAATACTCTGCATCATATTAGCAAGCACCACATGCGAAGGAGAGGATTTGAGGAGTGAGTCAAAATAACTAATAATAGCACCACGTTTCCGGAATCGTCAGTCATAATTCGGATAATGGGATGGGGAAATAACTAATAAGTTCGAGGTATTACGGTTTTAAAAAACATTAAA
>JZKD02S0186257.1:0-22711 GCA_000966675.3 Picea glauca
TAATAATAATAATAATAATAATAATAATAATTATAATGTGACTTAGAGAGGTCGGCCCTGTTGAACCAATAGACACTTCTATTGATAGGACAAGTCTAATATAAGTAAAGGAAGATTCCCCATTATGGAATCATATCTTTCACGTGAGTTTGAAAATTTCAGCAAGTACATCTACTTGGGAAAAGGTGCACACCTCTCTTGGGCGCTAGTCCTTTAGGGTTTGAGCACCCTCTTGTGTGCTAGGTCTTTCTTGGTGGTGAAGGTATTTCTCTTGAAAAATATAATAAAGTAATTGGCTGGGTTTTCTTCCCTTCTTGAGAAGGGTTTCCCAGAATACTTCTTGTGTTCTTGTGCATGGTGTTTCTTCTTATGATCTTGGTTGCTGCAACATTCTTGTTTATGGTTAAGACAAATGCAAATTGAAATGAACTACATGCTTAACCTAGCTTATTGAAAAATCAACAGAAAGTCACCCAACTTTGCTATACTATCTTGTCATGATGTTGTTGCCTTCTTGTTGTTGAGTTCTACTGCTGCTGTTGTTGCATCCTACTACAACTAACTACTGCCCACTTCTCTTCAAAAATCCGCCTGAGTGTTGAACTCCTTGTGACCCACTGTTACGATCATACTACAACCATCTTAGCCATGCTTCTTTACATTGACGTCCCCCATGCATTGGAAATATTGGGTAGCTAGTCCAATCATCACACCTAACTCATGAGAATGTGCTCCTCATGCCCAAACACAATCACTTCTGTTCGAACTTCTATCACTTTGTCCAACCTAAAGACTAAGGCAAAGTCTTGCACCTTTCCCTTGGCTGCCAAGTCGCCTCACTAACATAGTGCGCCAATTTGTTGTCAAGCTACCTTTTCACAACCCTACACACCAACTATTGTCTTTATCATGCCAGAGTGAGGTCGCCTCCCTGCTCCAACTCAACAAGTCATGTTCATGTGAATTTGCTACAAAACCCTCCTCCAAAGCGCCCCACACCACACTACCTTCCTCATGGCAATTCATATCTCCAAGTTTGCTCTCGGTGGGTGTCATAGAGGGATTTACATGGTGCACAATTCGGTGCTTTCCAAATAGCATTAGAATGACTTGCTTTGGATAATTGTACCCTCAAAATATTCAAGGCTTGCTTGCAATAGACTTATATTAGATTCAATGAGGAACACTAACCGATTTATGTTTACTAAGTTTATCACTAATATATCTAATCTAAGTAATGCAGAACCAAAATTTTTAGCTTGCTTCTTGAAACCAGGGGAAATTTTATCATGTATAACCAATAGTGCATGAGAAATCGTTGCATCAAGAGAGTGTTGAACATCCTCTTGCAAAGAATTGAGTGTTGGACCCTTTTTCCTTTTATTTTTTCCAAGAAAAAATATTATCTTTATTTGAGATAAAACAAAAATACAGTGCTTAGGCACTGTCTAGAGTTGATCATTCAAAGATAGATCTCTTCAAAATCTTTCCCTATAGTAATACATCTAGAAAAAATCCACAACTTACATAATATCAAATATATTATCTATCAAGTAAACAAAACGTAGATATGACAGTCCCAAATACATATTGCAAGTTGAAAAGAAGTTTAGAAATCATTTAATATAAACTGATTGATGACTACTCTATAAAGATCATAATTATAGTGGAGAAACCCTCTTGGAATAGAAGTCTCCACTCCAAATGTAGGGATTGAAATATCTCAAATCTGGCGGATCTAGATATCTACTGTTGAACTTGTGTCTCGACTCTCGGATCCAATACTCTGGGGGTTTTTGGATGCGTTTTAATTAATTGTTTAACATGCTTGATGATTTTCGCATGTGTGTGTCATACACATAAGGTTTGAACATATATATGAAACATGCAAAGTAATGAACCAACACAATCTCAACAACATGTTATGGAAAAAAGTAGGAAATACAATTGATATGCCGAAAGCAGATAAATAATCATTAGCTAGATCTCATGGATCGTCACTAGAATACAATGCGACTAATACAAAATACCTGTGAACAGAAGATGTGGATAGATCTGCACAAGCACAGATAAATCGACAAAATGTAGTTCCAGAAACTCACAAAAACTACTGGATAACTCGCTCTGGTGGCTATACTTGACAGATCTTCTTGGAAACTGTCCCAAACTGAGCGCCGTGGCCTCTAGGCTCCTTCTGATCGCTGTCAGACTGATGATCTAACATTTGAGGCTTTGGATGAACCCCATATGACATCCCATGGGGGTTGTGCACCTCCTAGGCTCTGTGAGTGCGCCCTAGTGATTCCATCGACGAAATCCACTACTATCTATCTTGAAATGTGTGCCTTGACCTCCTCCGTACTGGGTCGAAAGGGTTTCCTCTGATCTGATATGGAAATCCCTCCAGAACTGCAAACGTTCCTCCTCAAGAGCTGCGCACTTCCTGGCTATTTGATGCGCCCTGGTAAATTCCCCCATCAAAAACTAATGACTGGTGGCTTAAAAGAAGCGCTCTGGTTGATCCTCAATTGGGTTGGAAGGAATCGATGACATACGCCTTGGTCTCGTGCAACTACACAAAACCCTCTCTAAACCTTGCACTCTCACTGAATGCACTACACAATCACTGTAATAGATCTGGATACTCCTGAAATGGCACTGTGAAATACTTGGATGGTATCTCTGATAGGCTAGGGTGTGCCTTCCAACTCTGAAACCAATCTGGGTGGTGGTTTCGTCCAAAAATCCACAAAAAAACAAAGAGGTCGGTTTCCTCCTCTGGAAATTGTTCTCAACATCAAATCATAATATAATGAAGAATTAGGTTGAATTCCTCCTTTAATATCTTCCTCAATCTAATTTTTCATTGACCTCACTTAAGCTAGGCACTTTTCCTCCTAAGTTGAGTGATTAATTAATTAAGTCCCCCCTCAACACCTTTTTCTTCTATTTCTTTGTTGACTTAATTCACCGTTTATCCATTTGTTTGCCCTTATTTCTCCCCTTGTTCCTGTTTGTTCCTGACTATAGCCTACGAGAACAAAGATATTACTAAGTCACTCCCCGTTGGCCTACTCTTGGGAATGGGATATCACAGTCCTCCCTTCCCGAGATTGCTTGTCCTCAAGCAACATCAATCCTGGGTGCTGTAATATATGCTCTCCCACCCATGTGGCATCCTCCACTAGAAGTTCCCTCTATCTGATCAAGCACTCCTTGATAACCCTACTCTTCAATATGCGCTCTCTTTTCTCTAGCACCTCCTCCGATACTAGCTCCAATTGACCCTCCTCATCCAAGGATGGCAACTCCTATGAAATGATAACATGTTGTCCCACTGCCTTTTTAAGGCAAGAAACGTGAAATATGTTGTGAATCTGGCTACCCTTCGACAACTCTAACTCATATGCCACCTCGCCTACCTTCCTGATGATTCTGTACGGTCCATAGAATCTTGGCTTCAACTTTTTTTCCCCGCTTCTTTTTAAGGAAGAATGTCTGTATGGCTGCAATCGTAGAGAAACCAAGTTCCCTATGTTGAAACTACACTCTATCCTTTGCCTGTATGCATAGATCTTCTGCTAGTTCTGAGCTACTTGTAAGTTCTCCTTTACTGCGCATAGAATCCTCCGACTCTCCTCAAACCAGTCTTTGGCCCCTGGGACCCTACTATCCCCAAACATAGTGTCCACAAAAGAGGGTGCATCGTATCGATACAATGCTCTAAACGACGACATCCTGATAGACATGCAGTAAGTTGTGTTGTAACAATACTCACCCATGTGCGTCGCTGCCCCCCAACATAATTTTTTAGATACCCCTCCACCCATTTGTTGACAATCTGTGTCTATCCATCTATCTGTGGGTGGTAGCTAGTACTCATGGCTAACTCTGTGCTCACCAACCGGAAGAGCTCCTGCCAAAACACATTGATGAAGCACCCATCTTTGTCATTGACTATCTGCTTGGGAAAACTGTGCAACTAGAAAACCTCTCTAAAAAATTTGCACATGTATTCCGTGGGTATGGAAAAGACGTGTGAAAATTTGGTCAGCCTATCGACCACTACAAATATACAGTCCCTGCCCTGCCCCCGAGAAAGGCCTGTAATGAAATCCATAGAAATGCTCTTCTATTTTTGCTCCAGAATGGGTAGATGTTGAAGTAACCCTACGGGGTGTATCTGGTTGGACTTGTTCTGCTGACAAGTCGTGCACTCTCGGATGTGTTTAAGTACATTATCCTTGAGACCCTTCCATGAGAATCTCTCCCCGATCTGCCTATAAGTTTTGAAGTATCCCTGATGCCCGACTGTAGGCGAATCGTGACACACCATCAAAATCTTACCTTTTAAGGTAGATTATGGAACTAAATAGATCTGGTATTTGTAGAAAATGACATCATCTAGCACCTGATATTTATCATCAACTACCTGTCCATCCAATACCTCGCAAGCAATTTTTTTTTTGGAGTACTCCAACAAATGTGCCTTCCAGTCTGTGCAAATATCCATCATCGAACACCCTGCTGGCCTCCTGGACAAAACATCTGCTACGATGTTCCTTTTTCCTTTAACATTCTTAATGTCAAAGTCAAAGGCTTGGATCTTTGAAACCCACTTCTGATGTCTCTCATTGAGGTCTTTCTGATCCAGGAAATACTTGAGACTATTGTGATAAGTCTTCACTACAAATATGCTACCCACCAGATACTGCCTGAATTTAGTTAAGACATGCATGATTGCTAACATGTCCTTATCATAAATCAAATAGAGTCTCTCCGAATTGTTGATCTTCCCGCTCTTGAACACAATGGGATGGCCCCCCTGCATCAAAATCGCTCCAATCCCCACCCCCGATGCGTCGCACTCTAAGAAAAACGATGGAGAGAAATCTAGAAGGGCTAGAGCATGGCATGTGCTCATAACCTCCTTCATTTTCTCAAATGTCTGCTGTGACTCATCCGTACAATGAAAAACACCTTTCTTGGTTAGATCTGTGAGCGGTGCTCCCAATTGTGAAAATCCTCTGACAAACTGCCTGTAGTAACTGCATAACCCAAAGAATCCCTTCAACTTCGTGAGGTTCTTGGGTGTCGGCCAATCCAGAATGGCCCTGATCTTCTCCTGATGAACCTGTACTCCCTTCTCACCGATGATATGCCCCAAGTACAATATTTCTCTCATCCCAAACTCACATTTGGACTCCTTGGCATATAATGACTGTGCCTGCATAATTCCCAGGACCTCCTCTAAATGTGCCAGATGCTCATCCCATGTCTTGCTGTAAATCAATATGTCATCGAAAAATACCAAAAGGTACTTCCTCAACTGCCCCCTGAAGATGTGATTCATACAAGACTGAAAAGTGGCAGGTTCGTTGGTCAAACCAAATGGCATGACCAAGAACTCAAAATGTTTGAAATGACATCTAAATGCTGTCTTCTCTATGTCCTTCTCTCTAATGCCGATCTCATGATATCTTGACTGCAAATCAATATTGGTGAAGAAAACTGCCCCATGTAAGTCATCCATCAACTCATCTAAGCACAGAATGATGTACTTGTTCTTAATCGTTTTCTTATTTAGAGCCATGTAATCAATGCACATCCTCAACGTGCCATCTTTCTTCAGTACTAGAACAACTGAAGAAGAAAACAGACTCGTACTGGGCCTGATGTGCCCCATCACAAACAATTCTTTGATTGTTTTCTCGATCTCATCCTTGAATCTCTTGGGTTTCCTATAGGGAGTGATGATCACTGGTGTATCCCCTGCCTCCAACTCAATTGTATGATCAAATCCCCTGTTTGGTGGTCTCCCTGGTGGTATCAACCCAAACACTAGCTCATATTGACTCAAAAGTTTCCTGATCTGTGGATGGTAATGCTCTCTAGGTGGTGATCAAACACTATGCTACATATGTTACATCACTATGACGGAAGATCCGCTCCATCCTCTTCGTCGATACTGCTCTAGGTGCTCCTGTAGACATACCTCTCAGTACCACTCTCGATCCACTAGCATCTCTGAAGCTCATGGTCAACGTCTGATAGTTGAACCCAATCTCCCCCAGTGAATATAGCCACTGTACCCCCAACACTGCATCTGTATCTGATAGGTCAAATACATAAAATGTATCCGTCAGAATGTAGTTGCCTAGATTGATGTCTAGGTCTGGGACCATGTCCAAGCATGACATCGTGTATCCATTTTCCACTGCCATGTGGAATCCCTCAAACTCCTCGGTGCGTAACCCCATCCTGGATACTAAGGATGCATCTATAAAATTGTGGGTGGCTCCACCATCAACTAGGATTGTCATGCACTGTCCTTGTACAAGGGCCTTGAGCCTGAGAGTGTTGTACTTGGGTACTCTTGAAAGGGTGGCTATGTTTCCCCCTTTCACCTCTCTACAAGGTTTTTTCTCCTCCTTGGGTTGTGACTCTATCTGTATCTGAGGTTTCTTCGGATGTCGCTCTGGCTCATGTGTAGTCTCATCCTCTGAATCATTGTCTGCCTATGCCTCGATCTCCTCATCCTCCTCTTCACTACCTGATTCCACCTCAATGTAGTGGATCTATCATTTTCCCATGAATCTATTCCCTGGGACCCAAGGGTCTTTGCAAGAGAAGCAAATATTCTTCCTCATCAACTCCCTTATGGTGTCATCATCAAGCTTGGGTTTACCTTTCTATTCCCTCTGAGGGTTTTTTTGATCCCTATCTCGCTGTGGTAGAAAGGGTTTGGTAAATTTTTTTGGTTTTAGCGCCGAGTCCTGTTGATATTATGGTAGCTACGGGAGGTATTTACCTCCACGTGTAACCATGACGAGAATAGAATATTCCGGGAAGTAAGAAGTAGCCCTAAATGTTGAATATAACCCTAGAAGACAAGTCAACTCAAGGAAATAATTAATATTAAGTATTTAGTCTCCAGAATGAAAATTCGGCCCAGACAGCTAAGGAAACAATATAAACACAAGTAGCCAAACCTCATTTTGTACACACTACTCAAAATTTCAGCTCATAAGAAGTGGGCACTGCAGAAACTGGGTTAGTGCGCAAGTCTGGGGAGCTGCTGCAACCGACAACTGCCGCAATATGATTCCCTAGTTTAGGCTCAAACTTTCTGTTGGTTATGGTTGGACTTTTTGATCAATCTTGGTTATCTTTATGCATTTTCCTTGGTTGGCTATTGGTTTGCTTCCAGAATCATTCTCTTTCAAGGTTAAGGTGCTCGGGGGTGGCTTCGGCCTATGGTTGGGTGACAATATTTCTATATTGTCTATAGTTAAACGAGCACATCCATTACTTTCTAACAGGTTATGGGCCCACGCTATCTTCAGACAGTCTAACCGCTGAAAGATAGATTGGGAGGGTTTTCTCAGTTATAGTTGCAGTTGCAACCAATTTTTGCAGCAACAACGAAACCCTAACCCTCTTGTTGAGGCACCTTAAGTGAAGATATTGACCTAATTTTTGGATATCCTACTATGTCCTAGCCTAGCACACCTCCTGATATTCTCAGCAAGCCAAGACGTCAAGTTTGAATTTTTGGTTAAAGTCAAAGGTTGACTAGGTCAAAGCAGTTATGAATTACTCTATGAAGTCAGAAAACAAGTTAGAAGGGGCTTCAACTTCAGAGTGTGGAAGACAAGGATTGACCTCATCCTTGACAAGAATAAATTATTGGACATCATGAAAGGAAAGATCATGGAACCATAGTTCGAAGAAGGAAAATAGAAGGAACCTCAGAACGTTGCATTTATGGAGAAGTTCAAAGATAATGACATCAATGCCATGAGTATCATAGTGGAATCTATAAAATACCACTTGATACCCTACATCTACCATCTCGACTCATCTAATAAGATGCACGATGCCCTAACAAACCTCTTCTTAATCAGAAACATTGGACAAGTAATGAGTCTGAAGAATGAGCTCTGTGACATGAAAATGAATGATGACGACAACATAACATCATACTTTGTGAGGATCTCTCAGTTAAGATATTAACTACAAGCTATTGAAGAGATCATTTCGGAGAAGGAACTGGTAAATATAGTACTCAATGGTCTTCCCAAGACATGGGATGCATTTTCCGCAAGCATGAACACAAGGAAGGAGTATCCTACATTTGAAGAACTTTGGACTTGCTGTGCACAAGAAGAATCAAGGATTAGTGAAAAAGAGAAATCCCAAAAGGAATACAATAATCAAGGCTTCACAACAAGGTTCAAGAATTTTAGGAATAAAAGGAAGTTTGGCTCCAGGAAAAAATCAAATCAAGAGAAAGATATGTAAAAAATACAATGCTTCAACTATCAGAAATATGGCCACTAAAAGAATCATTGTTCGAAGTTAAAGAAAAGGAAGGAAACACACGAAACATCAATTGCCAAAGAAAGGAAACCGTCAAAGAAGGCCAAGCAGGATAAAACAAACTTCTTCTTCTAAGACAAGGTAACAATATTCTTCATAGTTCTTGTACATACCATGTTCACATAGTTTCTGTACATAACTTGCATATCTATTTCTTAGAAGATAAGATGTTCAAAGAGAAACAATACCTATGGAAGAATAACAAGATACAGATTGATATCACGATGACTCTAAGAAAAACAATACACATGGAAAGATGAAGTACGTTGACAATCCTTGGTAACAATTCACGTGGAATCTATTAACATAAGTAAAAGCTGCAAGATAAGCCGAAATCATAATCAAACTTGAAGACACATGGAAGAAGTAAAAACAAAAAGAAGTCAACAATCAAAAGGAAATTGGAAAAAGACTCGTGACACTTTGTAGAAGGCAATAAGGATGCAGACGAAAGCGTGGAATCTCCTAGATGGAGGGAGCCAATTATATAATTCCAAAAGAAGAGCATGCATTCATGCATAAAGCAAGGATTATGAGGGATCTAATTCTAAATAATATGATCCATTAAGGATTATGAAGTATCTATCCATGTTCCCATCAATGGTAGCAACCATGAAAAGCAACACATGTTCAGTTTGACTTTAGAAGAAGTCTTCTTCGAAAAAAATCCTTAAAGTATCCTTGGTTGTCCATCCACATCCATGATCCTATGATGAAAGGAAGAAGTCAGAATCTTCAAGGCATGGAATCTATAGAAAACTTGATGGACCCAAGATCTAAAGAGAAACATGAAGAAGAACATGAAGATTCCAAGAGAGAAAGAAAATCCAGAACAACCAGTCATTATATCGAGAATCAAAAGACTACAAGCTTGATCTGAACCCTCTAGAAGCAATCAAGTAGAAGAAATGAAAGTTTTGATGAAGAACAATGTATGGAAGACTTATGAATGAAAACATTGCGAGATCCAGAACTAAAGGTTATCCCATATGGAGGGAGAGGACTATGATGATAGCTTGTTCCAGACATACCTCTACCTGAGACATTATATCTCGTGCAATATCCATGGGTTGGAGTTTACATCAAATGAATGTAAGGACCATTCTCTTCAACGGAGTAATCAAACAAAGAAGCGTATATAGAACAACCTCATGGTTTTGAGGTATACCAGAAAGAGACTCTTGTATGCAGATGGAAGAAGATCTTGTATGGATTCAAACAACTTGGTGAAGAGCCTCCAATGCACAACAAAAACGTGGTGAAAATTTTCTATAACAAAGATATTGTATTAGAATGGTTACTCAGAAGTCTAGGATGATGGATTGCTAATCCATGACAAACTCTCATGATGACAGAAGAAGTGCCACTTGGATATGTTCCAGTTTGAGCTTTCCCACGATGTTATGAGCTAGCAGGAAACAAAAGAGATGAATCCAACTATGATATACTATAATGATCAAAGCTATATGAAACCTTAAGAGAAAACCAGTGTTCCAGAAAGATCGAAGTACACCAAGATCAAGAATTACATTCTTCGTGATGAGGTCCAGAAAGGAGAAGCGGTTCTCCAATATATCTCCATAGATGAGAAAATATCAGACATTTTGGTAAAGTCTTTGTCCAAGATGAAAAAATTTGTGTACTCAAGAACAAGCTGGAGCTCATGGAGACGACTTTCTTAGGGAAGAGATGACTCCCAGGTTGGGAGAGAGAAATGATGTGTTATTGATTTATGGACAATTATTTTTCAAGTTGGAAAGATAATCCAGGATGAGCAGTTCCTTTCCAGTTCGGAAAGTGAAAGTGGTTTGAGATTTCTGATAGACATACATTTTCCAGTTTGGAAAATGGTTCAGATCGAACGATCATTTTATTAATGAAAATGGTTTGATGGATTGATGATGTACCATAGACAACGATTCCCCTTGTGGCCAGTGTGGGGGGAATGGTCTAGGACAATCTCTCTTCTTGGAAGTCACTCTCAGTAGTGGTCAAGAAGACTGGTCCGCCTCGTCGAACAATCATTATTTCGAAGCTCATAGTTGTGAGTAGTTTCGAATAATGGTCCTTGTATCACTCCTTGTAGTGAGTGACTTAATCAACATCATGTCTGATTACTCAGATGGAGTATGGTTTTGAGAGATGATGTAGTTGATATTTTCAGATAACACTGATAATGATGATGGTGCTCATGATGTAATCATGATATATTCTATACGACTATGATAATGCTACCAGTTCAATGGTATGTTTGTGCTCAATAACATTTCCTTCAATACCTCCCTAGCTAGGAGGGAGTGTTGATATTATGGTATCTACGAGAGGTATTTACCTCCACGTGTAACCCTGATGAGAATAGAATATTCTGGGAAGAAAGAAGTAACCCTAAAGTGTTGAACATAACCCTAGAAGACAAGTCAGCTCAAGGAAATAATTAATATTAAGTATTTAGTCTCCAGAATGAGAAGTCGGCCCAGACAGTTCAGGAAATAGTATAAATACAAGTAGCGAGACCTCATTTTGTACACACTGCTCAAAATTTTAGCTGGGAAGAAGTGTGCACTGCAGGAACTGGGTTAGTGCACAAGTTTGGGGAGCATCTCCGACTGACAATTGCCACAATCTGGTTTCCTGGTTTAGGCTCAAAATTTCTGTTGGTTATGGTTGGACTTTCTGATCAATCTTGGTTATCTTTATGCATTTTCCTTGGTTGTCTATCGATTTTCTTCCGAAATCATTCTCTGTTAAGGTTAAGGTGCTCAGGGGTGGCTTTGGCCTATGGTTGGGTGACAATATTTCTATATTTTCTATGGTTAAACGAGCACATCCAATAATTTCTAAAATCTCCCTCATGTCTCTCGTGCGCACAATGGACTCCTGTAGGGTGTAAGTCTTTAAATACTTAACCAAACCCCTCAATGGCTCTATCAACACCTCGGTGAACAACATCACCAATATGTGCTTTGATATATCTAATACAACCGCTTCCTTCCACTGGAACTCTGTGATGAAGGCCTCAACTAAACTTGCCTGTGTCATTTGTGTAAGATCCATGAAATGGAGCTCTGAATCTCTCCTGTCAAACCTCTCTATCAACCTCTCCGTGAACTCCAAGTATGAGGTAATGTGGCTGTGACCCAATATCACCAACCCATGGTACCATCACTCATGGGCCTCCCCATCCAAGTGCAAGGTGGCAAAGATGATAGCTTCTGACTCTGTCGTCGAGATAAGCTTCAAATATGTGTCAAGATTCTGTACCCATGCCCGAGTTGAGCATCATGATGACTTGTTGAAAGTAGGAATGTTCAACTTCCCCACTTTCTTGATGAAATCCATGTTTTGAGTTTGCGCATTTCCCCTCTGTGCCTCCCGGGGTCTGTTCCGATACCTGATTGAACAATAGTCTAGCAAACTCATGTCTGCATGGAACTCTGGTCCTAGTGCTAAATAATATTGCCTGTACTCTCCGAATGGGTCCTGTGGAACTGCATGTCCCTGACTTGGCTGTCCTTCTATGTGATCTGACTGTCCCAATGGTTGTCCCCCCTAGAATTACGGATATAATGGTTGGGGAATCCTCCCAGATGTATAGGCACGGATAGGTGAAGGGTGTCCACTCGCTCCACCTTGAGATCCACTGGAGCCATTGGCCCAACCTCCCTAGTGTCCTCCTGAACCACTTGCTCCTCTTGCGACGTTGGCACCAATAGTGCTCACACTGTGATGGATCATCTATGTGTTGATGGCCATTTGTGCTATGGAATTCATCATGTCCTGCTGTCCTCCATCATGTCCTGCTGTCCTCTCCCTAGATCATTCAAGATGTCCTACATACTATTAGAATGTGTCTCAGGGCATTTCCCACTACCCTCTAGTGTCTCTCGTTTGTCACCCATACTCCTTTCTATGTCTGCGTCTGTGTCAGATATGATGTGATCTCTGTCCTATAACTCTGGATCTGTATATGAATAAGTGTGGAAGGGAGTGTAGTCCCTTATGCTCATGTCTCTTCTGTCTCTGTTATGTCCTATGCGGTACCGAATGTACTCGTCCCCAATATGTCCTTGGCCCTTTGGGTATTCTTCCCCAGTTCCTGAAATCATGGGGTCATGAGAAGCACTTTTTCATAGGCTGGAAAGAAGAAGGCTCTGATACCACTGAAATATCCCAAATCAGACGGATCTAGATATCTACTGCTGAACTAGTGTTCTGACTCTTGGATCTGATACTCTGAGGGTTTCTAGATGCATTTTAGTTAAACATGCTTGGTGATTTTCGCAAGTGTGTGTCATACAAATAAGGTTTGAACATATATATGAAGCATGCAAAGTATTGAACCAACAAAATCTCAACATGTATTACATGGAAAAAAGCAGGAAATACAATTGATATGTGGAAAGAAAAGAAATAATCATCAGCTAGATCTCATGGATTGTCACTGGAATACAATGCGACTAATACAAAATACTCGTGAAAAGAATGTGTGGATAGATCTGCACAATCACGAATATATAGACAAAATGAAGTTCTGAAAAGTCATGACAACTGTTGCAAATGATAGATAACTCGCCCTGCTAGCTATACTCGACAGATCTTCTTTGAAACTATCCCAAACTGAGTGCCCTGGCCTCTAGGCTCCTCCTGATAATTGTCGAACTGAAGATTTGACCCTTGAGGCTATGGATGAACCCCAGATGACATCCCCTAGGGGGTTTCACACCTCCTAGGCTTTGTGAGTGCGCCCTAGTGATTCCACTGATGAAATCCATTGATATCTGTCTTGAAATGTGCATCCTGGCCTCCTATGTACTAGGTCAGAAGGATTTCCTCTGATCTGATCCAGAAATCTCTCTAGAACCCCAAACGTCCCTCCTCAAGAGCTATGCAATTCCTGGCTGTGTGATGCGCCATGGTAAATTCCACCGTCAGAATATTATGACTGGTGGCTCAAAAGAAGCGCCATGGCTGATCCTCAACTGGGTCGAAAGGAATCGATGAGATAAGCCCTGGTCTTGTGCACCTACACACAATCCTCTCTAACCCTTGTGCCCTCATCGACTGCACTGTGCAATCAATGCAATAGAACTGGATACTCCTGAACTAGAACAATAGAATACCTGTATGGTATCTCTGATAGGATAGGGTGTGTCTTCCAACTCCAAAACCAATCTGGGTGGCGGTTTCCTCCATAAATCCACAAAACAACAAAGAGGTCGATTTCCTCCTCTGGTAACCGTTCTCAACATCAAATCATAACATAATGAGGAATTAGGTCGAATTCCTCCTTTTATATCTTCCTCGATCTAATTCTTCATTGACCTCACTAAATGTAGGCACTTTTCCTCCTAAGTTGAGTGATTAATTAATTAAGCCCCCCCTCAACACATTTCTCTTCTATTTCTCCATTGACTTAGGCTTAAGTGACTTTTCCTATGTTTTTCGGCTTAATTCATCATTTAGCCATATGTTTACCCTTATTTCTCACTCTTTGCTGGCCTACTATTGGGAACGAGACATCACATGTATTTCAGTTGCTATACGAATTTGTGGAAATATGGGCCTATCTATTATGAACTTAGGATGTTTTTTAACTCTTTATTCTTAGATGACAAAACATAAGTATGTAATAATATCATTGGGAAAGGTACAATACAATTACTACGTACAAATCAAATCAAAATAGATCACACTTCCAAATGCAAGCTCCAAGCAACGCAATCAATTGAGCGATTCAGAGTTTGAGCGATTGAGGTTGCGGTGGGTGAGTGGAAGCTTCACGACTTCCCAAATATCATTGCACATGCTTTTGGGTATCACTTCTCCCCTCTAATGTTGTACGTGTGATTGATTCCCATGATATGTTTTGTCATCGATTGGGCTCCTAGTGGAATTTTATGACCAGGGTAGCAACTCTTGACACCACGACGGCCTTGGCCTGCATGTTTTGAATGGTGAGCTTTACCATGACCCTCAAGCCCTTCCAATTTTCTCCTTTTTTTTTCTTGATTGTATTACTCAACACCATAGCACGAGTAGTTGCTTCATGATCTAGAAACTATGTAGGCATTTTTCCCTCCTGGATACATCTTACCCTTGATACCCACAACCTTTTGGGAAAATTGTTGGAGTTTGAGTATATTCACATTGAGTATAGTCACATTGAATAATATCATATACTTGGATAATCGCTGGAGTTTGATAGATGGAAAGATTGTTGAAAAAATCACTGGAGTTTGATCACTGATGTCTTGACCATGTGGGAGACATAATGATAGGAAATAACCTTTAGAGTTCTTTGAGCAGGGATCTAAAGAAAAGTGCAAAGAATAATTTTGTCAACCTTCAATTGAAGGTGTAAGGTTGAATGTGTACATTGAATCGATGGCAGGTTCAGTTCTTGGGCACTGTGTACATTGTGTGTGAGCGCAAATGTGTGAGAAAATAATCCACTGTAGTTTGGAACGTGGAATTATTGTTTTTCCATTAGGTGGAGATTCAAAACTACTGTTTGTTTTTGGACACTCAAAGGATTAGGATTAATGCCCAACTTTGTGATGCTTGCGTCATTACAAATTCTTCGTTGAAATTCTAAGAAATGCAATTTAATGTTTTCTAAATGTTCTAATACATATTAGTTACGATGACAATAACATTTTTCATTTTAAGAGGGAGGGATGTAGTGGAAGACAGATAGGTGTTCAATAGTCCAAGATGCTTGTGGATCAGAGAAACCATACTTCATTAGAGTTATGAGACATGTATGTGGAGACTGTTGTCCAATAGTTAGGGGAGATTTGAGATTTGGAAGTTTGACATGATACCTTTACTAGGGTTATGAGACATTTCAAGTGCTAACGATTTCCAATGATGTTGGGAAACTTGTATCACAACGAGGAGATTACTTTTCGGTGGAATACAGAGTCTTACTAGTCCAAGCATTCTCTTCAAAGTAGAAGCATTTAAAGAACGTTTGGTTCTATTTTTAGTTGTTCCATCAATGTGTGTTTGCTTTCAATGAGTTTTGTTTTTAAAAAGTGTAAGTTTTAAGATGGGGTGTTAGATTGTAAGGCTTACTTAAGTGATAATCTCATTAGACATTAATTTATTAGTAGAGTTTGTTGGATAACTGGTTCAGATAATCACACAACCACTTCATATATAATAATAATAGGTTATATTTGACAATAGACAATGATCTCTATTAGAGAGACAAACGCTATTGTATTGGTGAACTGGTGCTAATATTGAACGTCTTGTTTGAGTTCCTTTTGTTGTTTAGTCTTCATTGCATTGTGCATCCCATTAATATTGGATGTCTTGTTTGATTTCCTTTTTCTGTTTATTCTTAATTGCATTGTGCATCCCATTCAACGAGATCTTATTCTTATATTTATGACGATGGAATATAGTGAATATCTATGTAAAAATGTGGTAATGTAATTTCATTTTTGTGTATGATTAGAAATTATGACCCTTTTTCTTGGAAAAAAATTACCACATTAATTTCTAATCACTAGGCCACCTAACCACTATAATAATAAGTCATTGTTGATATTCACAACTAATAGTGAGAGAAGATATAGTAGGACTAACCAAAATGACCCTAGTTTGGAAATAAAGAGAATAAACTAGCATTCGGGAAAATTAACATAAGAGAGAGAAATAACCCAAGCATAATTGTTCCAAGGAGAGAGATAACCCAAGAGTTGGAGTAATTACACACTCACGTCATGATTAATTTTCCTAAGTTTGATAGTCTAAGGTTGAGGGCGCTATCCAGAGATGAAATATTCTCTCTAGAGCATATTTACTAAAAATATAGGGTGCCTCCCTCTTTAGTTTGACTTTAGTTAGGAGTTCAATTAGACTAATGGAGAGTTTAGTTAAACTAGTGGAGGACAACTCATGCATGCAACAATTGTTTTTCTCTCACAAAACAATTGTTTTTTTTTATTCTTAATAGGAGGGTGCATATATCATGCATGCATGCTCTTCTCTCTCATCCACACATGCGGACTCAATTAATTGTTGATTACTTTGATAGTTGAATCATACTACGTGGCAGTTAAACTCCAGTTTCTGTCAGTGAGTGTCTACTTCACTCTAGATCACTACCAATATGAATTCTCTTGGTCATGCAACTATCTATGGCACATTGACCTATTATTAGTGATTATTCATGTATTTATTACTCACTCGTAATACAATTTGCACATTCATTCTCAATTCTCTCTCTTTCTTGCTTCTTTCTCTCTTGTTCTTTTTGCAAGATTGTGTGATTTTCTCTAGCTAGGTTCTCTGTGAATTTCACATGGTATTAGAGCTCGTGAAGAGAAACATTGATTTATTTCACATGTTATTAGATATTTGTTGCTAGGAGAAAGCACATAGGCACTTTATTTGTAGGTTTAGGAGGAAGATACAGACATAAAGAATGGATTTTTCACCGACAACTCTTCTCACACCATATAATTATTTCAAGTGGAAGCGAAAGATTCTAAAACTCCTCAAAGGTAGAGGCTTATTCTGAATAACAATGGTTACCAAGGTTGATCCAATAAGAGTCATCAAGAAAAATAGGTATTTAAACTATGTGGATGAAGCTTATGGTCTTATTAGTATGTCAATTTCTCCTGAGCTATTATTTCATATTGATGTTTGTACTACTCCAAATGGGATTTGGACACTGTGTTGTAACTTGAGATTGTTTCTGGCTGCTTAAGAACAATTCCAAGAGATATTCAAACCTACTTCAGGCCACAAGCTGGATCTCAGACCAGAGGGGGTCCCTCATCAGATCTAAACAAATGACTACTCACCGTCACTAAGAAGCAATTTTAACATTAAATACAAGTGCCATATTTAAGTGAATTAAAGAAAATGATAAACAAAGTTGAAGATGAAT
Organism: Picea glauca; assembly: GCA_000966675.3. Classification (NCBI taxonomy): domain Eukaryota; kingdom Viridiplantae; phylum Streptophyta; class Pinopsida; order Pinales; family Pinaceae; genus Picea; species Picea glauca. Next base: position 17,291 of record JZKD02S0186257.1, read on the forward strand.
GACAACAGACTGAAATAAAGGTTCTAAACCTCACAGATCATAAGCCTAATCAATTGGGCATGGAGTCTCATTCAACATAGCACTAAAGTTGATAATGAAAAGGTGGAAGAAATAAGGACAATAAATTTCAGACCTAGTAGTGAGTAAGGAAGTATCTGTAAATCTGAAATGAAGAAAGATGGTCTTGCTGGGCATAAATAAATGAATCCAAAAAAATATTAGATGCATGAGATGAGTACTAAACAATAAGTTCATCCAGATATGTATGCAATCTCTTTAACTAATTTGCAACAGTGGTAGTTGTACCAAATTGTTGCTTACAATTTCAACCAAATGCTAAGATAATGAACATGGAGTGAGTTTCCAAAATAACAAAAATGAACATAGATGGAGCATAAGAAACTAAATACAGGAAAATGGAGAAGAAAAAAAAGATCTATATAAATGAAAGATAAATCCAATACATAAGTTCTCTGATTCATAGATTTACAAAAGAATGGCCACCAACTCATTCTCCAAGAAAACACAATATTCACTTGCCAAAAACCTCCTAACATGCTAACCCCCAAAATATTTAACTGTTACCCTCTTTTAACCTTCTTAAATGTCGTCTTCTTCTTCAATCCTTGAACTATTTTTTTTTAATGGAAATCAGGTTGAGAATAACTAGGAGGATGCTGACACCTCTGATTGATGTGTTGTCCCATTTTTCTAAAAATAGGATTCTTGATGCTGTCGTTAAGTCTCTAATAAATGTTTTTGAGATTAGTCCCTTTCCACTAGCTGGTAATTCCAATTATTTTATTCTTCGAGAATTCTCATCAAAAAAATATTCTTTCAACTTTTGAATGGACCATATTAAGAATCATCATTAGATTTATCCTTTAAGGAACACATTTGTTGCTAAACACCCTTTGAAATTGTAGCTACTTCCAATTGATTCTTCCTTAACTAGTGCTGAAGCGAACTCCATGTCATCCTTGATATTTTTAAGGGATGATATATTTATCTTCACCATGATAAACATATATCCTTCTGGACTTAAGTGACACCATAGATAATTGATTTTTTGGATCCGATTATAACAAAAGTTAGCTAAAAAACTCTTGGCTCGTGTCTTGTAAAATACATTGGAATAACGACCTGCACAATAGTTAAATGACTAGAAGTTATGTTTATAAGCATATTGAATCCTTCTTGAACCTTGCCTCATTTAATAATGCCATGAGGATCACAAGTAACAAGCTATCCAAATCACCAACTAGGAATTAGCCATCGCTTTGAAATTCCTCCAAGAATAATGACTGGTGTGATGGAAGCAAAATTTTCCATTGTGAAAATATGTTCAAAGGGAGTTGGTCTCGTGCATTCCATTTATTGGGAGTTTTCCCAATCTGACCGCACACAAAATATGGGGATATACACTTCAGAAAAACAATCATATCTTTCAAACCATTCACTAATTTTAAAATCCTCCCTTAATTAACACAATTTGGGTCATTCCACACAAAACCCATGTTTTAGAATTTATTGATTCTTCTTTGTTGCTTCAGAAAATGTGCATCAAGAAGAATGGAATTAAATATAAAAATGGACAATTTACCTTTAACCTTCTTCAATGCCCATATTCTGTAGCTGATTAGGATTTATGGCAAACGAGAGTGAAATAAGATGTAATTGAGGCATAGATATAGAATTTTGAATGGAGGTATAAGATAAAAAAGTGACAAAATGAGTCTATTTTGAGGACTCAACACTCCCACTATATCATGCTATAGGCATGGTGGAATCTCATCCATCCGCATCGGGGGAACCCCCAAGGTCAATCCGTCTTGGTTTCTTTGTACCTCATAGATATCCTGTGTGTCGACTCCTCTCTCTTCCTTCGATGACTCATCATCTCTATTCCTACGATGGGCTCAACCCCATTTTGTTGGTCACTATGGTCCCACATTTTTGTCAATGAAAAAACTTGGTTAGTTATACTGCACCATAAAAAAATACATATTTAAAAACCCAAAAACATTATAAACTTTTAAAATTCAAAAATTATTTTTCATAAGTCCTACCAAGCGGTCCCCACTATTCTCCTCGGGGGAGTGCGAGCGGTCATTGCAAAAATTAGTCCCCTCACAAGGGACGTACTCCATGGTTACAATATACTATTTCCATCATCACACCCAACCATTCCCATAGTAGTTCTCTGACTTGCCTCTGGTAACTCGTACCATGTCATCCGTCCACCGCAACCTTTTAGGATCATTTGGCCCCACCTCCAGTACAATTACTTACGGTCTTATAATCATAATCCACTCTAGGAATAATGTGACTAAGATGGTCCCATAGTCAAATTGATTTTGTTTCCCTATCTTACATCACATCAATTGGTATTTCAGGTTGGCCAACAATCCAAAACACTAGTCAAACATTGTCAACTCTATGTGGCATTGTAGACCCTATCCCTCAGGTGATGGTAAGTAGGATCACTCACAATGGAAGATTCACCATGTCTCAAACATGGAGTTAATTTCTCATCCTTCTCCACCCCGAGGAGAAATGTTCTTTGATGTAGTCTATAATAGATTGGTTAGCACCACCAGGGCCTCCTACTAGTCTCACTAGCGGTCCATGTTGTGACAATTCTGTAATGAAGCATATATATTCTACTTCAATGTTTAATATGTTTGCCTCTACATTGACTTATTGTTGGTCTGGATCTCAATATCTGTAATATTCCCACTCAATGTTTTTTTGATTTTACTTAGTTTGTTGTGTTGACATTTCGTCAAACAATTTTCTTCTGGAGTGTTTGTATGTGTTTGCTGATATAAGAGTTTATAGACAATTTGCAGCCTTTGAAAGAGCGTGTAATTTTATAGATATTCCAGCAAGGATGAACATAAAAATAGAGCATATAACATAGTTTATTTCAACTAGATTTAGAGACAACAATACTACATGGAGCAACAATCATAAAAGGAAGATCTAACTTGAGTTTTAGATGATATGCTTCCTTCTTATAGTTACTTCAACCACCCGAAATTAATACACGGTCTTCTCATAAAAAAATGCCCTATGCTTGAGATATATCTCCTCTATATGACATTGACCCAACATTTCATCTCACCAGAATTGAAAAATGATGAAAGTAGCAAATAAAACACCTTCCTCTTGTTCAAATCGGCTAACAATGGAGGAATATCGATTCTTAGGTACAAATAGATTTCCCTTGCATTGATAACTCAGACCTGGGCAATGAAATTCTTCCTGTCACCAAGGTATGCACCCAAAATCAATATATCATGCCCAGAATAAGGAGACACAACCCCCACACTTGTATTGCCACCTTCTACAAGGAAATATTTCCCAACCTATATAGATCACGCCCAGAACAAGAGATACAACCCCAGTACATGTATTTATGATTTCTGCATTGAGATATGTGCCCCTAAAATGATATGTATGCCCCACATAGGTAAGAAATCACCCAACAATAAGAGAAATCACTCAGTTTGTCTTCAGCTCAACAAAATGTAGGAGGAAGTCACCCCCCCACACAGAGATAAACTACCTAGAATGTTATGCTGCCAATATTCCACAATAGCTTGCGTTCCTTCTTAAGATGAAGCCTCAATATGCTATGTGTACATAAATCTTCTCGAAACCCAACAAAGAAATCTGAAGATGATCCCTTCCCATAGCTAGCTAGGGTGTATAGTTGCAACATTGAAACTAGTGGATGAACAAGGGTTTCGAAAACCCTAAAATCTCTTCTCAAGAGCTCTCCAAAATCTAATTTCCAAATGATTAAAAGCAAGAATGAGGGGCTCCCCCCTCTTTCCCCTCTTTTATTTCTCCATTGAGTTATTTACCACTCACTTTGTTTTTAATTTGCTTTTTAAAGTCACATTATGCTTGCATACTTTGTAATTTTTAAGTGACTTCATTTTCCTAAGACCCATGTCCCCCCTTTTCCCTTTCTTACTATTCATTTCCTAGGAAAAAGTTGAGTTCCCTGGGTAACTTTTCCGACTTATCCTCCAGGAACCCATTTAGGCTAGAAAAACCATTCCTTATGCTTCCTAGTCCAATGGGGACATTACAGTCCTCCCCGCCTAAGATTGCTTGTCCTCAAGCAACTCTAATACAAGATGTTGCAATATCTCCTCTACTTCCCAAGTAACGTCCTCGATAGGTAGATTTTTCCATTTGATCAGGTACTCTTTGATGCTCCTGTTCCTTAATTTCCGCTCTCTGGTCTCCAACACCTCCTCTGAAATTAGAATCAACTGCCCCTCCTCTTTCAATGGTGGAAGATCTATAGAGATGACATGCCGTCCCACTGCCTTCTTGAGGCATGAAATATGAAAGACATTTTGTATCTTACACCTCTCTGGAAACTCTAACTCATAAGCCACCTCCCCCGACTCGCCTAGAAATCCTGTAAAGACCATAGAATTGTGGATTCAGTTTCTCTTCCCCCTTCATTTTCAAAGATGATTTCCTATATGGCTACAAGCGGAGGTATACCTAGTCTCCCACCTCGAAACTGCGCTCCACTCTATCCTTGTAGGCATACATCTTCCGTTGATTTTGTGCCATTTGTAGGTTATATTTGAGAGTTCACAAGATGTCCTGAATCTCATGAATCCAATCTTTGGTTTTGAGTGCCCGACTGTCCCCAAATGCTCGGTCCACAAAGGTGGTGGCATCATAACCATACAAAGATTTGAAAGGTTTCATCCTAATCGACATGTGATAAGTGGTGTTATAGAAATTCTCACCCAAGTGCAACCACTTGATCCATGCCTTTTGTTGCCCCGATATATAATTTCTCAAATACCCCTCGAGCCAATTGTTCGTAATTTCAGTTTGCCCATCCGTTTAAGGGTGATAACTGGTACTAGGTGTTAATTCTGTCCTTACGAGTATGAAAAAATCGTGCTAGAATCCCCCCATGAATATACTGTCTCGATCACTGACAATTGTCTTGGGCAGTCCATGCAGCTGAAATACCTCTCTGAAGAACAATTCTACTACTCGCATTGCAGAGTATTTGGACGATATGGAGAAGAAATGGGTGCATTTAGTAAGCCTGTCAACCACCACGTAGATACAATCTTTCCCCTGAACCAGAGGCAACCCTGTAATAAAATCCATCGAAATGCTTTCCCATTTTTGTTCAGGAATGGGAAGCAGTTGGAGAAATCTTGCTGGATGGGTATGTTCCACCTTGTTTTGCTGACAGATGTGGCATTCCCATACAAACTTCAATACAAAAGTCTTGAGACCCTTCCAAGTGAACCTCTCACGAATTTGTCTATAAGTCTTCAGGTATCGTGGATGACCTGCCAAAGGAGAAGTATGTGCGACATGTAGAATTTTGTCTTTCAACTAAGATTCTGGTACTAAATAGATCCA
>JZKD02S0186268.1:0-18079 GCA_000966675.3 Picea glauca
GATAAGTGTAACTTTCTTCATGAAAATGATCTTAATGAAGAGTCAGATCTTCTATCACCATGTCATTATTATGTCATCATCTCGATAACCAAAAATGTGGATAACACCTGGCCTAGGGGGAATCACCCTCTGCAGATGGGACGCGTGCTTTTGATGGACAAGACGCCCCCTTGAGAGAGTTGGACGTTGACTAGAGCGTGTGGCAGTGTGTTGAGGTCATTTGGCATGTGTGGCAGCCTTGAGTCTTTCTATCTTCAATCTTCAAATCAGACATGAGTCTTTCTATCTTCAATCTTCAAATCAAATTTTCTCATTACATTGTACCAATCTAGTACACTTGCTCAGCTACAACTCAATCTGCACAATCATTGTTGAGATTTGGTAGCTTGGAGGTACTTCTGCATTGGTAGCGCTCAACATGCGGAAGTGACCAAGCAAATTTTCTCATAGTGACTTTATAAAGTGATTTTATAAAGTTGAGTCTTTTAATTTCGAAATGTAAAAGTGACTTTATGATGTTATGGGTCACTTTATGAACTTAAGTGACCTCAACGAATGATTAATCCATGACCGTTGATCTCAAGGGTAAGTGAAGAGTCACTTAAGGGAGATCAAGGGTTAGAGGAGTTACAATTCAAAATTTCTTAAAGGCGGCTCATTAGAAGAAGGAGGGCGCACTTTTGAGGAGAGCTTGAGGGAAGGTGAAGGGGCATGCATCCCAAGGAGGAGTTATTTGCTTGAGGAAAGAGCTACAACAAGAGGGACTTGGCATGCATCCCTAGGAGAGGGATTGGCACACAATCCAAGGAGCATTTGCAGCATTCAACAGTCCATACAACAACTACAATAGAGTCCATACAACAATGTTTTGTTGGTCGTACAACAAGGGGAGGCACAGAAATCAAGGTTGTGAGTATACAACAAGAGTGGCATGATTTTCTATGCTAGTTTGTTGAAGTTTTATGTTTTGTTTTGTATCGATTCTATTGGCACAAGTTTCTATACATTTATGTGATTGTTTGTGGAGGTTTACTATTTGTTCTGGGCCGTATTGGTCGTATAGTTGAGGCAATTTTCCCTAGTTACAGTTTGGTATAGTTTGTATTGAACGATGACTTGATGAAATAAGAGATATTTTGTGTTGTAATGCTAATGCTTATTGTTGTTGTATAAACTCAGATTTTCCTTGAGCAGAATAAAGAGATTTTTATCCTCAAATATGTCCCTAATTTTCTATGTATTTTTCAAGTGGTATTGCACAGATTTTTGTGCCAAATGAGGGTTACAACCTGCTGATATATGAGTTATTTCTGCTACTATTTTATTTCATAACTAATCTATTAGTGTTTCTATTCATAAATAACAGTTGTATGGTTGTTGTATCTTTATAGGAGGCTGAAATCTATTTTAGACTATGTGTATGTTGAAATGAGATGTATTTCAACATGGTATCAGAGCCAGGTTCTCTGAAGTTTAGTGGGAAACTTTGGCACTTGGGACAGCAAGTGATTTGCTGGTACATTTGCTTGAAGAAAGGCAGAAAAGGTTCTTTGTTAGGTGGACAAAGATGACTTCCAGCATTAGGTTTGAAGATAGATTAGAAGGGGTCTCCAACTACCTACAGTGGAAGGTTAGAATCAAGAGTGTTCTCAAGGAGAACAAATTGTGGTCGTTTGCGAACACCATTATGCTTGTACCTACTTCAGATCCCATAGCTCTTGATGTTCATGAGGTGAGGGAAGCCAAGACTCGGAGAATCATCTTGGACGGGGTCAAAGATCACCTTATTCCATACTTGGCTGAGAAGAAGACAGCCAATGAAATGTGGGTTGCACTGAAAGGCTTGTATGAGGTTAAGAACGAGAATCGAAAAATGGTTCTCCGAGACAAGCTCCATGGAGCTAGGATGGTCAAAGGAGAGAGTGTGGCCACCTACCTCACCCAGGTTGCACAGGTGAAGGACGAGTTGGCAACTGTTGGAGAAGTCATTCTTGACTCAGAGTTGGTGCAGATATCCCTAAAAGGTTTCACCAAGGAGTAGGATGTTTTTGTCAAGTGTGTGGTGGGGAGAGAGAAGCTCCCTCACTGGAGCAGATTGTGGGGTGATTTTACGCAGGAGGAGATCCGATAGGGGTCTCAGGAAAAGGCATTATATGGTGTAGATGACAAGAACGTACAAGCAAGGTGAAATGCTTTGCATGTCACAAGACTGGACACTACGCTAGTCAATGTCCGAACAAGAAGAAGAAGAAGTTGGAACCAGAGATGTCAGCATCAACAGAGATTGCAGAGTTTGTTGAGAGACATGAGAGGGATTTTTCTCTCATGACTGGTCCGTTGGGCAGTGGTTGCCTAGTGTTCGAGGAGATTGAGGTATGGTTCGTGGACAATGGAGCTTCTCGACATATGATAGGGATGAGGTTAGTGTTCTTGAGTCTTTCAGAAACAAACTCAGACTGTTGTGTGGGTGTTGGTACCGGCCCACAACTTGCAGTGAAGGGGGTTGGAAGTGTTAGATTCTAGCTAGAGTAAGGAGGATTTCTGGAGGTTGCCGAAGTATTGTAGTTCCAGAGATGATGGTTAACTTACTCTCAATGTCAGCTCTGGAGGTTGATAGATTTGGAGTGGCATTCTATTGTGGTCGGGTATTTCTATATTTAGAGGGAGCTACTCCAGACACATCAGTGATGCTTGGTGTCAGGTATGAGAGGTTGTACAGGTTGTTGGGTCGACCTGTGTTGGGGTCCAGTGGATTTATGGAGTCAAATTTTGTGTTGGAGAGTGGGCAAGTTGCACAGGAGAGAGAGTTGATACCGGGGACTCGGTCCTCTTCCAAGACTCTCAAAAGACTCAGCAGACATGAGTCGACACAGATGGATGATCAGGAGAGTGTGCAGTCTCCTGGGATCTTGTCTTTGGTTCATGGTACAACAGAGGTAGCAGCAGAGGCTTCCAATGCAGTGGGAGTAGTGGCTTCATGTTCAGAGGGAGCAGAGACTTCTAGTATAAAGGGAGCAGCTATGACAACTGATGAGATGGAGATAGATTCTGGTGGTAATACTAGGATTAGCTCTCTCGCTAAGAGGGAGTGTTGAGATTTGGTAGCTTGGAGGTACTTCTGCATTGGCAGTGCTCAGCATGCGGAAGTGACCAAGCAAATTTTCTCCTAATGACTTTATAATTATAAAGTTGAGTCTTTTAATTTCGAAGTGTAAAAGTGACTTTATGATGTTATGGGTCACTTTATTAACTTAAGTGACCTAAACGAATGATTAAGTCGTGACCGTTGATCTCAAGGGTAAGTAAAGAGTCACTTAAGGGAGATCAAGGGTTAGAGGAGTTACAATTCGAAATTGCTTAAAGGAAGCTCATTAAAAGAAGGAGGGCGCACTTTGATGAGAGCTTGAGGGAAGGTGAAGGGGCACACATCCCAAGGAGGAGTTCTTTGCTTGAGTAAAGAGCTACAAAAAGAGGGACTTGGCACACATCCCTAGGAGAGGGATTGGCATGCAGTCCAAGGATCATTTGCAGCATTCAATAGTCCGTACAACAACTACAATAGAGGTTGTACAATAGTGTTTTGTTGGTCGTACAACAAGAGGAGGCACATAAATCGAGGATGTGAGTATACAACAAGAGTGGCACAATTTTCTATTCTAGTTTGTTGAAGTTTTTTGTTCTGTTTCGTATCGAGTATCTTGGCACAAGTTTCTATACATTTATGTGATTGTTTGTGGAGGTTTACTAGTTGTTCTGGGCCGTATTGGTCGTATAGTTGAGTCAATCTGCCCTAGTTATAGTCTAGTACAATTTGTATTGAAGGATGACTTGTTGAAATAAGAGATATTTTATGTTGTAATGATGATGCTTATTACTGTTGTATAAACTCAGATTTTCCTTGAGCAGAATAAAGAGCTTTTTATCCTCAAATATGTCCCTAATTTTCTGTGTATTTTTCAAGTGGTATTGCACAAATTTTTGTGCCAAATGAGGGTTACAACCTGTTGATATATGAGTTATTTCCGCTGCTATTTTATTTTAGAACTAGTCTATTAGTGTTTATGTTCATAAAGAACAGTTGTATGGTTGTTGTATATTTATAAGAGGTTGAAATCTAATGTAGACTATGTGTATGTTGAAATGAGATGTATTTCAACAATCATGTGCTAGCTCTATGTGCTCTCCGCAAAGCACTATCTATCTCACTACTTGAGAGTATGTCCTCTCCTCTTTCTGCAACTTGTTCCTTCTGGAACTAGGACTCTACACCTGCCCCTTCTCTAAAGCTAAGAATGGTTGCTCCATTCTCACTGTGACTGTTGAAATCTGGGAGTAACTCCTCTACTCCGTTATGACAACAACTTCATCTGAAACTGAGAATGGCTCAATAACTGATACTGAAGATAACTCTTCTTCTTTCATGGAGGTAATGCTATCTTTTATTGTAGTCATGTCTCCATCACCCAACTAATGTACTGCACCAACTGCCACTCAATTTTAAATATGGGGATTGTTCCCCCTGCATCTCATAGTATATATGAATCATGGTTGTTCTGGTTGTCTTCATAAATTCTGGAACTGTTTCTTCAATAAGTGTCTCTTCATAGTCTTCTCCCTTTTGTTGGGAGAATCCTTTGGGAACACATCAGGCTTTGTACATCTGCAACATGCTTGATCTGTATAGATCAATCTTGGAAGTCAATACTGACTTCTCTTCTAGTCTCATGGAAGAATCCATATCCTAGTCTTTTTTACTGGATTCCTTCTTTGTCACTGAATCAAGGGAATATTCCAGTAGATTTCATATCTCCTAGGAGTCTCTAAAGTTACGATCTAGTCTTCTCATGGCATCTGTCTCCCAATCCTGGAAGTTGTCTCTTCATCTGATCCTTTCTGAGATTAGGATTATCCTTGATTTCTTCTGAGTCTACAAGGACTTCATCATCTTTATAGGGTATACTTGGTGTTGAAAACCAAGTCTAAATATGAAAGACTGATTTAGGCTTCAAATGAGTTTTGCTTCCCGTCAAGGTGGCTTCATTAACCTTTGAACAATTCTGCTGTGAGTTCTTGTTCTAATTTCCAGTCATCTTTGGAGCCTTCTTCTCCTTACAATCAATCTTCATATGAGATACTCTGCATCTCAAAAATAGATTCTTCTTCATCTTCTTTGGTACATGAATGTATATCGTCATGTACACAACTTGGGTAGTCTGCTTCATGTCTCATCTAATCCGTTTCCTTCTGCAACCTTCACTATAGCTTCCTCAGGGTTATCACCTGTGACCTGAAACAAGGTCCATAAAACAACATGAAAGAATAATACTCTTTTGATAATAGTAAATAAAACAATAGCACAAATAATCATCACAATAGATCCTTTAGAGCTTTCATTTGTGACCTTTCTAAAACAAGGATCAAAAGAAAGAAATATAATACGAAATGAGATCAACACTCTTCTAGTGTTGTGATCAAACATTCATCCAAGGTAACYTGGAATCAACACAAGAAGTTTCTCCTAGAGGAGATGTTAGTTGTATMTGGTAATTGATTACATCAAGMATTTATCTCAATATGCTCACATGCTACCAAGCATAATGCTTTACAAAGACTGCTACCTCATCTAGAGTGTTTACTTGTAATGGGGTAGTTATCAACTTGTCATGTGCAACTTTGAATCTTATCAACTTAATTAATCAAACCTGGAACCCGAAGTCTTGTCCTCAAGAATGAGTGTGTGTTTTTTTTATTCCAAGTGTCCTTCACTCAAGATGACAAGTGCTTTCTTCAACCTGTCCTCTGTACTAAGACAATATGCTATCTTGACAGAAAGTTGGGTTAGAGAATAAATTCTATGATCTCAACTTTAATCCATCTAATACCTTGACTTTAATTTTGACCAAAGGTTAGTATGATGGTCATAGCTTCAACTTGCAACCTAGATCAAAATAATGTCATAACAAATAGATGCATATCAGAATAATCAAACCTAGGTTGCATTATTCCTCTGAATGTGTTGGAGCTTGAGATCCTTCTGGATCTATGGCAAGAGATCCCTTCTCCTGCAAATACCCTTTAAAGCTTAACAATTTAAACATATGTGAGTACATACATATGATGGCATTTGCACGTATTGACACCATCTGGTAGAAACAATAATAATTACCAACCCTTTTTAAAACTTCAAGGGTGACTGCAACTGGTACTACAGTAATTGATACCTCAACTGATACTACAACTGCAACTGATTTTGAAATTGCAATTGCAACTGCAACTTAGGGTTTTATGAGGAAACCCTAAATTTTCAAACTTCAAATTTTGAAATTTTGATCCAGTGGATAGATGCGCTGAGCTGAGGCGAGTAAGCTGGTGTAGTCGGATTTATGAAAATCTAAATTTTACCCCTTGAAATTGAGCTTGCAGAAATCTAGACTGGTACGTTTGGTACTGGTTTTCTGGTACTTTTGGTTTTCTGGTTTTTTGGTACCAATGAAAACTAGGGTTTCACTTTCTGGGAGTTCTATCCACTGAAAAGGTGTGCTCAAGATGCCAAAAGCTCACTAGGGTAGGGCACACTTTTCTAGATGGGTTTTAGGAAAAAAATCATCTTCAACAAAAAGCCCTAATTTTCTTGTACGACAACAATGACGTTTTTCTTTATCCAGTGAAAGATGCTCTCTTCAGCTTAGCTATGATACCATGTTAAGGTTTAAGCTATTATTAGGTTTATTTTCAATTTACTAGATAACCATATCATAGATAGGATCACTGAGAGAAACACAATCACAAGATACACAACATTTATCCTGGGAAACCCTCATGAGGAAGAAAACCCAACAAAAACTTCATTAATATAGATAGCCAATACAATGCCAAGACAATAAACCAAACACTAGAGAATCTCCAACACTGAGCAATGTGCCTCTCTCTCTTCCTGCTTCCAGCAACTGGCAACTGCAGCTTCCTTCAAACTTGCGCCCTAGATGAGTGAGTTGAGTGAGTGAGCAAATGAGTCGTTTGCTTCNTGTGTTGTAATGCTAATGCTTATTGTTGTTGTATAAACTCAGATTTTCCTTGAGCAGAATAAAGAGATTTTTATCCTCAAATATGTCCCTAATTTTCTATGTATTTTTCAAGTGGTATTGCACAGATTTTTGTGCCAAATGAGGGTTACAACCTGCTGATATATGAGTTATTTCTGCTACTATTTTATTTCATAACTAATCTATTAGTGTTTCTATTCATAAATAACAGTTGTATGGTTGTTGTATCTTTATAGGAGGCTGAAATCTATTTTAGACTATGTGTATGTTGAAATGAGATGTATTTCAACATGGTATCAGAGCCAGGTTCTCTGAAGTTTAGTGGGAAACTTTGGCACTTGGGACAGCAAGTGATTTGCTGGTACATTTGCTTGAAGAAAGGCAGAAAAGGTTCTTTGTTAGGTGGACAAAGATGACTTCCAGCATTAGGTTTGAAGATAGATTAGAAGGGGTCTCCAACTACCTACAGTGGAAGGTTAGAATCAAGAGTGTTCTCAAGGAGAACAAATTGTGGTCGTTTGCGAACACCATTATGCTTGTACCTACTTCAGATCCCATAGCTCTTGATGTTCATGAGGTGAGGGAAGCCAAGACTCGGAGAATCATCTTGGACGGGGTCAAAGATCACCTTATTCCATACTTGGCTGAGAAGAAGACAGCCAATGAAATGTGGGTTGCACTGAAAGGCTTGTATGAGGTTAAGAACGAGAATCGAAAAATGGTTCTCCGAGACAAGCTCCATGGAGCTAGGATGGTCAAAGGAGAGAGTGTGGCCACCTACCTCACCCAGGTTGCACAGGTGAAGGACGAGTTGGCAACTGTTGGAGAAGTCATTCTTGACTCAGAGTTGGTGCAGATATCCCTAAAAGGTTTCACCAAGGAGTAGGATGTTTTTGTCAAGTGTGTGGTGGGGAGAGAGAAGCTCCCTCACTGGAGCAGATTGTGGGGTGATTTTACGCAGGAGGAGATCCGATAGGGGTCTCAGGAAAAGGCATTATATGGTGTAGATGACAAGAACGTACAAGCAAGGTGAAATGCTTTGCATGTCACAAGACTGGACACTACGCTAGTCAATGTCCGAACAAGAAGAAGAAGAAGTTGGAACCAGAGATGTCAGCATCAACAGAGATTGCAGAGTTTGTTGAGAGACATGAGAGGGATTTTTCTCTCATGACTGGTCCGTTGGGCAGTGGTTGCCTAGTGTTCGAGGAGATTGAGGTATGGTTCGTGGACAATGGAGCTTCTCGACATATGATAGGGATGAGGTTAGTGTTCTTGAGTCTTTCAGAAACAAACTCAGACTGTTGTGTGGGTGTTGGTACCGGCCCACAACTTGCAGTGAAGGGGGTTGGAAGTGTTAGATTCTAGCTAGAGTAAGGAGGATTTCTGGAGGTTGCCGAAGTATTGTAGTTCCAGAGATGATGGTTAACTTACTCTCAATGTCAGCTCTGGAGGTTGATAGATTTGGAGTGGCATTCTATTGTGGTCGGGTATTTCTATATTTAGAGGGAGCTACTCCAGACACATCAGTGATGCTTGGTGTCAGGTATGAGAGGTTGTACAGGTTGTTGGGTCGACCTGTGTTGGGGTCCAGTGGATTTATGGAGTCAAATTTTGTGTTGGAGAGTGGGCAAGTTGCACAGGAGAGAGAGTTGATACCGGGGACTCGGTCCTCTTCCAAGACTCTCAAAAGACTCAGCAGACATGAGTCGACACAGATGGATGATCAGGAGAGTGTGCAGTCTCCTGGGATCTTGTCTTTGGTTCATGGTACAACAGAGGTAGCAGCAGAGGCTTCCAATGCAGTGGGAGTAGTGGCTTCATGTTCAGAGGGAGCAGAGACTTCTAGTATAAAGGGAGCAGCTATGACAACTGATGAGATGGAGATAGATTCTGGTGGTAATACTAGGATTAGCTCTCTCGCTAAGAGGGAGTGTTGAGATTTGGTAGCTTGGAGGTACTTCTGCATTGGCAGTGCTCAGCATGCGGAAGTGACCAAGCAAATTTTCTCCTAATGACTTTATAATTATAAAGTTGAGTCTTTTAATTTCGAAGTGTAAAAGTGACTTTATGATGTTATGGGTCACTTTATTAACTTAAGTGACCTAAACGAATGATTAAGTCGTGACCGTTGATCTCAAGGGTAAGTAAAGAGTCACTTAAGGGAGATCAAGGGTTAGAGGAGTTACAATTCGAAATTGCTTAAAGGAAGCTCATTAAAAGAAGGAGGGCGCACTTTGATGAGAGCTTGAGGGAAGGTGAAGGGGCACACATCCCAAGGAGGAGTTCTTTGCTTGAGTAAAGAGCTACAAAAAGAGGGACTTGGCACACATCCCTAGGAGAGGGATTGGCATGCAGTCCAAGGATCATTTGCAGCATTCAATAGTCCGTACAACAACTACAATAGAGGTTGTACAATAGTGTTTTGTTGGTCGTACAACAAGAGGAGGCACATAAATCGAGGATGTGAGTATACAACAAGAGTGGCACAATTTTCTATTCTAGTTTGTTGAAGTTTTTTGTTCTGTTTCGTATCGAGTATCTTGGCACAAGTTTCTATACATTTATGTGATTGTTTGTGGAGGTTTACTAGTTGTTCTGGGCCGTATTGGTCGTATAGTTGAGTCAATCTGCCCTAGTTATAGTCTAGTACAATTTGTATTGAAGGATGACTTGTTGAAATAAGAGATATTTTATGTTGTAATGATGATGCTTATTACTGTTGTATAAACTCAGATTTTCCTTGAGCAGAATAAAGAGCTTTTTATCCTCAAATATGTCCCTAATTTTCTGTGTATTTTTCAAGTGGTATTGCACAAATTTTTGTGCCAAATGAGGGTTACAACCTGTTGATATATGAGTTATTTCCGCTGCTATTTTATTTTAGAACTAGTCTATTAGTGTTTATGTTCATAAAGAACAGTTGTATGGTTGTTGTATATTTATAAGAGGTTGAAATCTAATGTAGACTATGTGTATGTTGAAATGAGATGTATTTCAACAATCATGTGCTAGCTCTATGTGCTCTCCGCAAAGCACTATCTATCTCACTACTTGAGAGTATGTCCTCTCCTCTTTCTGCAACTTGTTCCTTCTGGAACTAGGACTCTACACCTGCCCCTTCTCTAAAGCTAAGAATGGTTGCTCCATTCTCACTGTGACTGTTGAAATCTGGGAGTAACTCCTCTACTCCGTTATGACAACAACTTCATCTGAAACTGAGAATGGCTCAATAACTGATACTGAAGATAACTCTTCTTCTTTCATGGAGGTAATGCTATCTTTTATTGTAGTCATGTCTCCATCACCCAACTAATGTACTGCACCAACTGCCACTCAATTTTAAATATGGGGATTGTTCCCCCTGCATCTCATAGTATATATGAATCATGGTTGTTCTGGTTGTCTTCATAAATTCTGGAACTGTTTCTTCAATAAGTGTCTCGTCATAGTCTTCTCCCTTTTGTTGGGAGAATCCTTTGGACACACATCAGGCTTTGTACATCTGCAACATGCTTGATCTGTATAGATCAATCTTGGAAGTCAATACTGACTTCTCTTCTAGTCTCACGGAAGAATCCATATCCTACTCTTTTTTATTGGATTCCTTCTTTGTCATTGAATCAAGGGAATATTCCAGTAGATTTCATATCTCATAGGAGTCTCTAAAGTTACGATCTAGTCTTCTCATGGCATATGTCTCCCAATCCTGGAAGTTGTCTCTTCATCTGATCCTTTCTGAGATCATGATTATCCTTGATTTCTTCTGAGTCTACAAGGACTTCATCATCTTTATAGGGTATACTTGGTGTTGAACACCAAGTCTAAATATGAAAGACTGATTTAGGCTTCAAACGAGTTTTGATTCCCGTCAAGGTGGCTTCATTAACCTTTGAATAATTATGCTGTGAGTTCTTGTTCTAATGTTCAGTCATCTTTGGAGCCTTATGCTCCTTAAAATCAATCTTCATATGAGATACTCTGCATCTCAAAAATAGATTCTTCTTCAACTTCTTTGGTACATGAATGTATACCGTCATGTACACAACTTGGGTAGTCTGCTTCATGTCTCATCTAATCTGTTTCCTTCTGCAACCTTCACTATAGCTTCCTCAGGGTTATCACCTGTGACCTGAAACAAGGTCCATAAAACAAAATGCAAGAATAATACTCTTTTGATAATAGTAAATAAAACAATAGCACAAATAATCATCACAATAGCTCCTTTAGAGCTTTCATTTGTGACCTTTCTAAAACAAGGATCAAAAGAAAGAAATATAATACGAAATGAGATCAACACTCTTCTAGTGTTGTGATCAAACATTCATCCAAGGTAACCTGGAATCAACACAAGAAGTTTCTCCTAGAGGAGATGTTAGTTGTATATGGTAATTGATTACATCAAGAATTTATCTCAATATGCTCACATGCTACCAAGCATAATGCTTTACAAAGACTGCTACCTCATCTAGAGTGTTTACTTGTAATGGGGTAGTTATCAACTTGTCATGTGCAACTTTGAATCTTATCAACTTAATTAATCAAACCTGGAACCTGAAGTCTTGTCCTCAAGAATGAGTGTGTGTTTTTTTTATTCCAAGTGTCCTTCACTCAAGATGACAAGTGCTTTCTTCAACCTGTCCTCTGTACTAAGAAAATATGTTATCTTGACAGAAAGTAGGGTTAGAGAATAAATTCTATGATCTCAACTTTAATCCATCTAATACCTTGACTTTAATTTTGACCAAAGGTTAGTATGATGGTCATAGCTTCAACATACAACCTAGATCAAAATAATGTCATAACAAATAGATGCATATCAGAATAATCAAACCTAGGTTGTATTATTCCTCTGAATGTGTTGGAGCTTGAGATCCTTCTGGATCTATGGCAAGAGATCCCTTCTCCTGCAAATACCCTTTAAAGCTTAACAATTTAAACATATGTGAGTACATACATATGATGGCATTTGCATGTATTGGCACCATCTGGTAGCAACAATAATAATTACCAACCCTTTTTAAAACTTCAAGGGTGACTGCAACTGGTACTGCAGTAATTGATACATCAACTGATACTGCAACTGCAACTGATACTGCAACTGCAACTGATTCTGAAACTGCAATTGCAACTGCAACTTAGGGTTTTATGAGGAAACCCTAATTTTTCAAACTTCAAATTTTGAAATTTTGATCCAGGGGATAGATACGTTGAGCTGAGGCGAGTAAGCTGGTGTAGTCGGATTTCTAAAAATCTAAATTTTACCCCTTGAAATTGAGCTTGCAGAAATCTAGACTGGTATGTTTGGTACTGGTTTTCTGGTTTTTTGGTACCAATGAAAACTAGGGTTTCACTTTTCGGGAGTTCTATCCACTGAAAAGGTGTGCTCAAGATGCCAAAAGCTTCACTAGGGTAGGGCACACTTTTCTAGATGGGTTTTAGGAAAAAAATCATCTTCAACAAAAAGCCCTAATTTTCTTGTACGACAATAATGACGTTTTCTTTATCCAGTGAAAGATGCTCTCTTCAGCTTAGCTATGATACCATGTTAAGGTTTAAGCTATTATTAGATTTCTTTTCAATTTACTAGATAACCATATCATAGATAGGATCACTGAGAGAAACACAATCACAAGATACACAACATTTATCCCGGGAAACCCTCATGAGAAGAAAACCCAACAAAAACTTCATTAATATAGATAGCCAATACAATGCCAAGACAATAAACCAAACACTAGAGAATATCCAACACTGAGCAATGCACCTCTCTCTCTTCCTGCTTCCGGCAACTGGCAACTGCAGCTTCCTTCAAACTTGCGCCCTAGATGAGTGAGTTGAGTGAGTGAGCAAATGAGTCATTTGCTTCCTTTATTTATACAAACTAGCAGATGTTGAAAAGGTGTCTCTTCGTTGGGTGGGGCCAACTTGTTTTCTGAGTGGTTAAAACCACTTTAAATGGCCTGGGGGCTGACTTCTCAATTTGCATAATATATTTAGGGTTTGACCAATCCGCAAAAGGGGATTTGGTTAATTACAATGCCCGAAATGATCAATCCACAAAAGGGGATTTGATCTATAAATAAATGACTCAAATAATAATAATAAGTAGAATACTCTTTGCAGTTACAATATTTCAACAAGATCCTCTATGAATATTGCGCCTTCCTGAAGAGAAATTCGCCCCACTGGATAATAGAATGTATATGTAGGAGAATACCCTCATACACTGATGCAAAATGGTGCTAGAGTGGTAGAAACCATTCCTGGAAGGAGCTCAACTGTAGATCTAGCTTCTCTCAACCAAATTGAATCTCTCCTCCTCAACTGATGTGCCCAACTTGCAGAAAACCTTCAGAAATGCGCCCTCCCTCCTCTTCCCTATAGAAATGATGTCTGTAGATGAATAAAAATTGAAGTAAAATGGTGAGGGAGGAAACTGTCACCTCCTTGACCAAGCTTGGATCAAGAACATGATAATGTTTCACTCCATTGTTGATCTCTAGGGTTTATTTAGTCAAAACCCTCAAAACCCCCTAGTACCATGGGCTCTCTAGCTAAGAAGTGAGGCATCAAAATATCAATCAACATAATGAAATAATAGAAGTCGTTGTCCCTCTTTTATACCCCTATTCACCTTTTCTCTCCAAGTGACTTTTTAATTTACTTTTAATATTTCTTCATAAAATCACTTTATTAATTAATTAACCTTTTTTTCTTTAAAAAGTGATTAATTTGCTCTTGTGACTTCTTCGGCCACTGAAAGTCACTTTTCATCATCTTATCCTGTAGAGTTTTTCCTCCTGATTACGATGAGCTATTACACTAAGGGGTTTCTTCAAGTATTATTCCCAAAATGACCTCCTTGGTGAATTTAATTAAAATATGCTTCATAATAACTCAAAATTACGGAAATCATCGGAATACAACGAAACCAAAGACAAGTTGTGTGGAATGGATCCTAATGATGAAATATGATGAATAATGTGAGTCGGTTCGAATAAAACTCCGCAATACCTCTTGATCTCACTATCACCCTCTGCTGGCTTCTCTGACAAGCATCCCAATATGTAACACAATTAAATCCAAAAATGGGGACATTATATCATGCGCTC
The DNA here is from genome assembly GCA_000966675.3 of Picea glauca. NCBI lineage: Eukaryota > Viridiplantae > Streptophyta > Pinopsida > Pinales > Pinaceae > Picea > Picea glauca. The sequence goes on from JZKD02S0186268.1 coordinate 14,159, forward strand.
TACGGTGAGCACATGTCCCCATGTTCGAGCCAAATGTTAACCCCTCCCACCTAGCGGGTAACCAGAGGATATCACGCCTCATGGCCCGCAATGAAGATAGTGATCATGACGATGATGATGACAATGATCAACATGTCCACAGAGAGTAGCCCAACAACCCCCTAAGATGCATCTTCTTGCTCAACATGGCTCATCACACTCAATTGGCAAAGCTCATTGGGAGATGGTGTTCCAACATATTATGAGTTACATTAGTCCTTATTGCATATAAAGTGTCATATTTAATACATTAGGCATTTCAGTAATGATCATAGGTTGAAGTTGGATAATGAATCATAAGCTTATAAGTTATGTTTTTTGTCTTGTTTCACCATGGTGTCCATCCTAGGCATCCTTATCTCATGTTGTCACTCATGGGAAAAGGGGTACTATTGGTAGTTCCTTGAAAGGGGTAGCATACCATTCCTGGTCATACTTACCACTTTGTCATATTGGATCCTTCCATTCTCCCACCTTTTGGGTAATATGGTTATATGTACACCAAAAATGCATGTACCTCATTCTCTTATGAGAAGAAGGGGATAAAGGCTTAGAGGTAGATTGCAGTTGGCCAATAAAGAAAGAAATGGGACAATGAGGACATTTAAAAGTTGTAGTCCATAATTGAGCTCTACCCCCTCAATAATGGCAATCGCCCCTGGTCTTAATGAAAATAAACACTTTCATCAATCAAAGAGGACTTAAATATATCTCGAATAAAAAAACAAAGGAAGTGTTATGCTTGAAACCTTTTTAAGGGGACTTGCAAATCAAATCAAATAAAGAAAAAGGTAAATAAGGGTTTTGGAATGCAAAAATCATCGAGGAAAGGGTAATTCAATTGCCAAGCGCACCCTCTATAAAGGCATTCATGGAGGTGAGCCCATACATTGTCTTGCATGTTAATGACCCCATGCCCAGAAGTAAACCCCATGACCACCTCACATTCATTACATATCTATGATGGATTCATCCAAGAAATATCTCTTTATTTGAGTACTAGCATACCTAACAGGTTCCTTTGATGTTCACCCCATACCTAAACTTGCCAAATTGCATAAAGTCTTGAGCTTGTGTGAAGTTTGAAGGGGATACCCAATGAGAGTTGTTCTTTTTGGATTGTTTGTTAAATGATGGCCTACTTTGTATGCTTCCAAGGACTATTTCCCCTTGTGATTGTTGGTTTTACTTGATTCCATGACTTTGGTTGACTTGGTGTACTTGACATGGTCACTTGGAAAATGTCCTTGTGCTTTCACCAAGGACGTTGTGCACTTTATGCAAGATATAGCATGTGTGATGCAAAGTGTTAGGTCACCTGATGATTGACCTCCTTCAAATACATCCTCTCACACCACTTAGGCCCTGGATGATGGACACATGAGCTCCCATTTGACAGATATGGTCATGATGGTAGGAAGATGGGCAATGTTACTGACCAAACTAGCATCCTTGTCAAGGTTTCTTGAGGTGCTAAGGTGGTACCACGTATAAAAAGTGCCCAATTTCATCATGGCACAATTCCTTCCCTATTCAAGCCCAACTCCTATGCTAAAGGACTTTGGAAGGCTTCCCTAACACATTAACTTCACCCATAAATTTGTAGACTAGTGCCTATGTGATATAGAGGTGAAGGTAGGAGTTAATTATTTACGCTAACTGATCTAGAATGATAAATAGCTAATAGAAATAATGCATGCCAACAAAATAAAACCACTCAAGATTTGTAAGATAAAACAACAAGATAGTGCAAAAGAGCGATGACAACCCTTACCAATTCCTCATATGTATTTTTAGGTATACCTTTTGGTAATGTGGTTGTACTTTGAGTTGTTCATTGCTGTCCTGAGTTTTCAGATCTGTAAAATCCATAAACAAAGCACAAAATAACAACAAACATGGCACTTTTGAGGCCTTCCACAAGTGATAAGCACCTTAGATCACTAGATTTGTGGGCTATGAACATTGGGAAGCAAGACAAGAGTGATTTCCTATGTCCGAAGCTTTAGATTTGAAAAAAATGGTGATTTCTAGCAAGATGGAAATCACCTTGTAGATTTGGGGTTCAAATCCCCCTAGGGTCAAAACCCAAAAAAAATATTCCAACCAACAAATTACTTTGTTGTGGCAGAAAATTGTTGATATATTTCAGAAAAGAATAGATATAACTCTAGAAACAAATATGGAAATCAAATAGGGGTTTCTTGAGATAATTACTTACTTGGACGCCCCATATGGGTGAAAATTTTGGTAGGCCTAGTGTATGCTTTGTTGTTATAAATTTCAGATCTACACAATTACTCACAATATCCTTGTGAAATATATGATAAATTTGCAACAAACCGAAGGGAAAATTATCTTTGGGTAGAGTAGAACTCTATGACAAAATCTCAAATATCTACTAGCTAGAAAGATATAAAACTTTTAGAACAGGCTAAGAAACATTTTTTGGCTTTTTATTTTTATTTAAAACAGACAAGTAAAAGAGATTTTGGAATATTTGGTTGAAGAATGTTTAGCTCACCTTGGCCTTTGCTCTTACCTATAATGCAATGGATAGTGATCACAACCCCTCCTAAGTCGACGTTGGTATTTGGATGAGAGATTGAGTTTGGATTCAAAGAGACTAATTGCCCCCAATTCTCGTCTAGAATAGTTAAATCACTCTTGAGTCTTGCTAGGAAAGCTCCCAATGGGGATGGTTTCCAACTAATGGATCAACTTTTATGCAAGTGAGATCTTTCCCTAGGTGAAGACACTCCCGACAAAAGTTTGTCCACCCTTAGGGTTTGAACCACTAGACACCAATAAAAGAAGATGATGGGATGAGTCGTCCAAAATCCCTTCTTCCAAGTGACTTTGTAGCCCCTCAATGGATTGACCCACTTGATCTTGCAAATGAAACAATCACAACCACTATTCTATCAAGCACCATAACCCCTTAACCAAGAAAGAGAAGCATAGAAGAATCGACCAACAATGTGCTAGCAAATAAATTTCAATAATATGACATTGTGATCTCACAAATTGTCAACAACCTAATTGGGAGGAGAGACTAGCTTTTTATAGAATAACTTTACAACGACTAATTTCCCTTTCCCAATTAAAAATATTTGTTTGACTTGTCATTTACAACATGAAGACTAAATCACTTCAGCAAAACAATATTTTATCATGAAAAACAATTTTATGCAATAAAATTCACCCATAAAGGATTGCATTTGACCAAAAGTTAAATGTCTAACTTCACGTGAGGCAAATTGCTAGCTTGATTTTACTTGAGCGGACCAACGTCTAGCATGCAACGTCCCGTTGGCATCTTGACCCCACTAGATGTGGCGACTTCCTTTGATTTCAAGAAAAGTATTCACGGCTTGCTTTAAATTATAGCGGATTAACTTCGGTAAGCCGATTTTATTAAGTGAACACTGATTTTAAATTATTTGGGATCCGATTTAATTTGGGGCTGATTTAATCAATTAAACCCAACGGTTATTTGACCCAATGCTCCAAAACTTGACCGAACGGCTTCAATATTTGCTTGAGAAAGGTGCCAACGACTACCTCTTCCCCATTGCTCCAATATGTGAACCCATACGGCTGCCCTTTGACCCAATCGGTTAGGATGAGAGGTTGATTTACTGTGCAGTGATTTAATTTACTATCTGGGGCTGATTTGACTTGAAGTGGCTATGGAATTGTTGTGGTTGATTTCTTTGAGTGGGGACCGCTTTGATCCAATTGATGTCGCGACTTCTCCAAATGGGCGGTTCACCTTTAATCGATGGTATGTTGAGGGGATTACTTTATATGGGTGACGACTCCTTTTCACCACATTGAATTGTTTTAATTAAGTGTAAGGAAAAAGGGGGGGCGACTTAC
>JZKD02S0186268.1:26021-41978 GCA_000966675.3 Picea glauca
GAGACACTTATTGAAGAAACAGTTCCAGAATTTATGAAGACAACCAGAACAACCATGATTCATATATACTATGAGATGCAGGGGGAACAATCCCCATATTTAAAATTGAGTGGCAGTTGGTGCAGTACATTAGTTGGGTGATGGAGACATGACTACAATAAAAGATAGCATTACCTCCATGAAAGAAGAAGAGTTATCTTCAGTATCAGTTATTGAGCCATTCTCAGTTTCAGATGAAGTTGTTGTCATAACGGAGTAGAGGAGTTACTCCCAGATTTCAACAGTCACAGTGAGAATGGAGCAACCATTCTTAGCTTTAGAGAAGGGGCAGGTGTAGAGTCCTAGTTCCAGAAGGAACAAGTTGCAGAAAGAGGAGAGGACATACTCTCAAGTAGTGAGATAGATAGTGCTTTGCGGAGAGCACATAGAGCTAGCACATGATTGTTGAAATACATCTCATTTCAACATACACATAGTCTACATTAGATTTCAACCTCTTATAAATATACAACAACCATACAACTGTTCTTTATGAACATAAACACTAATAGACTAGTTCTAAAATAAAATAGCAGCGGAAATAACTCATATATCAACAGGTTGTAACCCTCATTTGGCACAAAAATTTGTGCAATACCACTTGAAAAATACACAGAAAATTAGGGACATATTTGAGGATAAAAAGCTCTTTATTCTGCTCAAGGAAAATCTGAGTTTATACAACAGTAATAAGCATCATCATTACAACATAAAATATCTCTTATTTCAACAAGTCATCCTTCAATACAAATTGTACTAGACTATAACTAGGGCAGATTGACTCAACTATACGACCAATACGGCCCAGAACAACTAGTAAACCTCCACAAACAATCACATAAATGTATAGAAACTTGTGCCAAGATACTCGATACGAAACAGAACAAAAAACTTCAACAAACTAGAATAGAAAATTGTGCCACTCTTGTTGTATACTCACATCCTCGATTTATGTGCCTCCTCTTGTTGTACGACCAACAAAACACTATTGTACAACCTCTATTGTAGTTGTTGTACGGACTATTGAATGCTGCAAATGATCCTTGGACTGCATGCCAATCCCTCTCCTAGGGATGTGTGCCAAGTCCCTCTTTTTGTAGCTCTTTACTCAAGCAAAGAACTCCTCCTTGGGATGTGTGCCCCTTCACCTTCCCTCAAGCTCTCATCAAAGTGCGCCCTCCTTCTTTTAATGAGCTTCCTTTAAGCAATTTCGAATTGTAACTCCTCTAACCCTTGATCTCCCTTAAGTGACTCTTTACTTACCCTTGAGATCAACGGTCACGACTTAATCATTCGTTTAGGTCACTTAAGTTAATAAAGTGACCCATAACATCATAAAGTCACTTTTACACTTCGAAATTAAAAGACTCAACTTTATAATTATAAAGTCATTAGGAGAAAATTTGCTTGGTCACTTCCGCATGCTGAGCACTGCCAATGCAGAAGTACCTCCAAGCTACCAAATCTCAACACTCCCTCTTAGCGAGAGAGCTAATCCTAGTATTACCACCAGAATCTATCTCCATCTCATCAGTTGTCATAGCTGCTCCCTTTATACTAGAAGTCTCTGCTCCCTCTGAACATGAAGCCACTACTCCCACTGCATTGGAAGCCTCTGCTGCTACCTCTGTTGTACCATGAACCAAAGACAAGATCCCAGGAGACTGCACACTCTCCTGATCATCCATCTGTGTCGACTCATGTCTGCTGAGTCTTTTGAGAGTCTTGGAAGAGGACCGAGTCCCCGGTATCAACTCTCTCTCCTGTGCAACTTGCCCACTCTCCAACACAAAATTTGACTCCATAAATCCACTGGACCCCAACACAGGTCGACCCAACAACCTGTACAACCTCTCATACCTGACACCAAGCATCACTGATGTGTCTGGAGTAGCTCCCTCTAAATATAGAAATACCCGACCACAATAGAATGCCACTCCAAATCTATCAACCTCCAGAGCTGACATTGAGAGTAAGTTAACCATCATCTCTGGAACTACAATACTTCGGCAACCTCCAGAAATCCTCCTTACTCTAGCTAGAATCTAACACTTCCAACCCCCTTCACTGCAAGTTGTGGGCCGGTACCAACACCCACACAACAGTCTGAGTTTGTTTCTGAAAGACTCAAGAACACTAACCTCATCCCTATCATATGTCGAGAAGCTCCATTGTCCACGAACCATACCTCAATCTCCTCGAACACTAGGCAACCACTGCCCAACGGACCAGTCATGAGAGAAAAATCCCTCTCATGTCTCTCAACAAACTCTGCAATCTCTGTTGATGCTGACATCTCTGGTTCCAACTTCTTCTTCTTCTTGTTCGGACATTGACTAGCGTAGTGTCCAGTCTTGTGACATGCAAAGCATTTCACCTTGCTTGTACGTTCTTGTCATCTACACCATATAATGCCTTTTCCTGAGACCCCTATCGGATCTCCTCCTGCGTAAAATCACCCCACAATCTGCTCCAGTGAGGGAGCTTCTCTCTCCCCACCACACACTTGACAAAAACATCCTACTCCTTGGTGAAACCTTTTAGGGATATCTGCACCAACTCTGAGTCAAGAATGACTTCTCCAACAGTTGCCAACTCGTCCTTCACCTGTGCAACCTGGGTGAGGTAGGTGGCCACACTCTCTCCTTTGACCATCCTAGCTCCATGGAGCTTGTCTCGGAGAACCATTTTTCGATTCTCGTTCTTAACCTCATACAAGCCTTTCAGTGCAACCCACATTTCATTGGCTGTCTTCTTCTCAGCCAAGTATGGAATAAGGTGATCTTTGACCCCGTCCAAGATGATTCTCCGAGTCTTGGCTTCCCTCACCTCATGAACATCAAGAGCTATGGGATCTGAAGTAGGTACAAGCATAATGGTGTTCGCAAACGACCACAATTTGTTCTCCTTGAGAACACTCTTGATTCTAACCTTCCACTGTAGGTAGTTGGAGACCCCTTCTAATCTATCTTCAAACCTAATGCTGGAAGTCATCTTTGTCCACCTAACAAAGAACCTTTTCTGCCTTTCTTCAAGCAAATGTACCAGCAAATCACTTGCTGTCCCAAGTGCCAAAGTTTCCCACTAAACTTCAGAGAACCTGGCTCTGATACCATGTTGAAATACATCTCATTTCAACATACACATAGTCTAAAATAGATTTCAGCCTCCTATAAAGATACAACAACCATACAACTGTTATTTATGAATAGAAACACTAATAGATTAGTTATGAAATAAAATAGTAGCAGAAATAACTCATATATCAGCAGGTTGTAACCCTCATTTGGCACAAAAATCTGTGCAATACCACTTGAAAAATACATAGAAAATTAGGGACATATTTGAGGATAAAAATCTCTTTATTCTGCTCAAGGAAAATCTGAGTTTATACAACAACAATAAGCATTAGCATTACAACACAGAATATCTCTTATTTCATCAAGTCATCGTTCAATACAAACTGTACTAGATTGTAACTAGGGCAAATTGCCTCAACTGTATGACCAAAACGGACCAGAACAACTAGTAAACTTCCACAAACAATCACAGAAATGTATAGAAACTTGTGCCAAGAGAATCGATACAAAAAAAACATAAAACTTCAACAAACTAGCATAGAAAATCATGCCACTCTTGTTGTATACTCACAACCTTGATTTATGTGCCTCCCCTTGTTGTACGACCAACAAAACATTGTTGTATGGACTCTATTGTAGCTGTTGAATGCTGCAAATTCTCTTTGGACTGTGTGCCAATCCATCTCCTAGGGATGCATGCCAAGTCCCTCTTGTTGTAGCTCTTTCCTCAAGCAAATAACTCCAGCTTGGGATGCATGCCCCTTCACCTTCCCTCAAGATCTCCTCAAAAGTGCACCCTCCTTCTTCTAATGAACTGCCTTTAAGCAATTTCGAATTGTAACTCCTCTAACCCTTGATCTCCCTTAAGTGACTCTTCACTTACCCTTGAGATCAACGGTCATGGATTAATCATTCGTTGAGGTCACTTAAGTTAATAAAGTGACCCATAACATCATAAAGTCACTTTTACATTTCGAAATTAAAAGACTCAACTTTATAAAAGCACTTTATAAAGACACTATGAGAAAATTTGCTTGGTCACTTCTGCATGCTGAGCGCTACCAATGCAGAAGTACCTCCAAGCTACCAAATCTCAACAATGATTGTGCAGATTGAGTTGCAGTTGAGCAAGTGTACTAGATTGGTACAATGTAATGAGAAAATTTGATTTGAAGATTGAAGATAGAAAGACTCATGTCTGCTAGTTGAAGGAAGCTCTGTACCTGTTGAAGTAAGCTCCTAGAGCTTGGTATGGAAGAATTGACAGTTTCCTGACGAGCTTGGGCTTTACCAAGAGTAAAGTTGATTCTAAACTTTATCTCAAGGTTATGAATGATGAGCCAATGATGTTGCTACTATATGTAGATGATGTATTATTGACAAGATGAAGAAAAACTCATCACAGATTGCAGAAGAAGCTCACTACAGAGTTTGATGAAAGACCTAATGCTTTATCTATTAGGTTTTGAAGTTTAGCAGAACACAGAGAAGATCTTCCTTAACGAAGGGAAGTATGCAGAGGTTTGACATGTTGAAATGTAAATCCATGTACACACCCATGGAAACGAAGTTGAAGCTCCTGGTAGATACCTTGCCAGAATTGGTTGATGCTACTCTACACAAACAAAGGTCTGGTGATGTATCTGACGAATACTAGGCCAGATATATGTTTTTCCTTAAGTCAGTGTCTAGTAGAACCTAGACGTGTTCACATTGTTGCTGCAAAACATATGATGAGATACCTTAAGGGTACGTTGGATTTTGGTCTCTGTTATACTAGAGATCATGACTTCAGATTGTATAGATATACTGATTCAAATTGAGCTGGAAGTTTCTCTGACAGAAAGAGCACTTCAAGATGTTGTTTCAGTCTAGGGTCAGCCATGATCTCATGGCAGAGTAGGAAGCAATCAAGCATTGCTCTCAACATGACCTAAGTAGAATACATGTTTCATATTCCGCCAGTTGTGAAGCCGTATGGCTTCAGATATTGTTGACAGATCTATTTGATCTATAGATGGAAGCCACCGTGATCCTATGTGATAACCATATTTGTATAGAGATGATGCGTTCCATGATGAGTTGAAGCACATAGATATCCGGTATCCCTTCATTCGTGATATGTTGCAAAGAGGAGCCATAAAGATCCATTATGTTGGCACAAATGAACAGGTTGTTGATGTGTTGACCAAGCCTCTATCTCGTGTAAAGTTTGAACACTTTTGAGATAAGCTTGGTGTAGTCAGAAAGGACCTCCCTCGAAAGGGGGAGTAGTGTTGTGATGCCAACCTCGTGATGTGATTCCAGCCTAGTGATGAATATTTCCAGCTTTGTGCTGGTGTTTTTGTGATGTCAGCCTTGTGTTGTGATGCCAACCTAGTGCTGAAAATTTTCAGCTTCTTGTTGATGTTGTTGTGATGCCAGCCTAGTGCTGAATATTTCCAGCTTCGTGTTGATGTTGTTGTGATGCCAGCCTTGTGTTGTAATGTCAGCCTAGTGATGAATATTTCCAGCCTTGTGTTGATGTTGTTCTGATGCCATCCTAGGGCTGAAGATTTCCAACTTCATGCTGATGTTGTTGAGATGCTAGCTTCATGCTGAAGATTTCCAGCTTCGTGCTGATGTTTTTGAGATATCAACTTTGTGTTGAAGATTTCCAGCCTAGTGTTGATGTTGATGATACCCCATCCTTCGTGCTGTGATGTTGTTGTTTTTTATGATGCTCCAACCTTTGTGTTGTGATATTGTTGTTGTTGATTTTGTATCAACCTTGTGTTGTTATTGATGATGATGTATTAGTGTTATACTAATCCATGTTGATGCAAATGATGATGATGCCACTTCAACTTCTTGTTGAAGATGATGATGATGATGCCACTTCAACTTCTTGCTAAAGATGATGATGATGATGATGCCACTTCAACTTCTTGCTGAAGATTATGATGATGATGTTATTTCATCTTTCATGTTGAAAATGATGATGTTACTTTAGCCTCTTGTTGATGAGGATGATGATGCTACTCCAGCTCCATGTTGTGAATGATGATGATGAGAAAAACTTCCGATGATTTATAGATATGCCAGTCAGTATTCCAGATGTTGTTGATGTTGCTTCCCTCTCTCTCTCTTGATGATGTTGTATTGAGTTGTGTTTGTAGAATACCCTTCTTATTAAGGGGGAGTGTTGAAATATTGTAACTGCAAAGAGTATTCTACTTATTATTATTATTTGAGTAATTTATTTATAGATCAAATCCCCTTTTTTGGATTGATCATGTCGTGCATTGTAATTGACCAAATCCCCTTTTATGGATTGGTCAAACCCTAAATATATTATGCAAATTGAGAAGTTGGCCCCCAGGCCACATTAAAAGTTTTAAAGTTTCACTTTTGCACAAATAAAACCCTAATTTTATATGGATGTCACCCCTTTAGCGGACGTTTTGCTACTTGGGACAAGTTGTTGTTGTTGGAGAAGCTATGGTAGGCCTCCAAAGGCCACATGTCAAATATCTATGCAATCTCCTCATGGCCAAGGTCTCATCCTCCTCAAAACGTCCATGTGTCAATGTGTGGCAATACCACCACCAAACCCTAGCCCCCAAGTATGACGTCAAGCTCAAAAGGAAGACGTTTTTCCCCTCCTGGGAAAATCGTTTGGCATGTGAGGGATGGGATATGTCTTCCACATCATCTTCTAGGTATTAAATTCTTCATCTCTTTGATTTGGCATGTGGACCCTTGGCATCCAACCCCTGGGCTTGCAGCCCCATGGAAGCCCAAGCTAGGATTTTTCTCCCAAAATTTTCCACCAACTAGGTCCTGTAAAGACAAATGAGCACGCCCTCCAAGGATCTCAAGTCATAAGATCATGATAAGTGAGTCCAATCAATAAATGAGCTACCTAAGCATCTGCATCAAAGAACACTATATCAAACAATTAATTTCTCGAAGACACTATGGGACTTGTCAAGCTTGAATATGGGAGGGTTGATGAGGTGTCCTATTGGGTAGATCTTTCCCTAGGTCAATGAGAGTTTCCAAGAGATCCCTCGCTAATCCATGTAAAGTGGGTGAAGTGGTTGGGGTCAAGACTCAATGGGCATAGGGCTCATGACATACAAGGGGTCGTAGTATCGCATTCATGGTTGCCTTTGTAGAGGGTGTGTGGTACGTTCGTCCGCAATGCATTTTTTCCAAGCCCATTAATTTCTATTCTTTTATTCTTTCATAATTTTAAGGAGAGGTTGAAGGTCACTGCCTTCGTGTGGTGACTAGATAATGACAATGTCACCCACAAATACCTAGTGGAAATGAGAAGGTTGGCTCATGGCGAGACCCCCTCTCTCAGCCATGCAACTGAGATCCATTACTTTGTTTTGGTGACCAAATGATGGAAATGTCATACCACTAGATATTCATGGACGTAATAGATCAGCTCGTGATGAGACCTCCCATCCTTCAACTAACCTTTTAAGCATTCTTTATTATATTGTGGGTCTCTTTTACTCAAAGATAAGTGTTTCACTGCTTTCTTGAGTGATCCCTGGGAAAAGAATATGGAAGGTTCATACAAGGCTTTAATCTTTTACCCAACATCAATCCCTCTGGGCCTTCAGCCCCTTCTTCCCATAGAATGAGGGAGAACCCATTCTTGAGTCAATACACCCTAAAATCCAAAGAGATAAGGAAATGGAGGGGAATAATGATGGAAAGTGGTAAGTATGGTCGGGAACGGTATGATGGTTCTTTAAGGGAGTTCCTAGTAACAAACCCATCCCCAAGGAAGACCACTTACTAGGGCACAATGTCAACCACTAAGGCGAAGCAGGAAAAAAGGCATAATGTCCAAACATATATCATGAAATCTAGAGCAATCTAAGATACAACATACTCAACTGGCTTAAATATTGAAATGATGCTCACCATAATATTGAATTGTACCTCATGGAGCAAGGCCCGGTGGCTTTCGGAAGCCAACTGATGTGGTGGATTCCATCTGGAAATCTGTGACCATATGTGGTGGTGAGAGGGGTTTCTAGGTGTGCAAAAGGGTACTGCTAGTCATGTATTCTCTCGACACTCCATATCTGCAACTTGAGGGCCTTGAGACATAATCTCCTTAGTTATCCACAAAATGGAGATAACAGGGCCAAGGCGTGCCAATTTGCACGTTTGTCAAAATTGTCTCGATGATGTTTGTTGAGAACACAACTGACACAGACACCATCTCTACAAGAAACAAGAGGAAGATCAATCACCATGTTTTGATTACATAATTGTTGCAATGAGCGATAATTTAAATGACTAAACCGCTCATGCCAAAGTTTGTTCAAGTCATCGCTATGAGAAACAAAAACTGATGGAAAAGATGATGATCCAAAGTTGTCAAACTTGTACAACTTGATAATATCATCAATAGTTCCAGTTGTAAGGACATGCTTAGGATATTTTAAATCATTGTTTACAACTTGGTGAGGTGAAAAAGCTATGGTTTTACCTTCACCTGAATGAGTGATTTGATACACTGATATAAGGTTGCAGGTAATACTTGGAATACATAATACATCATTGAAATGACCATTATCTACTTGAATTATTCCAGACCCAACAACACTAAGAGATTTATCATCACGAACAATTATTTTTTTGGTGTCACATTCATTTAGAGAAAAGAATATGGATTTATCCTTAGCCATATGATAAGATGCTCCAGAATCAATAAGCCACTCATTACAAGAAGAAGTAGAAGTTGCATTGAAGGAGAAACCATAAGCATAAATTGCATGTCCAAAAGAAGAAGAAGAAGAATCAATATTGATGTTGTGTTTCTTTATCACTGCTTCTAAGGTTTCCATCTTTTAAAAACATTTAGACTCCACATGACCATCTTTCCCACAAAATTTGCAATGCATGTCGATCTTCTTACTTTTAGATTTTGCTCCTTTGTCACAATTAGGAGCATAAGCTAGTGGAGAGGGTTTGGGACCCTTGTTTTGCTTGTTGTTTTGGTAAGGATGTTTCTTATTGAGATTCTTGGATTTATCTTTCTGCTAGGCCTCTAAGGATTTGTTGGATGTACCAACAGTGTTGATCACTCCAAGTTGCACAAGCTTATCTTGCTCTTTAATCAAAGAATAAAAAAAGGACTCAAGAGTGGAATCTTGGTAAGCACTCCCTAGAGCTTCTCTGGTGGCATAAAAGGTAAATACAAATGCAAAATATGTAGTACCAAGCTTAGAAAGAATAATATAGGTGCATCAGTCTTCCTTCATATCTATTTTTCAGTCTATACATAAAATTCTAAGTGTTTTGAACTTAGATAAATAATCTTCAATGCAAGGAAAATCATTTGGACTTAAAGTCATTAGTTGATTTTCTATCTGGTGGGCTCAAATAATATTGTGTTTACCAAACATAGCTTCAAGTTTTTTCGAAGCTTTATTTGGGTCATCAATTCCTTGAAGGTGAAACCTTAAATCAAGAGAGATGGACATTTCGATTAGTTCATGTGCTTCTTCATTCTTATTATCCCATTTGGATTTCTTGTCAGCATCAACGAGGGCTTGTTCTTTTCCCAAGGTAATGTAGTGCAAACCTTTACTTCTTAGGACATCCTCCATATGTTATTTCCATTAGAAGTAGTTGGTATTGGTAAGCAAAATATCATTGGGAGAATCCATATTAAAATGCAGAGAATATGGATTTAAAATTTGAAATTGATGGTCTAGATAGAAAGCTTTCAAAAAAACAGGTTGTTTAAAAAACAACACTAAAAATAGACTTCAGATGTGCAAGTTATGCCCTTTTAAAAAAATACATAAATGGTAAATAAAGAGCCACGTGGCAAGTAGAAGTTGGTCCACATGGTGATGTTGGTTCTTGACTAATTTTATTATAACCTTACGTTTACAAATAAGTTTCTTATGAAGTGACCCACTTTTATAGGACAAGTGAGAATCACTTTTACAACAAAGTTACTTTATAAATGAAAGTTTCATGCAAAACAAATAACTTAAAATAAAATATTAAAGTTAGTTGATAGTGATTCACTTTTATAATTAAGTGAAATGCACTTTACAATGAATGCATGGAATTTTTAAAAAGACGTAACAAAAAAGGGACTTAAACTCAAGACCTCTTACTTAATAAAACAACTTTCAACCAAGTGAGATAATACAAAACACATTATTGTAAAATTTTCAGACCCCACCCAGTTTCAAGTCTCACTAAGAAAACTCATTGTTAAATTCCCAAAACCTAATTTTATGACAACAACAAATACTCAACATATAAACAATTCCCAGAAATGAAACATGATGATTTTAAACAACAATAAATGCATAAATAACTAATTATATAAGTAGCACATTAACTCAAAAATTTTATACATAGAGATTTTCGGTCTAACATTGACCCTGGAAAAACCCACAAGGGGAAAACTAGTGAGAGGGGATTTTTATTATTTTCAGAGCTCAGAGAAATCTTCTGTTATATCAGAAATATTCACAGCAAAAATTACACAAACTTATCTCAGAAGACGAGCCAAACAAACTCCATAACAGTCCCAAAATTTTGCTCCTTGATTTATGTGCAAGAAATATGTACCATAGTACGACTATCACAACATTTAATGTTGTACGGACTGTCTAGAAAACTGTGCCACAATTTTTGGGTTTGTTGTATGGAATTTACAACATTAAATGTGCCTTGATTTTTGTTCCAACCTACCTCGAAATGCATGCACCTCCTCTGCTATACGGACTGCACTTTTCTTTGCTCTATAACCTCTCCAAAATCTGTACTGTATGGCCTTTTTAATGGTTGTACCTTCTACCTCAATTTTTGTGTTGTACCTTTACCTTGGAATGTGTTCCAATCTCAACAAACTTCCTCTCTTCTCTTTCTCAACTTTTCTCTCTCTCTTTCTCTCCAAAACTCATGAAGAATCAATGCAAAATGGGGGGCGCCTCCTTACCCTAATCGACTCAATGAGGGAAGGTGAAGAGTCATCCGATCCAAGGGTTGAGATTGGACAAGATGAATTGTGGAGATTTAACTCACTTCACTTACCCACTCTCCCTAAGTCATAAAGTCACTTTTAATTCATATCACATGAATTAATTGACTAGGGTCCACATTAGGCATTTTCCCACCCCCTAGGCGCCTAGGTGATGAGAAACACTTTCCTAGGTACTTTTTAATTATTTTAACACTCCCTCTTATCGAGGAAGGTGTTACTCACCACCCCAAGCTTATATTTGAAAGGTGCAAACTTCCCTTTCCCAAAAGTTTTTGTGAGTATGTATGCAATCTTCTCATATGTGGATATATATTGTAGCTCAATTTCTCCTCTCTAAACATAATCTTAGATGAAGTGATATCAAATCTCAATGTGCTTAGACCTGTCATGAAAAAATGAATTCTCAGAGAGTTTAATACAACTCTGATTGTCACAGTAAATCATAGTCGGTCTCAACTGCACACCAAATAATCCCACCAACAACTTGCAAAGCCAAATGGCCTCGCAAATGGCCTGACTGGCAGCCATATACTCAACCTTTGTAGAACTCAAATCCACTGACTTATGCTTCAGACTGAACCAAGGCACCATTGCCGAGCCCAATCCGAAACAACAACCTGAAGTACTCTTCCTGTCATTGACACATCCTTCCCAATCTAAATCAGTATAGCCCACCAATCAAATTCCATCCCCTCTCAGATAGTCCATGCCATAATCCATTGTACCAAAAAGATACCTGAGCACATGTTTTGTTTCCACCCAATGCACTCTCATAGGCTCCACCAAAAACTAACTAAGAGTGTTAACAACAAAACAAATATATGGTATGGTGTTGACCAAATACATCAACAAAGCGATCAACTGACGATATAAAGTGGGATCAACCAACTATGACTCAGAAGAATTGAGCTTCTTACAGTTGGTAATCATGGGTGTGGACAGGGGCCTACAATCCTCCATCTGGAATCTCCTCAGAATTTCAAAAACATACTTCCCCTGTCCTAAAAATATGTGTTCAGGCTCCTGCCAAACCTCGAACCCCCAAAAATAATGCATCAATCCAATATCTTTCATCTCAAACTCTAAAGCAAGGATTTCCTTGCAGCTAGTAATGAGTCTCTCAGCCCCTGTAATGAAAATATCATCAACATATAGCACGAGTATGAGAGGATCCTCTCCAACCACAATGAAGTACAGGTTGGGATCTGCCTCACTCTTATCGAAGCCCAACTACTGCAAGTAGGCATCAATCCTAGAATACCAAGCTCTGGGATATTTTCTCATCCCATACAATGCCTTCTTTAGTATGCACACATGAGACTCTCTCCCATGCACTTCAAAGCCTAATGGATGTTCAATGTACACCTCCTCCTATATGAGACCATTCAGAAATGCGGTCTTCACATCCATCTGATGGATCTTCCAACCCATCTCTGTTACAATAGAGATCACTACCCTGATCGAGGTATATCTAGAAACCAGAGAAAAGGTATCATCATAATCAACTCCCTCAACCTGTGAGAACCCCCGAGACACAAAACAAGCTTTGTACTTCTCAATGCTACCATCTGCAACATATTTGAGTTTGTATATCCACCTAGAAGTCACCATTGACTTCCCCTCATGTTTAGGAACAACCTCCCAAACATCATTCTTCATGATGGAATTGTACCCTTCCATCATGGCATCTCTCCAAACCTGTCTTCCAAAAACCTCCTCAAAAGTGGAAGGCTCAGACTCCCTGATGTTTCTCACCATCACAAGATAGCTACAAAATCTCTCAGTAGGTTTACTCTCCCTCACAACCCACCTGGGATTCCCCATAGAACCTTGTGCCTCCTTCAGAGTGTCTTGAAGCCACTTGGGATTCCTCCTCTTTGAAGTAGTGTCCCATGGAGGGGAATCCCCCTGCTCAATCCCATCACCTGAAGACTGTGAACCTAAAGTAGGATCTAGAGCATAAGATCTTGAAATCTAAGGATCAATAATCTGTGATCCTGACATCTATGGCCCTGTGCCTTGTGGACTAGTCATCACTGAAACTGGTGGACTTGAACTATGTGTCACTGAAGTCTATTGTTGACTCACCTGGATATGAGGTGATGATTTCTCACCCTTCTCAGTCCCTCGTGAATTCCTAAAGGATCTATCCTCCTCGAATCTCACATCCCTTCTCACAATTGTCCTCATCAAGGAAGGGATGTATATGCAGAAATCCATTGAAGTCTCGCTATACCCAACAAAAATATCCTTTTCTGTCGTGGGCTCTAGGTTTTTCCTCTTCTCAGAAGGGACATGTGAATATGTAAGGCACACAAAAATCATAAAGTTCCCAACCTCATGCTTCTTCCCAGAGAAAGCCTCCTCAAGAGTATTATCCCCCAATGCCTTGTGTGGACTCTTGTTCTGCAGATAAACTGTAGTGTAACATGCCTCAGCCCAAAGAAAGAGTGGCAACCCCTGATCATGCAACATGGCTCTCACAACTCCAACTATGGCTTTGTTCTTCCTCTTAGCAACCCCATTCTGTTGTGGGTTGTAAGGAACAATCAAATCTCTCTTGATGCCCTCTCTTGCACAGAATTCATTAAAATCCTTCTAGGTATACTCACCCCCATTATCTCTCCTCAGTACTCTGATTTTCCTCCCAATCTGGTTCTCCATAAGAGCTTTGAACTCTTGGAACCAATTGAAGACCTTTCCTTTGGTCTTCATGAAGAAAATCCAAGACTTATGAGAGAAGTCATCAATGAATATGACATAGTACAAACAACCACTCAAAGATGTGGAAGACATGGGACCACATACATCAGAATGAATCAGATCAAGTATACCTATTGCTCTATTGTCACTGCTTGGAAAATAAGTCTTGGTATACTTCCCCAAAACACACCCCTTACACAACTCCTGGTGCTCTGTATTGAACTCTGGCACTTCAATCACAATCTCCCTTAGTATCCTCAGAGGCCCATGATGAAAATGGGACATCCTCCTATGCCATAGCTCACAAAGATCACTAATGCTGGTAGTATGATACAATGCACTAGCTGGTTGAATCATGAGCTTGTACAACTTCTCATGTCGAGTCCCAATCACTTTGGTTGAACTAATGTTGGACCCCTTGGGAAATAGGAGCACCTGTCCATCACAGAGCAACACTTCATATCCCCTCTCCTCAATAGTAGACACTGAAATCAAGTTCTTCTTCAAGATAGGAAAATATAGGACATCTCTCAACAACATGGGAGGTAGAGACTCCCTTTGAAATGATATTGTCCCACTACCAACTTCCTTGACCACCCGGTCCATCTCCAAGCACTACCTAAAGATCACCAATATGTGTAAGATTTGTCAAATGATCACAAACACCTATCATATGGAAGGATGCACCACTATCAATACACCAAACATTGGAATGTGTGGCTCTAGTGTAAAGACACATCACTAAGGAAAAAACCTTGTCGAACCTAGTGGAAAAATCCTCCACCTCCACTGAAGTTGTTGTCTTCTTCTTATTATTATTAGGACACTATCTCGCATAGTGCCCAAACTTGTGACATGCAAAGCACTTGACTTTTCTCATGTCCTTCTTGCCTTCACCCTTTGGCTTGTTCCATGCCTTAGGACCCTTTTTTAACTTCTTCTTGTTGTTAGTAGCAAGAGCCACATTCTCCTCATCATTACTAGTAAATGAATTTCCATGCACATACCCTCTTCGGGTTTCCTCTTGAAAAAAGTCATCCCAAAGACGTTCCCACTTGGGAAGGTTCTCCCTTGCCACAATGCCCTCGACAAAAACAACCCATTGTTTGGTCACCCCATTCAATGTTGTCCTTGTTATCCCCTAACCTAGGGATAACTAAGGAGATTATGTCTCGAGGCCCACCGGTCCTAGACATGGAGTACCGAGAGCCAGATCGACTTGAGCATGGCCCTGGAGGGCCCATACTTTCATTCTTCAGTGCCTCCATTTTGTCAGCAGCAACAACATCCATCACCTCGACCTGGTCCTGCAATAGAGATAGATCTTGATCCATGAGGTAATGAGCCCAGGTATAATGGTACGTGTCACTATGATCCTCAAAACCTTTGAATATGTGCATTTAATTATTTTTGCTTCTAACGTGTTCTTGGACCTTATGCTTTTCCACTTGACCATACGTGGGATGAATGATAGGATGCCCTAGTAAGATGGTACCCATAGGGTTTGATTTTCCACTAGGGGGATTCATAAAAGGTCATTGTCTGCTCCCACCATACCTACCACTTTTCATATTTTTCCTGCTCATCCATCCCATTACACTGGTCTGGGCATTGGGTTTGACAAATATATAAGGGTTGTACCTTACCTTGTGGGAAGAAGGGGCTAAAGGCCTAGAGGGTAAAAGTAGCTGGTAAAAGATAAAAGACAAAATAATGAAACCTTGATATGCTTCGCCCAGGGATCCCCGAGAAAGAAATAAAAATATTCTCAACAAGAAACAGAGGGATCCATAAAAATAATAAAACAAGACCTATTTAGAGGATAGGGGGTCTCATCACGAGACAACCTATTAGGTCCATGGGCATGTAGCGATATGATACTACCAACAACTGGTCACCACGCCAGGGTAGTGGCTCTTAGTGGCATGGCGAAGAGAAAGGGGGTCTCATCATGAGCCAACCTTCTCATTTCTGTGAAATGCTTGTGGGTAACATTGCCACCACTGGTCACCACGCCAGGGCAGTGTCCCCTAACTAGCCTCTTGAAAGAAAAAGCAATAAGAACAAAAGATAAAAGGATGAATGGGCTTGGAAACATTTGCATGATAGGTG
>JZKD02S0186268.1:43242-54195 GCA_000966675.3 Picea glauca
CTAGGGTTACCTACACCTTAGTAGTCATTTTCCCCTAGGGTTTGGTGGTTGAAGCCTTGGCTTACCAACACTTCATCCATCAACTCCTCTTGTCTTTGGCTCTCTTATTATCATCCTGCTTCTTCAACATTTTCTGCCACTTTATTAACTTCATTTTTCCCTAAGAAAGTACTAGTCTAAGACCTCCATTGAGTTTTTGATCAACACAACCTTCAAAACCTATTCTTTAGACAACCTACTAACACTTTCTAACCCTAGAATAGCTTGATCTACTAACCTACTTGTTGTTGTTATGAAAGTAAGTTACATCCATTTAATGCAGCATTAAAAGCTCATAAATCAATTGTAAATGATGAATTTTAGTTTGTCTTATGTGCTTCTATCAAATGTTAATGATATGACTTCAATGGTTAATGGTTTTTAGTCATTTTGAAGCTAGTCTTAAGACATTTCATGTGAAGTATTTCTCTATAAACATTGTTGTTATAATATTTTTGTTTACTTCATTATATTCAACACATTGCTTTGTTTAAGAAAGTCAATGGTTTTATGAAGTGCTAACCAACAAGTGCTCTTGCAAGTATATAGTTTTCTTGTTGCTTTGTTCCGGGCAGGTACACTTCTGGCATATTATATCTTAATTGGTTATTTTAACTGGAATTTCTGATTGGTAGTGACTTGTGAGAGGGGACCTTTTACCTAGCTACTTTGACTTTGCCTTTTCGAACTCCCAGGTCATCGGGGATGTCTCCCCTGGGCCTACCACCCTAACTATAAAGATACATCCTATTGAGGTGACAGTGATAGGATAGTCTCCTGTTACTCCAATTTTCTATCCATTACCTTCTCTCCTATCAGAGTACAAATTGTGCGATAATAGTGCTCACAAATTCATTGTCAACAATGGCCTTCCCAACAACACCAAGTTCATCTCTTACCTGTGTCAACCTGGTAAGATATGTGAACACATTTTCAACCTTGGTCATTCTAATGCTTTTCAATTTCTCTCTCAAAACCATCTTTCGGTTGTCATTTGTACTTTGATACAAATTTGTCAAGGACTCCCACATCTCATAGGCATTTGTCTTCCCTGTCACATGAGGAATCAAATGGTCCTTGATGGCATCAGGGATGATTCTTTTAGCCTTGATACTCTTCTTGGTATAAGTTGCTAGAAGAGTAGCATCTGTAGGTATTGTTACTGGGTTTGTTGTGGAGTTCTCAACAATGTCCCATAACTCACTCTCCTGCAGAAGCCGAATCATTCTCTCCTTCAAAGCACCAAAATTTACTGCCCCATCAAGTTTGTCATCAACTCTTAGAACTATAGCCATTGACCCTTCTTAGCTAAAAATAAAAATTCAAAATTATGTCCGGTGAAGTAACTTATGTCCTGCTCTCTGTATAGATGATTTAAATCTGCATTCCCTTTCAACTCAACTCTGATACAATGTAAAATTTTCAGACCCCACCCAGTTTCAATTCTCACTGAGACAACTCATTGTTAAATGCCTAAAACCCAGTTTTATGACAACAACAAATACTCAACATATAAACAATTCTCATAAATGAAACATGAGGATTATGAACAACAATAAATGCAGAAATAACTAGTTATATCAGCAACACATTAACTCAGAAATTTTAGACACAGATATTTTTTGTCTAACATTGACCCTGGAAAAACCCACAAGGGGAACACCAGGGAGAGGGGATTTTTATTATTTTCAAAGCTCAGAGAAATCTTCTGTTACAGCAGAAATATTTGCAACAAAAATTACACAAACTTATCTCAAAAGACAAGCCAAATAACCTCCAAAACAGTCCCAAAATTATTCTCCTCGATTTCTGTGCAATAAATCCGTACCATAGTAAGGTTGTCACAGCATTTAATGTTGTACGCACTGTCTAGAAAATCATGCCACAATTTCTGGGTTTGTTGTATGGAATTTCCAGCATTAAATGTGCCTCGATTTTTGCACCAACCTGCCTCGAAATGCATGCACCTCCTTTGCTGTACGGACTATACTTTTCTCTGTTGTACGACTTGTCCAAAATCCATATTGTACAACCTCTTTACTGGCTTTACCTTCTTCCTCGATTTTTGTGCTATGCCTTTGCCTTGGAATGCATGCCAACCTCAACAAACTTCCTCTCTTCTCTTGCTCTCTAAAACTCATGAAGAATCAATGCAAAATGGGGTGTGCCTCCTTACCCTAATCGACTCAATGAGGGAAGGTGAAGAGTTATCCAATCCAAGGATTGAGATTGGACAAGATGGATGGTGGAGATTTAACTCACTTCACTTACCCACTTTCCCTAAGTCATAAAGTCACTTTTATTTCATATCACATGAATTAATTGACTAGGGTCCACATTAGGAATTTTCCCACCCCCTAGGCGCCTAAGTGATGAGAACACTTGCCTAGGTACTTTTTAATTATTTTAACAATTATAATCATAAGAAGGAGAATTGGGGGTGTTGTTGTAGAAGATGGCCTTGGAGTGCGTGCAAAAAAAAACTCTTCTCATGTGTTCACATAGAAAAACAATTTTGCTTCTCGATAACAATAAGGGTTAGATCTCAATTAGATTACCTGGAAAATGCAATTTTTTCCATCTGTTTTTGATTTACTGAGATCATACAGAGTGCATGACAAAGAGCATATGTAGATAAAAAAAAATTATTTCTACTATGTTTCTGATTTGTCGAGATCGCACATAACACAGGGAAAAAAGCATATGTTGATCGAAAAAAGTAGCAACCTAGAAATTAAAAAACAAAAACCAAAATAAAACTGAAATATTATCTCTGTAAAAATTTAAAAGAGTGTATTCAGGCTTTATACCTCCGTATCTGATTGAAATGGTTGTATCTTGGCCAAACAAAAACCTTTTCGATTGAAACGAAAAACATGTATATATGAAATAAGTGCTCCAAACGCAATGAGACAATCCTCTTGACCAAAAAATGTACATAAATAACAGAAAGCAACGTAGTCTCAAGTGCTTATCCTCTAGAGGTAAATTTAATTCGGAAGACCAACATACTCTCAAGTGCCTATCCTCCATAGGTAAAATGTTGGATCAAGAATAGTTAGAGTACCTGTAAAGTGACATGCTCTTCAATGAGAAAATAATAATCAAGTTAGGAAGCTTAATAGTGTAATGTCTGATAATAGGATTGCTAAATACCGTGAATGAAGAAAACTAAAGGATCTTATAGATTGATTCTAAGGTCGAGCAAGAAAAACATAATTGTAAATGTGCATGACCACCGAGTGCATTGAACTTGAAATAAAAGGCTATGTGATTAAATCAGTATCCCAAAGAAGCATGAACAATATTAAGAAGGATTGCATATCCTGTGTAGGGAAACATCCATGGAGGGATGATAGCTTCTTACATAAGAACGTATACCCCATTGCGAGTTTAATAGAATGCTTGGTAGGAAGATGAATTGTAAATGTGTCTTAAAGACCAAAATCACAAGAAAGATTAAGAATGATAATGTCTTAGCAAGAATACATATAATGTATTGATCAAGCCCATCATATGCAATCTAGAGCTGAAAAATTGTAGAATTACAAAGAAGAAGCCAAGGATGTTGATCCAATACTATGAAAAGTGCATTCAGTGCATTAAATTACTATTAACAAATGCATATATATGTTTTGCAAGAAGAAAAAGTTGTGAATGCTCTTTATACCATCAAAGGAAGGTTGTAACATGAATATTTACAACGGATTGACTTCAACAAGTGATGCAATTTAAGTTGCAAAGAAGAGCTATGATACTCTTGTATGTTATTGTTGTCATGGAGCATAAGAAGACAACAACAACCGAAAAATAAATATATTGCATGGAGATACATCTATTTTTAAAATAAAGAATCTCAAAACTATAAATGTAATTTTTATAGTTCTGGATCTCGCATAAATTTTACAAAACCTCTTATAAATATAAATAAATAAATAAGAGTATTCCTATGTTGCATGAGTTTCTGAAACGTGGGAATGTTGGGAAAGTGGATACAAGTGTTCGAAACGAGTAGAAGTTTCCCCCAAATTTATAGGAAACTGAAGTTGGGAGCAACAATAATATATATTAAAAAAATATAAAAAATATTTTATATTACAATGATACTTTCGATTACAATGTATAGAGATATTGAAACATTTTAAATCTTATTTCAATAAATTTGAAAGTCAATGGAGGACAATGTTTCACAACAACTACAATATTGAAATTACTAATTTAATTTGTCCTAGTAATTATATGAAAATATTTAACACAATACTAAAACTTTAATATCCATAAATATTCCATTAAAAAATGAGAAACAAAATTGAAAATACATATATACAATTTTAACATCTTTTTAAAATTAAACTTTACATATATAAACTTCAAACATCTTTGTAAATTTGAACCATTATTCTTTTTTCATTGGAAAAAACAAAATTGTACTACTCTTCTAATATGAAAATATAATAAAAGTCAATGATAAGGTTGGTTGATATCAACTACAAAGTGGAGCAAATGCTTGCCATGGATAGGTTTGATTTATTTGACTTTCATGTTTAGTTTAGGCTTGAAGGGAAACATACATGCATTAAAAGTTTTTCATATCCACAACCATAAAGTGAGTATTATCAAGTTTTTTTACTTAACTAATTTTTGAAATAATATTTATGTGTAATTTAATCTTAATTTTATAGTGATATTTTGAATAAATATAATGAAAATATTTGTAATAAATTAAGTATTTGTAAGAATGGAATAAAAAACTTTACATTTTAATTTAATATAATTCTAATTTAAAGCTTTCTTTTTAGGAAACTGGTTTCCAAGCTTCCATTTCCTTGATGTTGAAGCTCCCAGAAAGCTTCCAAGTTCCCAAAAGAGTTCCTAACCAATTGGGGACATTCCCTACTATCCCATACAACTATGGTCAGTATTCTATTTTATTTATTTTATTAAAACTCCAATCTAATATACACCTTGAATTTAATAAAATTTTATATTTAAAACTCAAATTTAATATACACCTTGACTTTAATAAAAATTTATATTTAATGAGATATGATTTTTGATTATTGGATTTTCTAAACCTGTATAAACTCAAATCTAATATACACCTTGACTTTAATAAAATTTTATATTTAATAAGATATGAATTTAGAATTTCTCTCTATTCCAGTTTACCATCCGGATTCAATTCACCCTCTAAATTCCATATACATTTACATGTTATATACACCTTGACTTTAATATATATATTTTTATATTTATTAAGATATGGTTTTTGAATTTCTCTCTATTCGAGTTTACCATCAAGATTCAGTGCACCCTCTAAATGCCATATACAATTACATGGTCCAACATCAAAGTTGATTAGACCATTGCACATTCACTCATATTTTAATGCGTCTTACCAATTTCATAAATTTAAGGGTAAAAACAGATGTTGGGATTTGGTGACAACGAATTCCTTCATGAATAGATTTGGATTCTATTATTCTATGTTGGTTGCAACTAAATAGACCAAGTCAAAATATGGATCGGGATGCATTTAATATTCAGTTTCTTGTGTAAATTAATATAAATTCATGTAAGCCCATAGAGACAGATAAGAGATGTGAAGGGATGATATGAGAGAGCTTGCAAGTCTGTTGTAATCTCCATGATCTAAATAATAAGACAACGATACCTATGCTTGGTGGACGTAGCCCAACGTTTGGGTGAACCACGTGAAATCTCTGTGTTTCTTATATGTGTGATTGTTGATTATCATATGTGAATTGTGTTTTCCACATTCAATTCTAACAAGTGGTATCAGAACTGCGTTGGAGATCCGTGAGGACCAGATCTATGGTGCAAGATCACGAATTGAGTAGAAAGTCATCGACACTCCCTAGGTAGTGTTAGAGGCGCGCAGATGCACTCACACTAATGAAATTAAAATTTCGGTAACATTCACGCACTCGGTTCATGCATCATAGAGCGTCGACGCTCCCCCATCCACACTCAAGGAGCGCTAACGCTCCCCCATCCACACTCAATGAGTGTTAATAGTTCAAACTAATGCTCCCCCGTCCATAGAAAAGGAGTGTTGATCTCCAAGAAAATTATTTTGCATGGTAGAAAAATTTTAGTGGTGTAAAATGTGAGAGGATCAACTTTGTCTTATTATGCATGTCCGTGAGGTGAATGTTTAAAGTATAAACAATTCAAAAGGTAGAGGAATTAAAGTAAAGGTGATTTTTTTATTAAAAGGTGATTTTTTTAGTAAAAGGTTTTTTATTAAAATTTTTTTATTAAACCTTGTGAAATTTATACCATTATTCCTCCACATTATTTTTCAATGGACCTTGGTTATTATAAGCAGTTTTTTTTTTGGAATTTTTTCCTCTCTTAATGGCGAATACTCAGAGTGCTAAATTTGAAATCGAGAAGTTCAATGGTAAGAACAATTTCGAGATCTGGAAGGTTAAGATGCACGATCTTCTCATGCAACAAGGCGTGGTGAAGGCGCTTTTGGGAAAAGAAAAGCAACCCGCGACCATAATAGATGAAGATTGGGATGAGATCGATGCGAGAGCACTGAGTGCCATACGCTTGTGTTTGGCCGATGGTGTTCTCTTTAACATTGTCTTGGAGAAGACAACAACCGGTTTGTGGACGAAGGTGGAAAGCCTGTATATGACGAAATCCTTGACGAACAGGATTATTCCTGAAAAGACAATTGTACAGTTTGCACATGAAGGAAGGTACAAAAATAACTGATCATTTAAATACTTTTAATAATCTTTTAGTCCAGTTGACTAGCATGGGAGTGAAATTCGAATATGAAGATAAGGCAATTACATTATTGTGTTATTTTCCCAAGTCATGGGATCACTTTGTTACCTCTATTAGTTTCAACACAACATAAAGTATTGAGTTTGATGTTATTGTTGGAGATTTACTGTCTGAGGAAACACAGAAGAAATTCGATTCAGAAACCTCTACATCTAAGGCGATGATGGTCAGAGGAAGACCTAAAGAAAGAGGACAAGGTCAGAGAGATTTCTTTCGGTCAAAGTCGAAGGGAAAAAAGAGCAAGCTTAAGTGTTGGTTTTGTGGCAAATCGAGACACCTGAAGAAGCATTGTTGGAAGCGACAAAAAGCCTCCAAAGACGACCCTCCCCAAAGAAATGAAGGAAGTGAACGCAACTGAAACATGTTCTACAACAGGTTCAGGTATGACTGATGAAGTTTTATCAATTAGTATTGGTTCACTTCATGATCAACAATGGTTATTAGATTCTGGTGCTTCAAATCACATGTGTCTTCATAAATACTAGTTTGTTACTTACCAATCTATAGATGATGGAATTGTTTACATGGGAAATGATATCTCATGTAAAGTTGTGGGAATTGGTAGCATTCGAATTAAGATGTTTGATGGAACTGTTAAAATACTAACTTATGTGAGACATGTACCTGAGCTTAGGAAGAACCTAATTTCTTTGGGATTCTTAGACACTGGAGGATATAAGAGTATTGTTCAAGGTGGAGTTATGAAGGTCTACAAAGGGATCCTACTGGTTATGAAAGCGAAGAAGGTTGGTAACTTGTTTCTGTTAGAAGGAATAATTGAGTCAGGTCATGCGACATCGGTATCTGAGAACGACAATGATTTTGTTCGACTGTGGCATCAATGGTTGGGCCATATGAGCAAAAGAGGATTGAAGGTATTATCTGATTGCAAGTTACTTCCTAGTCTAAAGTCTTTAAAGTTAGATTTCCGCAAGCATTGTATTTTTGGAAAACAGAATAAGCAGAGATTTAAAACCGGAAGACACACCAGTGAAGGAATCCTTAATTATATCCATTCTGATGTTTGGGGACCATCCCCTACTGTTTCGTATGGAAGATCATCATATTTTGTTACTTTTATAGATGATTTCTCTAGGAAGGTGTGGATCTATATGTTGGAAAGAAAGGCTGATGTGTTTACTATTTTCAAGTTGTTTAGAGCTTTAGTGGAAAAGAGCACTGGTAGATCCATTAAATGTTTAAGAACTGATAATGGTGGTGAATTTACGTCAACAAAATTTGAGAACTATTGCAAGGAGTTTGGGATTGATAGGCATAAAACCACTGCCTATACTCCTCAACAAAATGGAGTTGTAGAATGCATGAACATGAATCTTCTAGAGAGAGCAAGGAGTATGCTTAGTAACACCAATTTGCAGTAGGAAATATGGGCAGAAGCAATAACTACAACTTGTTATCTGATGAATCGATCACCATCAACAACAATAGAGTGAAAAATTCCAGAAGAGGTATGGACAGGTCATCCTTGTAATTATTATAATCTTAAAGTTTTTGGTTGTGAAGCCTATGCTCTAATTCTGAAACATCAATGTTCTAAACTAGATCCAAAATAAAAAAGGCTTATCTTTGTTGGATATGGTGATGGTATTAAGGGGTACTGGTTGTGGGATCCTACTGCCCACAAGATCACCATTAACAGAGATGTAATATTTGATGAATCATCTCTCATCAAATCAGATGTAGATATTCAAATCAAACATGAAGAAGCACCTAAGTATCAACAGATTCAGTTTGAAACTAGTTCAAATACAGATGAAAGTGAACATGAACAAGTTTCTGAAGATGTTCATGAAGAGTTTCTTGCAGAGGAAGACATGGTTGATGGTAACAATCAACAGAATGTGGATGAGCCACAAACTTCCCTAAGGAGGTCTACGCGGGTCAGAAATCCTCCAAGAAGGTATGATAATTTTGTTTTGTTAGTTTCTTTAAGTACTAATGATGATGAACCTTCATGCTATCAGGAAGTTGTGAAGGGTTCTAACAATGATAAATGAAAAGAAGCAATGAAGGATGAAATGAAGGCATTAGAGAGGAATGCCACATGAGACCTAGTAGAACTTTCAAGAGTCAAGAAAACTGTAGGTTGCAAGTGGGTCTACAAGCTGAAGAAGAGTGTCGATGATAAGGTGGAAAGGTACAAAGCAACGCTGGTTGCGAAAGGATATTCTTAGAAAGAAGGTATTGACTTTCAAGAGATTTTTTCACCAGTTGTTAAGTCTATATCAATTCGAATTGTGTTAGCATTAGTTGCATTACTTGATTTGGAGTTGGAGCAGCTAGATGTTAAAATTTCTTTCTTACATGGATATTTGGACGAGGAAATTTACATGGAACAACCTAAAGGATTTGTTCAGAATCGCAACAAGAAATTTGTTTGCAGGCTCAAGAAATCATTGTATGGTTTGAGGCAGTCGCCCAGACAATGGTACAAGAAATTTGACTCTTTCATGATGAGCCAGAATTATACAAGGATTGAGTATGATCATTGTGTCTACTTTAAGAAATTGAATAATGGCATATTCATTGTCTTAGTATTGTATGTTGACGATATGATTTTAGCAAGCAAAAGCATAACTGAGATCAACAAGTTAAAGGCTCAAATGGTTAGGACGTTCAATATGAGAGATCTAGGAGCAACAAGGCACATTTTGGGCATGGAGATATTCAGAGACAGGAGGAATGGTAAGCTTTGGTTGTCACAAAAGAAGTATGTTGAGAAGATACTTTTGAGGTTTGGTATGAACAATGTGAAACCAATTTTTGTACCTTTAGCTTTCTATTTTAAGCTTTCTTCAAGTTTATGTCCTAGTACAAAAGAAGAAAATGAATATATGTCTCGAATACCATATGTTAATGCAGTAGGAAGTCTAATGTTTGTGATGGTTAGTACAAGGCCAAACATTTCACATGCAGTGGGGGTTGTCAGCACGTATATGGCAAATCCAGGTAAAGAGCATTGGGCAGCAGTGAAATGGGTGCTTCAGTATCTAAGGGGCACAAGTGATTACTGTATCACTTATAACAGTGGTTGTGAATTAGTCTGTGGATATGTTGATTCTAATTTTGCAAGTGATTTGGACAAGAGAAGGTGACTTCAGGGTATGTCTTTACTCTTGTAGGTGGAGCTATTAGTTGGATGTCAAAGCTATAAAACATTGTTGATTTATCCACTACAGAAGAAAAATAGGTAGCTGCTTCATATGCTTGCAAAGAGGCAGTTTGGTTGAAAGGTTTGTTTGGTAAGTTTGAAAGGATTCACTACAAAGAAGTTTGTTTGGTAAGTTTGAAAGGATTCACGACAAAGTAAAGTTATTTTGTGATAGTCAAAGTGCTATTCACTTGGCTAAGAATCCAACCTACCACAGTAAAACCAAACATATACCTATTAAGAATAAAAGACAAACTGTAAAACGCTGAAGAAATTATAGAAACAAAACCATAAAAAGCATAAAAACAGTGAAGTTCCCTAAACTTATCAGCAGAAAGGCCTGCGCATGGATAAAAGACAAAGGCTGAGAGTTCCATAAACTTATGAACAGAAAGACATGGACCCTCGATGCAATTACGTGAGCTAATCCTTAAATGATTCGTTAAAACACCTTAAAAAATGGGCTGTAAGCTACATTTCTGCAGAACGGCTAAATGCAAAGCATGGGACCTTCATTCACAGTTGTAGAAGATGCATTTTATGAATAAACTTTATTCTGGAGTTAAATAATAATAGACAACATATCATGGCTTCAAGGACTCACCAGCCTGTCATCCATGAAGCGAAGGGTCCCCATTCTTTACCGCACAGCTTAGCGCTCCAGTAATACAGACCCCCGGACGTTGGATACGAAGAGCAAATCTCAGCCATGGAGAGTCCCACGAGAAGAGAGAAAAAACCAGCAACGAGCCATCCATACACCATAGTCACTGGACCTCCGAAGGCCAGCCCCGTAGTATAAAGAGTCGTTACGCCAGTTAAAATCGATATAATGGAAAACGTAAACGCAAAGTTTGACAGTACTCTGGACATAGCAATCCAAACGCATTCATCAATTCCAAAACGTACCAGCAATT
>JZKD02S0186268.1:71386-116913 GCA_000966675.3 Picea glauca
AATATTGAATTTCCAAGCCACATAAACCAACCAAAGAACTACAAAATCCATGGGAATAGCCTCACAATCGTGTATTGCCGAGACACCAAGAAGCACACCATAAATCAAAGGCTAGTTTAAGTCTACCTATTCCTCTTGAGCCAAGGATAGAGCTGCAAAAAGCCAACCAAAATCCAGATCCAGGATCCCATAGAGGAAGTCCATAAGGGTGAAAATCCAAAGTCAAACCCCAATTCGAACCCAAATGCAATAGAAATGTGAGCCATCGTCCTACAATGAACAACATTTACTCATGCTTCAACGCCATTATCCCACCTATAGGGAAAATCATGCTCCGGAGGATCAATGAGATCGAACCCACATTAATGATTGCATGTGCAAGGGGATAGTATAGTGAATGTGCCTTGACCATAGACTGTGATATATGGCCACCCCCACCGAGTTATCATGCCAAGTGCTTGACATGCAAGGGCTCATAATAAATATTAGTGGTATAAAACTTAGAGGATAGGATAATATACCTCCCCTCCTTGTATCCTTAGTTTGTCATATTCTGAAAGAGTTTCCTTATTGGCCATGTTTCCATATTGATGGTTGAGTGTCTTGAGTGCATGATAGAACTAAACACTCTCGAACCTAGAAACTTCTCTCTTGATTTAGGTGATTATTCTTTTTATCCCCAATTCCTAGGGATAACTAAGGAGATGATGTCTTGAGGCCCTCAGGTTGTAGACATGAAGTACCGAGAGACATCTTGACTAGCATTGTCCACTTGCACAAACATAGAACCACCTCACCACCATAGTTCTAGGTTCATCATGAGGGTATCCATTACATCAGCTTGCTTCCGGAAGACATTGGGTCTTGCTCCATGAGGTACAAGCCAAGTATTATGGTGAGTGTCATTTCAATATTTGAGGCATTTGAGTTTCTTGCATTTTAAACTGCTTTTGATTATGTAACATTTGCTTGGAAATTATGCTCTTTGCCATGTTTCACTTTGGTGGATGACATTGTGCCCTAGTAAGTGGGTCACCCTTTTGGATAAGTGTGCTACTGGGAGGTCCTCTTAACGAGTCATCGTGCCATTCCCGACCATACTTGTCACTTTCCATACTTCATCCCCTCATCTCCTTACCTTTTGGGATTTTCGGGTGTACTGACCCAAGAAGGGATTGTTCCTCATTTCATGGGAAGAAGGGGTTGAAGGCCTAGAGGCTTGTAGTTGGAAAAAGATAAAATCCAATCATGAACTTTCTAGATGCTCACCCAGATATCCCGAGGACAATGAAATGTCTCTCATAAGAAATTGATGGGACCCGTAAAAAATAACTAATTCAAAATGCTAACCAAGGTGGACCATGTGTGGGCATTGTTTTTCATGATTAGGTAGAATCCCCACACATGGCTTCAACTTGGGTAAGCATGATGTGACCAATGTAGAGTCAAGGTGGGCATTGTTTTTCATGCTTAGGTAGAAGCCCCACCTTGGCTTCAACTTAGAAACATCTTTAGAAGATAAAAGGCAATAAATGGGCTTGGAAAAAGGTTGTATTGAAAATGAAGATGCAACACACCCTCTACAAAGGCACCYGTAAATGAGATATTATGATCCCTTATATGTCATGAACTCCATGCCCAAAAGTATTTACATTATCCATGTCATCTCATCCACATGACCTAGAGAGGGTTCCACTTGCAAAACACTCCTAAACTTGAGGTACGATTCACCCAATAGGTCACTTTTTCAACCCTCCCATACTTAAACTTGGAAAATTGCATAGGGTCTTTGAGAACTTGTTTATTTTGATGAGGTGGTTTGGATGTACATGCTTATATTGCTCTTTTATTGATTTTATTTACTCATCATGATTCATTTGACTTGAGATCCTTGGAGGGCGTATTCATTGTCTTTGCAAGACCTAGTTGGCAGATAGTTTTGGAAGAACAAGCCTAGCTTGGGATTCCTTGGGGATTGAAGCCCACAGGTTGGATACCATGGCCCACACACTAGGTGACGATGCTATCCTTTGGAGGTCTTAGGAGATACCATGGAGGACATAACCTAGCCCTTAGCCAACCCAACGATTTTCTCTCAAGGCTAAAACATCACTTTTGAGGAGGTTGACGTCACCCTAGGGCTAGGGCTTGTGGTGGCGGTGTTGTTGCTTGACACTTGGCATATTTGGATGGAAAGGAGTACCTTTTAGACCCTAGCGCTTGAAAGGGAGGCCTTTGGAGGCCCAATGTTTCATCTCCAAGCTCAACGATTTGCTAAAGGTGCCAAAATGTTTCCCTAAAGGGGTGACACCATGCTTCTTTAGGGTTTCTTATGTGCATTTTAGGGTTAAATTTGAATTTTATATTGTAAAGGGGAAAGTAAGGGTTGTTGTCCCCTTACTTTGTGGTTTACCCTAAAATTAAGTGTACAAACACTTGTAGTAGGATTTGTATAAATAGAGATCATTTCATTTCATTTTCATATCATAGCTCTCTCACTTGAGAGAAGACACTCTTGGCTGAAATTTGCACCCTTATTGGGAAATTTCTATGTGTGTGTGTGTGTGATATGGTTTTTATCTTGTCTAATGAAGTGAATTGGTATGCTACTCTTGGAGGCTATTTCTCTTTGCTTTGGTGATGAATATTGATTGGTAACTAGGGTTTTGTCTTGGCATTTCTTGGAATTGGTAAGGAAAATCTACACTTTGTTAGTTTTATTTTTTGTTCCATGGTTCTTATTGGTTAGATCCTTGGAGGAGTATAAGTATTTACAACCTCAACCAATTTTTATCATTATTGTTTGCTGAAAAGGCTATTGAAAAGGTTTCTAGGAGGAGTAAAAGGGTTTACACCCTCCTAGACTTCACCTTATTGGGGTTGTTATCTCAAGGGAGTAAAAGGGCTTACAACCCTTGAGATTTAGTAGTCCTAACCTAATACAAGAATGATCCACAACCCATTTGGAAAGGCACTAATCTTTTATTGCATTGGAAAAATAAATGCATTGCATTGGTACATGCGATTTATCGAGATATTGCATTTGTCTAAGTTGAAATCAATTCTATATGATTTAAGCTTGCTTAAGCCCTAAGGGTGTTTTCTTTAGTCTTGTAATTGTCATTGTTGTTAAGAAATTAATTCTATAGACATTAGGGCTGCAGAAAAAATCACTTTTTTGCATCATTTACTCACTCTTCAACCGTGGAAATTGACTTCTAAACCTAGATTATTGTTCTACCGATTATTGGCTATCTTTCTAATAGTTTACTTGTTGATTTTTATGGTTGGAACTTGATGTTGTAGCAATTGTTTTCTACATACATAAGGCTTCCCTAAAACTTTGGTAATAACTTCATTTGGCAGCCCTAATTTACCATCAAAGTTCATTCTTAAGTATTGGAAAGTTATCATTGTTTTAGTACTTCATTATCCAATAATTATTTGACAATTTTGATGGTTAAATATACAGTAACTAGCTATTGTTCTTGCTGATATATATTTATGTTTGCTGCTGAAATATAGGACAAAAAACTTTACTTTCTTGTCCACTTAACTTTGAGCTTGTATACGTGTTCTTTCTTGTGTCTCGGGCAGGTACAAACATCTTCCGTAGGTACTCAAACACTTTGGAAACCACAAACCATCTTCGAGACTCGTCGTCAAGCCTTTTTCTCACTTAGGATCTTTACCTATAGGGGTTTCACTTCCATAATTTCACTTTCCACTCCATTTCCACTCCATTTCCACCTAGGGTCACCCAAGACTCCCCCTTGTGTTGGATTCATCCTTCACAGAAGCAAGGGAGGGTTTATCTGAGGTGAAAATGGGTAAACTCTCCCACCGTTATCACCATCCAGTGGATTGGGTCGAGCTTTTCCGAACCTATGGTTTGCACGATAACATTTTTGCATTGTTGTCGGGGAGGATTTTGAATCCTCTTTCATGCCCTAACGACACTTTGGCAAGATTCCATCCCAAATCCTTTACCCCTAGATTTCCTGGTGACTCCACTTGAAGGACTTTGCCCTTCCACCCTTCATGAGCTTTTCATAAAGTTCATCTGGTGACTCCATTGAGGTATTACCCTAAGTAATGGAACCATGGCCTCATGAGACTTATCATGGGCATTCCATAAGGTGTACCCTTCTATTGATGTTGAAAATATCACTAGATATCCAAATCATTGCTCTACATATTGGATGGAAAGTTGCCCTAAATTTAAAGGTGATCCATCTCTAGCAGTCATCCATGTTGTGAATTATATGAAATATGATTCAAGCTTAAACGTGTTACATGAATATGTGTTGATGAAAATTTTTGTATCTTCACTGGAATCAAGTTAAAGGAGTTGGATTGCACACTCATGTAATCTGAAAAGTATCCCATCTTCTACGAAGCTCAGTGAATAATTTCTTAGGCATTATTGGCTGAATACTCAGAATTTGCAAGATACTTTCCAAGAGCTCAAACACGCTCTTTGCATAAAAAGTTTTTCGGTGAATGACGAGACAATAGATGAGGAGTGGAAAATTGACGAAGAGCATCATCCACCTATTGCAAAAGAATATCTTGATGATGAAAGCCTAGATGAGACATTAGTGTCCATTGTCCCACTTGATAAATATGAAGTCTTTCAGCCTTGCTTTCCTCCTGCACATGAAGTTGAACAATCAATTAGTCCTTGTAATGAATAATTTGAAGATCTAGTCGAATCCGCCGTATCCTTTGTTCTTCTTGCACATGAAGACAAAGAGATGGTCATTTTTATTCACACTAATGCTATTATGAAAGAAACCTTGAATATGGTTGATGAGCATATAGACACTTTCATACAGATTGGGAGACACACATGGGATTTTGGTCGTTTCATTTTTTATAGAGACCCCATTTACAACATCGAGGGTAGCTCTCAAGTAAAAGGGGTTGAGTTTTCATCTTCAGAAGACTGGTATTCATGCGTATATGATCCATATGTTTGGAAGCCTTATGATGATATGGTTACATATTTTTTCCATCCATTCGAGGATGACCTGTAGCAACATTTGCAGGGTAATTTTCAGTCATCCCTTGGGAGTTGTGATGTAGAGCCTTTTGGGGATGCAGACTTGTTCTATGAGAACTTTCAGACACCTTCATCTTCAATTTTAGATGAGCACTAGGATATGGCCATCCCAGAGGAATCAAAAGCTCACTCTACAAAGAGAAAGTATTTTCATCTTAGGGATTTTTACGAGGATTCGCAAATGAAGAGACAACATTTTTCTAGACCTGAGCTTGTCCCTTACCTCATTTCTTCTTCTCAAGGGAATAATGGGGTCTTGTTGGGATCTCTCATGTATTCTCAGTCTTCATAAAGAAATGATCATGCTAATGGGGATGAAGATGAACCATCGTCTACATATGATAACCCTCTTCAGAGATGGATTGATCGATCTTGTGGCTATCCTTTCAGGGAGAATTTTTGCGACAATCAGAATTGCGACTGCTCTTTTCAGCAAGATTTCCTCCCTCCCACCCATCTCCATGAGTTTCATTTCATTTCATGATTATATGTCTATTTATGCTCATGATTATTATGTGTCGAACTTATCCTTGTTGTATTGCATGATTAAGCACATGGGGAGATACCTTGATGAAATGATGAACAAATGGTTGCACTGGTTATACAATTTCACTTGACATCTACAAAACTTGATTCTTCAGGGCCACGAGCCCAAGGTAAATATGTATGCCATCTTTCTTTCCTTGCATTTGCATCTTGTTTTCTCATGATAGTTTAGTTGCACTTCAATATTTCATTCTTCTCTACTTTCATTTTACTTTCATCATATTACATGTTTAGTTTAGAATTTTCTTAAAAAATTCAAAAATTTCTTTCTAGATTAGTTATTATTTTGATATTTGATATATATGGATGAAGGGTGATAGAACCACCCTATATTTTATAGTTTTATGTTTCAGTGTAGGCACATGTCCACCATGAGTTGTTGTGGTTCTCATGCACTCTACAACAAGTACATGTCCCCAAGTAGGAGTCAGATGTTATCCCCAATTCCTAGGGATAACTAAGAAGATGATGTTTCGAGGCCCTCAGGTTGCAGAGATGGAGTACCGAGAGACATCTTGACCAACAATGTCCACCTGCAAAGATAAAGACCCACCTCGCCACCACAGTTCCAAGTTCATCATGAGGGTATCCACCACATTAGCTTGCTTTTGGAAGACATTGGGTCTTGCTCCATGAGGTACAAGCCAGGTATTATGGTGAGTGTCATTTCAATATTTGAGGCATTTGAGTTTCTTTCATTTTAAACTGATTTTGATTATGTAAAGTGTGCTTGGAAATTATGCTCTTTTCCCTGTTTCACTTTGGTGGTTGACATTGCGCTCTAGTAAGTGGGTCACCCTTAGGGATAGGTGTGCTACTAGGAGGTCCATACTCCATCCCCTCATTTCCTTACCTTTTTGGATTTTTGAGTGTACTGACCCAAGAAAGGATTGTTCCTCATTTCATGGGAAGAAGGGGTTGAAGGCTAAGAGGCTTGTAGCTGGAAAAAGATAAAATCCAATCACGAACCTTCTAGATGCTCTCCCAGGGACCCCAAGGACAATGAAATGTCTCTCATAAGAAATTGATGGGACTTGTAAAAAATAACTAATACAAAATGCCAACCAATGTGGTCCATGTGTGGGCATTGTTTTTCATGCTTAGGTAGAAGCCCCACACATGGCTTCAACTTGGAGAAGCATGATGTGAACAAGGTAGAGTTAAGGTGGGAACTATTTTTATGCTTAGGTAAAATCCCCACCTTGGCTTCAACTTGGAAACATCTTTAGAAGATAAAAGGCAATAAATGGGCTTGGAAAAAGGTTGCATTGAAAACGAAGGTGCAACACACCCTCTACAAAGGCACCAATAAATGAGATATTATGATCCCTTATATGTCATGAACCCCATGCCCAAAAGTCTTGCCCTTATCCATTTCATCTCATTCACATGACCTATAGAGGGGTCCACTTGGGAAACACTCATAAACTTGAGGTACGATTCACCCAATAGGTCGCTTTGTCAACCCTCCCATACTTAAACTTGGAAAATTGCATAGGGTCTTTGAGCACTTGTTTATTTTGATGAGGTGGTTTGGATGTACATGATTAGATGGCTCTTTTATTGATTCAATTTACTCATCATAATGCATTTTACTTGATATCCTTGGAGGGCATATTCATTGACTTTGTAGGATCTAGTTGGTGGACAATTTTGGAAGAACAAGCCTAGCTTGGGCTTCCTTGGGGTTTGAAGCCCACATGTTGGATACCATGGCCCACGCACCAGACAATGATGCTAGCCTTTGGAGGCCTAAGGAGATACCATGGAGGACATAGCCCAACCCTTAGCTATCCCAACGATTTTCTCTCGAGGATAAAACATCACTTTTGAGGAGGTCGACGTCACCCTAGAGCAAGGGCTTGTGGTGGTGGTATTGTTTCTTGACACTTGGAATATTTGGATGGAAAGGAGTACCTTGAAGAACCTAACACTTGAGAGGGAGGCCTTTGGAGGCCCAATGTTTCATCTCCAAGCCCAACAATTTTCTAAAGGTGCCAAAACGTTGCCCTAAAGGGGTGACGTCATGCTTCTTCATGGTTTCTTATGTGCATTTTAGGGTTAAATTTGAATTTATATTGTAAAGGGGCAAAGTAAGGGTTGTCGTCCCCTTACTTTTAAGTTTACCCTAAAATTAACTGTACAAACACTTGTAGTAGGATTTGTATAAATAGAGATCATTTCATTTCATTTTCATATCATAGCTTTCTCACTTGAGAGAAGACACTCTTGGACAAAATTTACGTTCTTCTTCGGCAATTGCTCTCTCTCTCTCTCTCTCTCTCTCTCTCTCTCTCTCTCTCTCTCTCTGATATGTTTCTATCTTGTCTAGTGAAGAGAAGTGGTGTGCTCTTGGAGGATCTTTTTCTTTTCTTTGGTGATGAAAATTGATTGGTAACTAGGGTTTTGTCTTGGAGTGAATTGTGTAAAAATGGTTCGGTCGAAAGCGTATTTATATGATTTCGCGCCAACCGAAACCAAACGACGCATCCCTTCATTTTTTCCCTATCGACGAAATTATCTCACCCACCTTTCGGCCAAAAAAACTACTTTTCGGTCCAAAGGTGAGGAATCCATTTATTTTTTACATATTCTATTAAAAAATATATATTTCAGCCGAACACAATAGTTTTAGGCCGAAAGATTGTTTCGGCCAAAAACCTGCAAATGAGACTGTTTACAGGAACCTGAGAATTCCCTCTAGCTTACTTGAACTTTGGAGGTTTCAGACTCCTGCAAATACTTAGAATTTAGTTTCGGAATTGATACCAACATTTGTAAAATTGAATCTACTTTCAATGGATATAATTTGTTTTCATTTTCATTGTTTTTATCTAATTTTGTTTAATTTTATAAAAAAATCATTGCATAATATTTTCAGGTGACATTATGATTCAGTGAAATGGAATATCCATATCTCTAAAAATACAGTGGAAAATTATGGAAAATTTAAATTCAAAATCCTTAAACTCTTCTCTTCAAAAGAGTATTTTTAGATTTTAATTTTAAGTAAAAATTAAGATAGATACAAGGTGGGGGAATACATGTGTTTAAAATATTCAACTTTTTCAGCTTGGTCAACTTAAAAAAAATCTAGAAATTATAATATTCATCCGTTAGATTCAAAACTATAGTCATAAAAAAATAGAGTCTTTGTATATTGTTGCAGTATATTTCATTTGTCAAAAACAAAAGTTTAATAATAGATACATTGTTGGGGGAAAACATAACTCATTATCATTCCCTTCATTTTTAAGGAACATACTGTCAAACAATTGCCAAATTGCCATATCAAATCTCAATAATGTTTTTTTGAAAAATAGTCAGTAGAAAGCTAACAAAATTCTTCACAAGTTTTGTTTTTACTGTAAAGTGAAATTCTAAATAAAAAAAATACTTTTGTTTACCGGAAATTGAAGAACTTGTGAATATATATATTTTTTTCTCATAAAACAAGCGAAATGGACACCCATCTTCATGATTTTACCTCTTGGAATTGGTAAGGAAAATCTGCACTTTGTTAGTTTTCTTTCTTATTCCATGGTTTTATTGGCTAGATCCTTGGAGGAGTATAAGGATTTACAACCTCCACCAATTTTTATCATTATTGTTTGTTGAAAAGGCTACTGCCAAGGTTGCTAGGAGTAAAAGGGTTTACACCCTCCTAGACTTTACCTTGTTAGGGTTGCTATCTCAAGGGAGTAAAAGGGCTTACACCCCTTGAGATTTAGTAGTCCTAACCTAATACAAGAAGTCTCCACAACCCATTTGGCAAGGCACTAATCTTTTATTACAATGGAGAAATAAATTTGTTGCATTGGTACACATGATTTATCGAGATATTGCATTTGTCTAAGTTGGAATCAATTATATATGTTTTAATATTGATTAATCCCTAAGGGTGTTTTATTTATCCTTGTAATTGTCATTGTTGTTAAGAAATTAATTCTACAACCATTAGGGCTGCAAAAAAACTCACTTTCTTGCATCATTTACTTACTCTTCAACCGTGGAAATTGACTTCTAAACCTATATTATTGTTCTATCGGTTATTGGCTATCTTTATAACGGTTTACTTGTTGATTTTTATGGTTGTAACTTGATGTTGTATAAATTGTTTTCTACAACCATAAGGCTTCCCTAACACTTTTCTAATAACTTCATTTGGCCCCTAATTTACCGTCAAATTTCATGCTTAAGTATTGGAAATTTATCACTGTTTTAGTACTTCATTGTCCAATAATTATTTGAAAATTTTGATGGTTAAATATGTAGTAACTAGCTATTGTTATTGATGCTATATATTTTTGTTTACTTCTACAATATAGGACAACAAGCTTTACTTGCTTGTCCACTTAACTTTGAGCTTGTATACGTGTTCTTTCTTGTGTCTTGGGCGGGTACAAACATTTTCCGTAGGTACTCAAACACTTTGGAAACCACAAACCATCTTCGAGACTCGTCATCAAACCTTTTCTCACTTAGGATATTGACATATAGGGGTTTTACTTCCATACTCTCACTTTCCACTCCATTTCCCCGTAGGGTCACCCAAGGCTGGTCCAGATTATTTTTTAGAACAAAATGAAGGCAGAGATATAACAATGAAATATACAAAGATATTGCGAGATACATATAAATATTGCAATAAACACAAAGATACAGTAATGCACAATTTTTATTAATGAGAGAATATATAGAAACTGTAGAATTACAGAGTGAATGACTCACTAGAATGGTGAGAACTTATCTCTGAGAAGTGTTGATTTTTCAATAATATAGGTTAAGCATGTAGTTCATTCCATTTTTTCATCTGTCTTAACCATAAACAATAATGTTGCAGCAACCAAGATCACAAGAAGAAACACCATGCACAAGAACACAAGAAGTATCCTGGGAAACCCTTCTCAACAAGGGAATAAAACCTAGCCAAATCATTTGCTATATTCTTCAAGAGAAAGACCTTCACCACCAATAAGGCCTAGCACACAAGAGGGTTCTCAAACCCTAGAAGACTAGTGCCTAAGAGAGGTGCGCACTTTTCCCAAGAAAATGTACTTGCTGAAATTTCCAAACTCATGTGAAAGATATAATTCCTCAATGAGGAATTTACCTTTACTTATACTAAACTGAATCTGTCAACAAAAGTGTCTATTGGAACAACATGGTCGACCTCTCTAAGTCACATTATAATTAATATTAACCATATTAATTATCTTTTACATTTATTACTAATCACATTAAAGTGGGGCCGACCTATACCCTTTATATTACAATTAGGGTTACAGGCAGGTTTGACTCTTGAACAATATTGCAAGGGATCTAATACACCCACTAGTGCTCATCCACTAGGGGCACATCCATAGGGATTTCCATATCTCTAGCTCACTGGATTACACAAAAAAACTAGTTCTTCACAGTTCACATGTGCTCGTTCACAGGCACATCCACTCAACATATCTTCTTTCCCACTGCATCACACAGGAGAGTCATCTGGAGTTTCTTGTCAACTCTGTTGCTCAAAGGAGGCTAATACATCATCTTCATTTATGTTCTCATGATGATGCACCCAACACTTTGGTATTTCACACGTTCACCTTGTGCTTAGCCACATGCACGTCCAACTCATCAAATCGACTTTCCCACAGGATAATCATCTAGAGTTCTTCTCAACTCTTTGAATGGAGGAGGTCATCTCTACGTTCCAACTCTTTCTTAGATAGGAACCACATACCCTTCTTAGGGGATTTCTCTCAGATTTGTAAGTTGGAAAAAGTCTCACATAGTTGCAATAATCCACATCTCACGGGTTTGTAAGCTCGAGAATGTATCACATAGCTGCAATCATCAACACTCCCTCTCAGCTAGGGAGTCATTCTTCATCATGCCAAGTCTCACACAGATGTACTTTGAATTTGTATTGGCTAGAGTCATCAACACTCCCTCTCAACTAGGGAGGTTTTCTTCATCAAGGTACTGCATGTGTACGATTTTCCTCTACATCATATCTATGATATTAGGATATTTCATCTCATCGTGTTTCGATCCATCAAGAAACACTGGTTTCTCAAGGATATTTACACATAGCTCTTGGTTACCATCATAGGATCCATATCATGGTCAAGTAAATCTGTTAGAAGCTTGTGAAGCCACATTGCTTCACATTCTCGATGCTATATACTCTGCCTCTGTGGTACTCAAGGCCATAGAGTTTTGTTTCCTGCTGCAATAGGAAACCATGTCAACCTTCATGGTAGAACAACAACCGGATGTGCTCTTCCAGTCCACTGTACTTTCACCTCAATATGAATCGACATATCCTGCAAACTCAAGTTCACACTAGAGGCATATCTCAGGCCATATGCAACTGTGTCTCGTATATATCTCAATACATGTTTTGTTGTTGTCTAGTGAGTTTGTCTCGGTTGACTCATGAAATGACTAAGAACATTCACTGCATGGCATGAATCAAGTTTGGTGTTAACCAGATAAATCAATGATCCAATCAGTCATGGATCAGTCTCGTCTGAATAGTCATCAATCTTTTTCTTTAAATCCATCACGATGGATTTTTCATTCTTTCATACTGAACTTCTTTAATATTTTCACTGTATATTCTCAGGAAATATCATCGGTCCTCTGTTATACTTCTTGTCCCAAGAAGTAGTGCATCATACTCAGATTCTTCATCTCTAATTCAAAAGTCAAGGATTACTTGTATCCAACAACAAGGCTTTCTGAATAAGTCGTCAAAATTAGCCTCTTGTCACCAACACTGTAATAATATAGGCTTTGGATCATCAACACTCTTACTGAAATCCAAGCTCGTCAAGAATCTATCTATCTGATATAGTTTCCAACTCATGGATGGTAGTATAGATGGAAGTGTATTGGGTTTAATGGATCAAGTGTCTCATCATAGACAACTCCCTCTGTTTGTGAGAAACCTATGGCTATAGATTTCATTTTGTATTTCTCGATACTTCCATCAGTTTCATGCTTGCTCTTATAGATCCACTTGGAGGTTACCACAGACTTCCCTTCTGGTCCCTGAATAATATATTATACATCATTCTTTAAGATATATTGGTATTCTTCTGTTATGGCATCTTGCCATACCTGTTCTCCTGTTTCTTCTCTAAGGCAAGGAGGCTCAACATCAATGAAGTGGGTCATGTCTGAAGGATAGCTCGAAAATATCTTTTGCTTTCTCGGAATGTGCCTTGAGAGGCTTGCATGTTTTCTCTTCCTTTTGCAGAGTGAGTCTAGATAGGCCTTTTATGCCCTACTACAATATCTCTAAACATATCAACTGGAGAAATTAGATGAATTGGAATAATGTTTGTCTACCTTTGAACTGCTGAAGAGGGAGAAGGTATTGTTTCACTATCAATCTCCATTTGAGATTCTATGGATCCTTGAAAGGCTATCTATTCTTCAAGGACAACATCTCTTCTTGTCTCAATCTGTCTTTGATCGGGGATTTCGATCTTGGAATGTCTTTGAAGATTCATTGTTATCCCATAAATGTATCTTTTCTCCCTGAAGGGTCTAGTTTGGACTTCTTCTCTTTGGGTACATGAAAATACACTAGGCACCCAGATATCCTGAAGTGTTTAATATCATGCTTCACTCTGGTGAAGGATTCTTCTGGAGTTATGTTTTTCAAAGTCCAGTGAAGACTCTTGTTCTGAACATATATTGTGTCATGCATGCTTCTGCCCATAGAATCATAGAAGGATTCTGATCATGCATTATTGAATTGATTGCCTCAATGATGGTTC
The DNA here is from genome assembly GCA_000966675.3 of Picea glauca. NCBI lineage: Eukaryota > Viridiplantae > Streptophyta > Pinopsida > Pinales > Pinaceae > Picea > Picea glauca. The sequence goes on from JZKD02S0186268.1 coordinate 84,782, forward strand.
TATTCTTCCTCTTTCTCAACTAGTTTTGATTCCCTCTGAGGGATAAACATCTTCTTTTCTTGTTAACCTATTTGGAACAAGAAAACAAAAAGAACCAACACAATACTATCTCCTAAAGGAGAATAGTGAGTACATATCTAGAATCAAAACAATTTAAGGAATATTGTCACAACTACAACACTTACATGTAATGTAGCAAACTTTAGAAATATATGTTAGAGGAATGAAAATTACAACAATCAAACCTGGAGTCTTCACTTCCAGTGTGTTGTTCCTCTGAATGCACTGAGATCTCTCTCGATCCATGACTTCAACAAAAGGTTCCTTTCTCCCGCAATTACCCTCATGACAATTATAAAAACAATAAATATACAAGTGCATACCTGAGGGTGCTGATATGATTTCTCCAATGGCACCTGGTTGATCTATCTCCTTCGAGATCTTCATGAAGAAGATAGTCATGGTGTCACTTTTTTGTCATATTGCTACTTTAAGGATGGCCCTTTAATGTAAGAGTTTGTGTAGATGATTGGTTTCCTTGTCTTGTCATCATCTTCATTCCATTCATCAATAGCTTTGTTCATCATATTTTAGATTCTTCACAAACCCTTGTTAACTGGGCTAGAAAACCTAACAGCTAGGCTAGGCTAGCAACCTTAGGTTTTGTTGGGCTTATGACTGCCAACAATAAGCCTTGAAATTCAGAAGAACATAGGTAATATTGAAGGTTTCTTCAAAGAGCTGTAGAAACCCTAAAAAAGTAGAAATCTGTAGAAAATTGTGAAACCCTAGAAACCCTAGGGCCAAAATTTCAAAATTCTTGGAAATTCACTCTAAGAGTATCTGGAGGTGCACTGGAGAAATATGTACTCTCCCATGCCAAAATTTTCCTCAACGTCCAAGTTTTAGGGGCTGAAACACTCAAAAGAAGAGGGTCGTATAGATTTTTTGGAAACCCTAGGATGGTCGTACGATTCTGCAGAAGAGGAGGGATGATTGGTAACATCTTGTAGCTTGTGAAATGGGTTCTTCAAGACCTATGCCCTTATACCATGTTGATTTTTCAATAATATAGGTTAAACATGTATTTCATTCCATTTTTTCATTTGTCTTAACCATAAACAATAATGTTGCAACAACTAAGATCACAAGAAGAAACACCATGCACAAGAACACAAGAAGTAAAACCCTTTTCAACAAGGGAAGAAAACCCAACCAAATCCTTTGCTATATTCTTCAAGAGAAATACCTTCACCACCAATAATACCTAACACACAAGAGGGTGTTCAAACCCTAGAAGACTAGTGCCCAAGAGAGGTGTGCACTTTTCCCAAGAAGATGTACTTGTTGAAATTTCCAAACTCATGTGAAAGATATAATTCCTCAATGAGGAATTTACCTTTACTTATACTAAAATGAATCTGTCAACAAAAGTGTCTATTGGCACAACATGGCCGACCTATATAAGTCACATTATAATTAATATTAACCATATTAATTATCTTTTACATTTATTACTAATCACATTATGGTGGGGCTAACCTGTACCCTTTATATTACAATTAGGGTTACAGGCAGGTCTAACTCTTGAAAAATATAGCAAGGGATATGATACACCCACTAGTGCTCATCCAATAGGGGCACATCCATAGGGATGTCCATATCTATGGCTCACTGCATTACACATAAGAACCAGTTCTTCACACATTCACCTGTGCTCGTCCACAAACACGTCCACTCAACAGATCTTCTTTCCCACTGCATCACACATGAGAGTCATCTAGAGTTTCTCGTCAACTCTGCTTCTCAAAGGAGGATAATACATCATCTTCATTTTTGTTCTCATGACGATGCACCCAACACTTTTGGATTTCACACGTTCACCTTGTGCTCAGCCATAGGCACGTCCAACTCAGTAGATCGCCTTTCCCACATGATAATCATCTGGAGTTCTTCTCAACTCTCTGAATGGAGGATGTTATCTCTATGTTCCAGCTCTGTCTCAGATATGAACCACATACCCTTCTTAGGGGATTTCTCTCAAGTTTGTAAGCTGGAGAGAGTCTCACATAGTTGCAATGATTCACATCTTACAGGTTTGTAAGCTGGAGAGTGTCTCACATCGCTGCAATCATCAACAAGAAGAGATTTGATGGATACGCTCATTCACAAGAAGATGATCATTAAAATGAGGCTATAAATTCTTTTTTAACATAAATAAAATCCAAAACCCTAACCCCGGAAGATGAGAAGCCAACAGGTTTGTGGACCCTGTTTTGGGTACTTTGGTGTATCAACTTCCCGGGGGTGTAACTTTTTCATACGATCTTCGTTTGGGGAAAACGATAGCTCGTTGGAAAGGTATTGATGAGGAGATTCATTTGATAGGATGAATAAATCCTTTAGATTTTATTGAGGTGCCCAATCACGAAAAAAAATGTCATTTAGGCCCTCAAAATGACCCCAGAAGTTTAGGACCCGAAAAAACTGCTAAAAATAGTAAATTGCCAAAGATTTGTTTTGAGCCAGTTGGAATAGGTGGGTGGCCACTGATATCCACCTGAATCAATCCTCCCTCTTTAGGAAGCAATGGTCTCCATTGCATTGAGTTTTTGGGGGAGAGGGGGAAGCGTTTGCTGAATTTGAACCTTAGTGAGTTGCTTGCCTTGCTGGAAAAGTTGTGTTTCTTGGCTTGTGGAAGGTTGTCGAGAACCTGGTGTTGGAAGGGTTGGAATGTTTTAACCATTTTGGCTACATGAGATGACTGTGTGTAGAAGGAATATTTTCTCTTTGTTGCAATCTTGTCGACCTGCTTCCGGTGGATAGAAGGTGCTTGGACTGAGGCTGCAGTGGTTGCAATGTCCTTCTATTCACCTTTTGAATAGATTCTGAAGAGGGTGAACTTTGTGGTATAAGATATTACTTTGCAGCACTATTTTGTCGGTACAGTAGTCAAAACTACCTCTAGTATCATGTAGGGCTGACCCCCTAGAGTAACAATGACGTTATGGGGTCGAGACTCATAAACAAATGACGCCTCCACATACATGGTTGGCCTAAACAAACATCACAAACTTCCAATGGGGAAACATCACACAACACTTCATCCTTGAAGGGCTTGATGCTGTATGACATGCGACACTACTGGCTGACATGAAGATCTCGTCCCTGGCGAAGCCATCCAATGTTGTATGGTTGTGGGTGTGGTGTTGTYGGAAAGTCYAACTTCTTGACGACCTCTATTGAGATGAGGTTCTTTTAGCTTCCGCTATCAACAATGAAATGTATCGGGGTCTCCTTCACCCACATTTTTGAATGGAAAGGGGACTCCCCCTCCTYGGGATCCTCTAGTTCTTCTTGTTGGATTCTTGCGGTTGCGACAACATCATTTTATTAGTGTCTTAATCGGAGTCCGAGTCGGGGCTCRAMTCTGTTTTTTTAAGCTCGGCCACCAATGACTATTTCGAGCGACATTCATTGGTGTTGTGCCAAGGGATTTTGTGGAAGTCACACCACTTCCCAGTGTCCTTCTTCGTCTTCCCGTTACCCTTCTTTTCCTATGGCTTCGACTAGTTTTCTTAAGGTTCACTGCTCTGTGAGTTAGGGCTTCCTTTACCATACTTTGGTTGTTGTGGATCTGCAGACCCAAATTCCCACTTGTTCTACTGCTTAAATTTATGCTCGATTTTGATAACATATATATAAGTGGCTCCTAGTGATGAGATGTCTAGAAAATCCATTTTGGCTTGGATGTACCTGTGTAGAGACCCGTAGTATTTAAGAACCAAATGTCGCTCAGAGTCTTTGATACCCAGCTTGGTGCGCAAGGTATGGAAGGTATTTGTGAAATCTGACATTGTTTGGTCCCACTTTTGATGTAGCGTGGTCCATCTCATGTACTGGTCATCATAATTTCCCATAGGGTAATATTTCTCTTTGACCACATCCATAAAAATCCCCCAAGTGGGCTCAACCCCAAATATTCCAGACTCCTCTATGGAACTTTCTCTCAGTAAGTTTCCCACCAATATTTGACATGGGGGAGAGCCTTAAGGAGCGCAAAGGTGATCTTTTACCTGTCGAAAAAATTGTGAATAGAGAAATAACCTTCTAGCAAATTTAACCATTTTTCCAAAGCATCTGCATCGATTTGACCTTCAAATACAGGAATATAAAAATTAACTTGTACCTTGAATGGGGTAGCGTCTCCAAAGCGACTACTGGACGAAGATGCGCCTGTTATTGTCGGTAATCGTTGAGGGATTTGGGAAAAATTCTCCAACGTCTCGTTCCTCTATTGCATGAGAGCTTCCGCGAGCAACAACTTCTTCCGCTCCCGCGTCTCTCTTTTCTTCCGCCATGGGAGACCACTTGGGTTGACGAGAGCGGTTTTCCTCGAGGGAAACTAGCTTGAGACTGAACTCTCTATACCCTAACCTTGTCGGGGACATGCACTAAGAAACGACAATGAATAGCCTGATCTGATGCCACTCATCCAGATTATTTTTTAGAATGAAATGAACGCATAGATATAACAATGAAATATACAAAGATATTGCGAGATACATAGAAATATTACAATAAACACAGAGATACAGTAATGCACAATTTTTATTAATGAGAGAATGTATAGAAACTGTAGAATTACAAAGTGAATGACTTGCTAGAATGGTGGCAGCTTATATCTGAGAAGAGATGTGATGGATACGCTCATTCAAAAGCAGATGATTGTTACAATGAGGCTCTAAAGACATTTTTAACATAAAGAAAATCCAAAACCCTAACCCTGAAAGATGAAAATCCAACAGGTTTGTGGACCCTGTTTTGGGTAGTTTGGTGTATCAACTTCCCAGGGGCGTAACTTTGGCATACAATCTTCGCTTGGGGTGCATGATAGCTTGTTGGAAAGGTATTGACGAGGAGCTTCATTTCATATTCTCAATCTTACCTTTAGCTACCATTGAGGTGCCCGATCGCGAAAAAATGTAGTTTATGCCCTTAAAATTGCCCCAGAAGTTTAGGACCCGAAAATCTGTTAAAAATAGTAAATTTCCAAAGAACAATTTTGAGCAAGTTGGAATAGGTGGGTGGCCACCGATATCCGCTTGTATCAAAGACTCCCCCTTGTGTTGGATTCGTCCTTCACAAAAACGAGGGAGGGTTTATCTGAGGTGACAGTGGGTAAGCTCTCCCACCGTTATCGCCATCCAATGGATTGGGTCGGGCTTTGCCCAACCTATAGTTTGCGTGATAAAAATTATTATTAGAGTGATATTGTTCATAGGGAAGGATTTGTGCATTACTTTGATGATTAGAGCCAATTCACCAATGACAATTAAGTTTTTTATGTGATTATCATCAATGATTCTTGGTGGCCACCCACCTCTTCAACTAACTTATAAAATTCCTTAGATTGGAAATTTTCCAAAGGTCCCAAACTTTCAGTGCAATTTTTAGGCCCTAAACAATGTTTTTGGCCCTAAACTTTCGGTGCATTTTTAAGGCCCTAAACTTTCGATGCATTTTTTAGGCCCTAAACAATGTGCATGTCATGATGTTGGTTGGAAGTTAAACCTTTCAACATCTGGCACCGTTGCCTCCTTCATTTGGTTTGGGTGACAACAGCAACGAATGAGGGGTGGCTCGAACTTGTAAATGAAGAATGAGATGAAGAATCTGCAATTTTGAAGATATGCTCAATGATGAAAGAATAATAGGTTGCTTGATAAGATCATCTTTTGAAGAGCGTGGATTCATGTTGCTCGCGTAACGATTACCTGCACAAAGAAACCAAGATGCAAAGCAAAGCTGTGGATGTTGTTGGATGGAGCACAAGCTTGCAAATAAATAATTGGTCACGGTTGTTTAGTAATTGTTTGTGGTTGTTGTGGTACACTACTTTTTTTTTAAATTGATCCAAGATTGTGTCTGCGTTCAATATGAATGGAACAGTTCCCGCGTTCAAGATTGTGTCTGCGTTTCTTTGATATTGAAGTACATAATCGACAGGGTTTTTGGTGAGTACAACTTTACATGCCAGTAATGAAAAGAATTAGAGGGTGTCACCTTTGTCAATATCTATGCATTGTCGTGATGTGAGAATCATTGAATGAACGCATGAAGAACTGATGATGGATGAGATCGAATTGGGGGAGAACATTGGTCAAGATCGACTGGGGGAGCATAATTTGGAAGAGATCAACGACGACGAAGCAATACCAATAAACATGGCCGACCAAGATGTCAATTCAATGGGACTTGTACATTAAAAGTGTGTTGGGACAAAGTATTTCTCCTAACAAATTCCATTTGATGGGTTCGCCTAAAACTTGAAGGCAGCCGACACCCTGGAGGAATACGCACATTCTGTGTTATGTATCAAAATATCGACCCATTTCTAGTCACCCCATCAGGCTTTGATTTGAATTATATATGACATTTCCTCTCTATTGAGGATAATGTAGAGATAATCTCGTTGGTTAGAATGCTCGTGAGGTGAATATTTTAAGAAACGATTTGTTGTCCCATTGCCATTGAGGAAGCACTAGTCGATTGAAATGGAGATGGATGGAAGTGGGGCGAGATTGACCGAGTTCCCATGAAGAATGGACTGAAGTTAATACAAGGTGGATCCACAGAGAGAAAAATAGACAGGTCGGTGCTTCAGGTCTTCAATACTTCTGCAAAACATGATTATCCTAGAACTTGATGCTAATAGTTGGAAGAGAAGTCGACCAGAGACCATAAGTTGACCCGGTGTAAGTTTCATCAAGTTCACCGAAAAAGAAAGGAAGAAGTCGATTAATGATTTGGAAAAACATAATGGTGAGATGAAGACCATTGCGCAATGCCAAATGAAACATACCATTGAAAAGAATGTGATAGACAACTCCTCTCCCTTCGAATTCGACCGTGGTCGACCTGCTCACTGGTTGAAGATTGACCGAATAAGTGTTTGAACGACGAATCTGGTCAACCATCGACTGGTATTCCGATAAATTTTGGTCAACTTGGTCGACTTTGTCGATCTGGTCGATYTGGTCCATTGTAGAAAATTGAGGGTTTTTCACCTCTCTACACATATTTGTATTTCACCCTCAACTGGGTCGATGAGACTTTGATATGCTCGGAGAAGTTACTGGAAGTACTGATGRATGTACCATCTCATCGTATAYACGCCGCGTGATAGAAGTATAAGCACCAGAAGATGACAATTTGTGTCACACGTGTTCTTCCTTTCTCGGACGATGGAGAAAGTATGGTCGAAATAGTGTTATGTGCTTGGGGGGTTGGCTGTTAGTGACATTCAATCAAGATGCTTAGGAATATCTGAAGAAAGTACATCCAAAGCATTGGCAGTACGAAGGCTATCCATCAGATACAAAGCGAGTCATATTTTTGAAATCTAGAGCCGACCTGTCGTCGAATCATTCGAGTAGCCCATCATCATGTTGTCCATGGTATTCATACTCTTGTAAAAGACTTTTGCATTTTCGCTCTTGTAAAAGACTTTTGCATCGAGTCGTTGGAGTCTTTTTGTTTTGTAAAAGAGTCACATAAAGGAAATTGTAAATCAATGTTTAATCTATAGTCGAGTCCCTGTAGAGTCGAGTGTGGGTTTAGTAGACTCGACTCATAGTCAAGTCTTTATTCTGTAATTAAGTCAAGTCAAAAAAAGGAAAAATAAATATGTTGTTGCTAAATAAATAGATTACACATCATTTGATTGATTCAAGTGTGCAATTGAGTTAATTGAGTCAAATGAAGGGAGGGGATTGAATGTCTGTCTTCAAAGGCAGGTGATCCCCCATTTATGTAATGTAAATGTAATGTAAGTTGTTCCTTGGTCGATGAGATGGGTTTCTCATGTCGACAACAATCGATCTCTAGTCAACAACATTTAATTGTAGTCCATAAAATCCTAGTACTAGCAATGATTTTTACTAACAATTAGAAAGTTTTCAATTAGCTAGTCGTGTTAAGTTGCATTCGCAGAGTCTTAGAATTGAGTCATAGTCATACTTCATGTAATTGACATGCAGATTGGATACATTTCAAGATCTGAAATCCCAACCATGACTTAGTAAGCAGAAAAATAAGTGATGAGCATCAGGAGCAGTGAGTATATAGACATTGAGAACTTCGTTGAAATATTAACATTGACAAAGGAAATATTTGCAGTAGATGAGTGAGCAAATCATCCCAACAAAGAATCACATACAAAACAATCAACTGAGCATTTATCATTAAGAGAAAATTTGCAGCATGATTGACCATCAGATTGACTTTTAGGCACTTTTGAAAGCCTCACTACAATGACAAAAGATGGAAACATTCAGTAAGAGATATTAGACGACATAGAAAGATTTTAACGAAAAGATGATGACACAAGAACATTTGAATTGATTGAACCCCTTGGTAGAAGAGTTGTAGAACATTTCCCTAAACCATGACAAAGAAAGTAGAGAAATGGTAGGATTGGATGATGTCGTAGACCCTTGTCGATTCCATAAAAAGATCCCCTAGGAGAGACCGATTGTTGGAGCAGCCCTAGAGAGCTCCCCAACAGTTCATGTGAGGAGTAAAATTTACAATTGGTCACAGGAAACAATGGGCATCCTTCAATTGCCAGAGAATTTTGAACGTCGGGGAGTTGAGATATGTGATATGCAGTGATTCAGATCCATTGGAAACTAGTCACAATAAACCTTGTATACATGTATCTTCCTATATAGTTGGCGGTTGCTACAAATGATTTACCTATGCAAACCGGTATGCATGGTCAATGCATAGTAAGAATACTTCTACAAGAGTAGAGATCCAGGATGTTGCTGCACACTTTCTAGGGACGAACAAGGATTTGAGTGTGGGGGAGGTGTTGAGGGGTCTCACAAATGTCATCATACCTATGAATGTAATATAACCTAAAGTGGATAAATATGTGTGTATAATGGATAAATAATCCTAAATGGGTGATTAGTTGGAGCGGGTGCAACCACTCCAACCATCCATATCATTGTATAAATACATATCAAATCATGAATAAAGAGGGTAGAAAGTTATCCTCAATGTATTTGTATTGATAGTCTCATGTGTGCATGTCACGATGTAGTCTCTTGCTTGTGTGCATCTTTGCCGATGACTGAATTGAAGAAATTTAATTTTCCCTTGGTAAAACGACAGGAAAACCTACTCCTCGTTGTTGAACAAGAGTTAGGAAGGCTAAAATATTTCACCTAGTGACTCCACATTTTCAATCTTGACATCAAGAAAGAAAAACACTAGGGCTAACCTAGATCCAAAGAAAACTACACTAATAGATGATCTAGAGAAATCCCAGGCAAATACCTTCAACACCCTCTACTATACCTTTTGCTGCAAAACCTTCTTCTTCCATACATCCTAAATCAAAAGGAAAATATTCTCTTGCTTTAAAATATTCTTTTGTTCTGGAGGGTCCGATTGGCCTTTTGAGGACTTTCTGAGGGGGGGATTTTCCGGAGTATTATTTGATTTTTGAGGTGATTATGTGCCATCATTTCCTTCTTTGTGCTACTCTTCCACCTAAATAGTCCGTGGACCGCTTTTCCTTGCTTCCTCGTTAGAATTTTATGATGAATTTGTATTGTCCAATGGTATAATACTTGGTTGTGCACCAGCTGACTTGCATACATGGGGAGTATTCGATGACCCCTGAATATTTGTACTTGTTCCTCCTTCAACATGTGTTGAATGATCTGCTCCTAGTAGGGTGAAATAGGATATGGTTTCTTCCACCATGACAGTATTCTTGGTGGTTCCATTTTGTGTTGTATGGTTGATATCCTTCGACCCTAATGGTGATGCAATTTCTAACTAGTGACCGTGAACTAGTGAATTTGAGATTGTTTCTTTTGATGATACTTGTCGTCGACCTTTCCTGATTTTTTGTTTGTGTGATGCTATCCTCTTTGTTGTTCCTATTTCTTTAACAACTGGAGTAGGGTTGGGCGTAGGAGATTCTTTTGTAAGTTTGACCTTTTGTATTCTTGTCTGCTATTTTTTAGGAATGGGAATTTTACTCGGGTTGGTTCAAATTCTCTTTGATTGATGTGATGAGATTGGGGTCGACCAATTTGTGTTTTGTTGTTTCTCGCCCTCCAGTCTTTGCTTCTTCTATACCCTTGTTTCTATATGATTTTCTAAAGCTTATATGGTTTTCTTAGCTTCAACATGGTTCACATTAAGTGTTTCCATAACCTCTTTGAACTGCGGCCCAACACTCGACTTTAAGATATTATGTGTAGTTGTTTGTTCTCTTTCTATCTGGTGGGCCCTTTCAATTACCTTGTTGGTGAAGGAAACCAATTTTTCCCTTATCATAGGGCCATTAAAATCTAGAGTTGTATTTTATTTAAAAGTTTCCCTCCAAATAATGTCGACGTCTTCTGAAACTGTGTTAGGGTCAATTACTTGCTTACCCTTAGACACTTTTTCCCATTGTCTTTTCTTGGTTAGTGTTTGTTTTGTTGGCATGCCTCCTTCCTTGTCAAGATCTACTACAAATGGGACTGTGTATAGGGTCACTTCTCTTTCTTCTTCTTGTTGTCCATTTGTCAAAGGTGTCAGAATAGATTAATTGTCGCTTAGTACCTCTCTGGACTTTGGGGTTTGAAACCCCAACTTTCGGTCGAGTTCCTGGAAGATTTGGTACCTTGTCGACTGGTATTCCAGCTCTTCAGGGGTCGATCCTACATCGACTTCTCACCAAAGCCTAGTGGTGTCCAATCTTAATTGAATATGGGCACTTGGTGGTAGTTCCCATAAAAAATTATGTTCGACTAGCCACTTATGTGATACATTTTTCACATGGTTTGCCCAACATTTAAACATGATGTTGGCCAAAATGGAGTCATATGATCCGACTAATTCTAATGCAAAAGCCTTGAAATTATCCATAGTCAGGATGTGTCATGTAGTGAATGAAGGTTCTTTGACTAGGCATACTTGGCTCATGGCAATCCAAATTATAATTGAAAGGGAATTTTATTGTGCGACCATTTTCTTGGCAACCTTTGCAGTTTCTCTTGATAAGTGCAGCTAGGTGATCTTCCCAGTTGAACTGCGCCCCTGTCTGGAATATTTGGCCAATAGGTTATAGCATTGTAAGCTTCACATAAGAAGCTTGACCCACAGTTGTCAGGAAAAATGACACTATGATGCATGTCCATTTGGCACAAAGGTTCATGACTTTGTTGATAAGAAACCCTTTCAAATTATTTGATGATGTTCCTCCAGTGAGATCTTGAATCCAGTCAGTAGGGTTCAAAGTTTTGGGAACTGGGGTGCGTCTGTGCAGAATTCCTATGATTCAGTGGATCATTCGTCCTGTGATCCTGACTGCGAAATATATCCACAGATGGCCATTATGGTATCGAATAACAAGGAATTTGGAAGCTTCTTCCTTCCACCCATCAAAATCTGTGACTTGAGGTGCACCGAGGAAGTGACAGATACTTGCTGACTCAAGGAAATTTGTTTCTTCTCTCTAGACACCAGTTTCCATCCCCCATGCCATGGAGTTTTTCCAGTGTTGAGACCAATCAATCTCTTCTATTCGGGCACTACAGATGTTTCCCATGTGTGCTTGCAGTTTAGTTACACTGGTTTTATCAAACTTGGACTTTGTTCAAGGTTCGACCAATGAATCTTCGACCTGACCTATCATTCTCAACATTTCTATGATTTCTTAGAGTTCAGGCTGTTGTTTCTAGAGGTTGGGGCTCAAATGTGCAGTTGGGAGTTCTATGGCTTGATTGTGTGAATGCTCGGGTGTGAATAGAAATGAGGAAAAGTTGTATGCCTCGTCCAAATTTATAGGCAGGAGGTGGAGCGGGGTCTTTAATTTTTCCAGCGAGGATATTAATTTGTCTGTCTCGATGTTGGTGTCAAAATTAACTATTTTTTCATGTGATGGGACTTCTGCGTCAGCGACGGTTTGACGATCAAAATTGTCCTATCGAGCATTAATGGAATTATTTCATTTCTGCAGCTTGGTCACATAGACTCTGTCAATTTTAGTTCCTTGGGGTGTGCAGTCGACTTGAGTGATATTTGTTTGGGCTGCTTGGTCGGGTTGATCCTTTCGGGTGGTCGAGGACCTCTAGTCGAAGCGTCCAACCATGTTTCTTTCTTCTTTTCTATCAATTCGATGAATTCTCGACCTTTTGAATACATTCTTGCTTTGATTAGGATAATCTTGTTTGTTTGAAGTATTGTTTACATGCTCGCTTGGATGAGATTTTTCCCACTCGCTTGATCTTTGGGATTCACATCTCTAAGTTTTTTGTTTTGTTGACTGATGTTCTTCTCTTTCAATTGATCGATTGGTTCACTTGTTTAGGTAATGGCACAAATCTTATCTTGGTGTAGATCTTGCTCTTGATTTTTGGGTTTCCTCTCTAATTTTTGCCCAAGGATTCTATTCTCTTCTCATCTTAGAGTATTTTGGTGTGAATGAATGCATTGTGAATCAATCATATAATTTATAGTTTGTCGATAAGTTTTTGTACCTAATTCTAGTAACCGACTTGTTTACTGTTTCCTTAATTTTGATTTCCCGTATTGTATGTTTTTAATCTTCCTTTTACTTTTATTACTTTGTCTTGTTCTTTATTTATTCTTTTTTCTTTTTCTCTATTAGCTTTAATTTCGACTCAGGTCACCCCAAAGGTTTTCGACCAAGTCGAGTCCTACTGGTGCCCCCAAGGGGGATTTTCACTAGCAGGAATTTAGAATATGATGTGTGATATCTTTTCAAATGATCCCCATTGACTAGTTTCTTGAAGGGGTGCCCTTGCAGTGTTTTCAATTGTACTGCTCTTGAAGGTCGGATGTCCTCAACCATGTACGAACCCAACCATGTAGTCTATAGCTTGTTGGGTTTATCTTTTACTCTACTGTCATATAGTAGTGGTAAGTCTCCATTATTGATGTCTTTCTTCTTAAGGTGTCGATCATGCCAAGATTTCTACTGACTCTTTTGAATTTCTTGATGTTGCTACGCCAACATCCTTTATTCTTCTAATTGGTTTAGTTGGTAGAAGCGTTGTCTTGTGTCCAACACGTGATAAAATTCCAAGAAAGAGGCTATCTGACCTGTGTTTTCATAGAAATGAGGTGGGATCACTGCTTATTGACCATAGACTAGTTTGAAGGGTGTTTGGCCAATCAAATTTTTGTATGTTGTTCTATATGCCCACGATATAGCTGGAATTTTATCATCCCAATCGTCTCTATCAAGTTCACATATTTTTGTTAGGCCCTTATGGATTTTTTTTTTAAAAGACTCAAAAAATCCATTAGCTTGTAGGTGATATGTAGTTGTTTTTCTATGGTTGATCATCAATTTTCTTAGCAATACTTCAATTGTACTATTGATGAAGTGGGTTTTGATCATTGATTATTGTTAAGGGGAAGCCAAATATGGTTACTATATTTTTGTAAATTAATTTTGTGGTTGTTTCCTTTGTGCAGTTCTCAATTGGTTATGCTTCTACCCACTTTGTTAGGTATTCGATGATTGTAATAATGTATTTTTCTCCCGACATTTTCACTCGTTTTGGGAAAGGACCGACAAAATCAATAACCTAGATTTCAAATGGTAAACTGGTGTTTATTGAGTGCAGGGGAATTTCATTCATCCACAATGGTCGACCTATCCTTTGACACTTGTCACATTTCTTTACCTGTTATCAACAATATTTGTGTAAAGTCGACCACCAAAGACTGGCTTGAAAGTGACTCTTTGTTGGGCCTACATTTGCTTCGTTAATGATGTCTTCACATTCATGCTCTAATGCACATCTTCGTAGAATGTTGTCGAGTCCTAGCTTGTAAAGATATCCATTCATGAGAGTGAATGGTGTATATTTCATGGCTAGGATTTTACGTTTATTAGTTGGGAGATATTCAGGTGCTTTCCCTTCTTCTAGAAAATTTGCAATTTCTTCTAGTTCTTTGGGAACTGCTTCAACCCTAAATAGATTCGTATCTGGTAAATCATCATCTGTCCCTGTCGTAACTTCCCCTGTTTCAAGTTGGGCCAGATGATCTAGGCCGACGTTCTTCCTTCTCGATCAGACTACTACTTGAAAGTCGAATTCTTGAAAGAGTAGTGTTGGAGATACTTCACACACACCTAGGATTTATTTTTCCTAAGTTTGTCCCTATGTTTATTAGTCATTATTCAGTCTCCTATAGTTTAGGTAGAATATTCATTTTCCTACATTCTAGGAGAATATTCTCTTCAGTTCACACTTCAGTTTGATCAATTGAGTGGAGTCTAAATGCCACATTGGGATCACCACCATGCAACATTGGGATCATCACCAGCTAATGCACATTGTCCTTGGGATTATCACTAGACTAGTGTGTTACTCATGATTCCTTGATCTCCTCCTCACTTCACTCTATTTCAGTCAGTTAGCTGAAGACTGAGAGACGAATTAACTGAGACTAGATGGTAGTTTACTCCTGTAACTGTCGGTGTGTGTCCATATCACTCTAGACCACCAATGTGGCACATTGGCTTCTCCTCTAGTGTGCATTAGTTGAGTTATACATAGTATATCATGTGTACATTATCATTCATTCTTTTGGTTTAATACAAATTCTTTGTTCTCACTCTCTCGTTTCTCTCTTCTATCATTTTTTTGCAAACCGTGTATGTCATTTGCTAGCTATATCTTATCTGTGTAGGTATGGCATATGAGACTTTCTCATTTACATTATAGATCCCTTCCCACTATGGGGAAGATGGTGACAAGCCTTCTAGAGATACATATCGAGCATGATGGCATTTCCATAGGTTTTTCTCTTGGCAATAATGTCAAGGGGTCCTTTCCGAGCAGTGACAGTAGGTCCAAAGGGATCTTGGACTTGATACATAGAGATGTTTGTGGACCCATGTCTATTGCTTCCTTGAGTGGATACTTGTACTATGTGATCTTCATCGATGATCACTCTCGGAAGATGTGGATTTACTTCTTGAAGACCAAGGATGGAGTCCTTGCGAGATTTCAAGAGTTTAGAGCTCAGGTTGAGAACCTAACCGAGAGGAAGATCAAGGTGCTAAGATCAGATAATGGAGGAGAGTACACCTCCAGGGATTTCAATGATTTTTGTATTGAGGCAAGGATCAAGATGGAGTACACTGTTCCTTATAACCCTCAGCAGAATGGGGTTGCAGAGAGGAAGAACAAATCCATTTTTGAGGCAACCAAAGTGATGATACATGATTAGAATCTACCTATGATTATGTGGGCAAAGGAATCCATGACAACTGTGTACGTTCAGAACATGAGGCCCCATAAGATTATGAAGAACATGACTCCCGAAGAATATTTCACCGGAGTGAAGCTTGAAGTTGGACACTTCAAGATATTTGGGTGTCCAGTATAGATTCATGTACCCAAGGAAAAGAAGACCAAGATGGATCGTTCAGGTAGAAAGGGTACATTTGTGGGGTATAATGAATCTTCAAAGGCATAATGGATCTACATCCCTAGTCAGAGACAAATTGAATTTACTAGAGATGTCACCTTTGAGGAATAGATAGCCTTCGGAAGATCCATAGAATCTCAGATGGATATTGACAATGAGAAGAAAGAAGAGACAACGCCTTCTCCCCCTTCAGCAGTTCAGAGGGAGACAATTACTGATCCAGTTGATCCTGTAGCTCGAGTTGATGTTCCCAGAGACATTGCAGTAAGTCATAAGAGGCCTGCATGGGCTCGACAGACTCTTCAGGAGGTAGAGGGACATGCATCTCCTCGTGGTACATTCCGAGAGAGCAAGAGACCACATATATTTTCGAGCTATGTTTCAACTATGAGCCACATCATTGATACCGAGCCTTCTTGTCATGGAGAAGCAGCAGGTCAGCAGGTTTGGCAAGATGCCATGACTGAAGAGTATTATTTCATCATGAAGAATGATGTGTGGGATATTGTTCTGAGACCGAAAGGGAAGTTTGTAGTGAATTCCAAGTGGATCTATAAGATCAAACGTGCAACTGATGGAAATGTCGAGAAGTACACAAAGAGATTTGTGGCTAGAGGATTCTCTTAGGTGGAGGGAATAGATTATGAAGAGACATTTGCTCCTATTTCCTGATACACTTCCATACGTATGATTATTTCCCTTGCCACATCCATGGGTTGGATACTACATCATATGGATGTGAAGACAACCTTTCACAATGGAGAGATTGAGGAAGAAGTTTACATTGAGCAACCAGATGGATTTGTGATACATGAGAAGGAGTCTCATGTGTCCAGGTTGAAGAATGCCCTGTATGGACTAAAGTAGGAGCCTCGTGCATGGTATGAGAAGATTGATGGATACTTGATGAGTTTTGTCTTCAACAAGAGTGTTGTTGATCCCAACCTATACTACAACATTGTTGGTGACGAGTGCCCGATTTTGGTCCTATATGTTGATGACTTATTCCTCACCAGTTCATAAATCCTTATTGTTGAATGCAAGCATGCATTGTATTTTGAATTCGAGATGAAGGACCTTGGTATGATGCACTACTTCTTGGCACTAGAATTGTGGCAGAGGAATGATGAGATTCCCCTGAGTTAGGGGAAATACACAATTGATATATTGAAGAAATTCGAGATGACAGACTGCAAGCCCATGGTTTCACTAATGGTGATGAATATGAAGAAATTGAGCGAGACTTCTTCTGATTCAGGCAAGATTGATCCACATATTTACAGACAGGTGATTGGATCATTGATGTATCTGGTTAACACCAGAACTAATATATGCTATGCAGTGAGTGTACTCAACCAGTTTATGAGTCAGCTGAGATATACACACTGGATAACAATGAAGCATGTGTTGAGATATTTATGAGGCACAATTGGTTATAGAATGAGATATGCCTCCCGTGTAGACATGAGATTATAGGGATATGCTGATGTAGATTGGGTAGGGAGCGCAGTGGACTGGAAGAGCACCTCTGGTTGTTGTTTTAATTTGGGATCTGCCATGGTTTCTTGGTGTAGCAGGAAACAAACTTATGTGGCTTTGAGTACCACAGAAGCAGAGTACATTGCATTATGTGTGGCAATCCATGAAGCAATGTGACTTCGCAAGCTCCTTGCAAACTTATTTGGACATGAGATGGATTACACTTTTATCCATTGGGATAACCAGAGATATGTGAAGCTCTTAGAAAATCCTATGTTTCACAATAAATCAAAACACATCGAGATCAAATATCATTACATCATAGATATGGTGCAGAGGAAAGTAGTACATGTGAAATACCTTTCTACACATGGGCAAGTTGCATATGTCTTCACCAAACTGCTTGCCCGGACAAAGTTGGAGTACTTCTGTGAGAGACTTGGACTAGTGGAGAATGCCTCCCTAGCTGAGAGGGAGTGTTGATGATTGCATATTCATGAGACATTATCCATATCGTACTCCTCTGGACTGAGTTGAGATGATTTGTGAGAACGCCTATGTGATAGGTGAATCATACTCCTCTTTACTAAGTTGAGATGATGTGTGTAGGTCTCTTATCGTGCACCTCTAAAATGAGTTGAGATGACTTGAGATGGTCTCATGTCGCACTTCTATGGACTTATTTGAGTCAGATTGAGATGGCTCTCTAGTTCGTACTCCTATGGATTTAGTTGAGTTGATATATTGAGAGTGACATCCCTTGTGGTTGAGTACATGTGGACTTGTCCCTAGTGGTAGAGTAGTAGAGGATGTGTGTGAGACCTTGATGGGTGTTATATATGCACTAAAAACACAGTAAAAACCCTCAATGAAATTGTCAACCCGGGGTAAGTAAAATTAGAGTTGTAGCAAAATATATGCCAAAGGTAGAAGGGTTGGTAGGAGTTTAGTCTAACTAACGAAGGTAGCTATCTAAGGCTAATCTACTCAAGCAAAACTATCTAATGAGAAAACCCTACTAAGAAACTTGAAACTAGGTAACCTAAGTACTTTTGGGCCAAGGGTCGATGGATAGTTCTTTAAGAAAGCAAGTAAAAACCCTACTTGAAGCAAACTAGTTCATAACAACAAGCAAAAGCAACTATTTAAGCATAATAAGAAAATGACAAAAGCAAACTATTTTAACTTGCCAACCTATATTCAATGAGTAACTACCCTATGAAAGCAAGTAAATAAACAATTAAGAAAAGACACCTAAATAACCTACTAAATCAAGTAAACAAGCAAGCAAAGACAACTATCTAACCTACTAAAGCAATAGACAAGTAAGCAAAGACAACTAACTAACCTACTAAAGCAAACAAACAAGTAAGCAAAGACAACTAACTACTGCAAGCAATCAAATTAAAACTTCTCATTGAACAACTATCTAGCCTAAGAGACAAGTGGACTAAATGCTCAATGCAAAACTATTTCTAATGCATGAAAGGAAATTTAAGAGGCAACTGGACTAACTGCTCAATGCAAAACTATTTCTAATGCATGAAAGGAAATCTATTTTATTGAAAGCAAGAAAGGCTACCACTAATTCTTAATCTATGACAAACAAACTACTATCTAATCTGTCAAAGCAAAGTCTATCTACCCTACAACAACAAATAAGACTATTTTCTAAACTATGAAAGAAAGAAACTATCTATTCTGATCTACGAAAGTAGGAAGCTATTCTTTAGTCTATGAAAAATAGGAAAACTATCTTTTAACTTATGACAATTCAAATATAATGCTGGTGGTTGTGTGAATGTCTTCAGTGTCGGATAATATCTGGATGGCACTTGACAACAAAGGACAATTCCAACAGTATAAGATCAACACTAATCTCAATGGCAAAATGAAAGGTATGGATTAAACAATTCAATGAGAATTTATCCATGACAAAAATAATGTTAAATATCTTGCATATTCATGTATAAACCATCGACAACATAACGAGGTCATCATTATACTTCTACACTATGTAAGCAAAACTAGATTCAACCATTAACTAAGAAATATCATTGCATTTTAATTCTAGGAAATAAAATTTCATAAAATAAAACTATGCTATGTCTACTCTAACCATTCAAACTGCAATAAGGAAATAATTAAAAACATAAATTAAACCATGAAAGTAAATTAACAATCTACATTAACCAACAACTAATTAAATGAGATCTATAATAAGCAAGCTATAATAAAAAACTGGAATTAACTCTATCCATCCATCAAATCCCTGTTAAAGAAAACCCAAATCAAACTCTGTTCTATTCTAATTAAACTCTGTTTTAAAATTTAACGATAAAATCATAAATCAAGCATAATCTAACATCTAAATGCACATGGGGTTAGTATAGAGACTTGCAAGTCTGTTCCTAATCTACAAGATCAATGCATGCTAACACATCTCATCATTCTAAACTGCAAAAGAGAGTCAAAACAATTAAACTACAACAAACTAATGAACACAATAAAAATATGCATGTATAGAAAATAAAGAGAACAATTAAATTATGAAATGAAAAAACAAACATGAAGACAGTTACTAGACTGCTGGTGCCCCCCCCAGCAAGTCGTGGTCACCTCCTACAAGCACACCACGAGCTCAACAAGATGAATTTACCATAAAAACTCAAAAACACATTTCTTATGTAATCTAGCAATGTAAAATAACAAAACAGAGTAAAAACGAGTTTGTCTCCAATACACTGGTTCTTCTACTTGGTTAACAATCATCTAACCATCCCAGTGGTATTTATAAGCTTACAGACCAAGTGGTCGACCACAGGAGGGTCGAACCACTTCTAAATTCGGAAAATTACAATAAATGATGCCCTAACTGATAAAACAGAACGAGCCAATAATCACCCTCTTGAACAATTGAAATTGAGTTGTCGGGAGCTCAATAGCTAAAGGGGGCAATCATGAACAAAACCCACGTGCTTGATTTTCCCACAAAGTCGCCTTCCATTTCTATGCAATACAAAGTGTTGGACATAGTGGCAGATCGAGTGCCAGAACGAGTGCTGGATCAAGTGTCGGAACTAGAAACGTAGTGTGTTTTTTCCCTGTAACACCAGAAAAATGTGAATTAGATCTTGGTAATCATAAAACATGACGAATTATACTCAATGTAATCATTAAACATGAATTACACGTACCTTATGTCAATCATACCGTTTTATCATAAAATTCTTCAAAAAGCTCCTTTAAAATATGAAAAACACATATGTACATGCAACAAAAGTGTATAATAACCGTCATAAAAGTGATCATATCTCGGGCCCAACAATAAACCCCTCTCCCAATGCTTGGATTGTAGATTCAGGTGCATCACACCACATGGATACTGCAAATAAGTCTACTCTTCATTGTATGCATGCAAAGGTCCTCCTATTATGATGGGGGACAACTCTCAGGTCGAGGTCACTGGAAAAGGAAGAATTGAACTCACAAATAGAAGCTTTGAGAATGTGCTACATGTTCCCAAACTTTTTGACAATCTTCTCTCCATGTATCAAATGACAAACTCCAGCACCAGAAAGAGAGTTGTATTCACACATGATGTTGTGGATATCTATGACATGCAAACCAATTCCAAGGTTGCTACCGGTGAGGTAAATCATCAATCCAGACTCTACACATTTTCTGAATTTATTGAACTAGATTCTACATTACTGCTTACCCATGATGATGAAAGCAGTAGGATATGGCACGAAAGGTTCGGGAATTTAAATTTCAGATAAATGAAACATATTATAAAGCAGGGAATGATTGATGGTCTACCTGACATCCGCTTTTCCAAAGAAATTTGTGAGGGATGTGTTCTTGGAAAACACCCTCAAGAGAAATTCGACAAAGGAAAGACTCAGAAGGCCTCCTTTCCTTTATATCTGATCCATAGTGATCTAATGGGACCTTTTCCGCATCCATCAATCATTAAAGAAAGGTACATGCTCATTTTTGTTGATGATTTCTCACGCTTCACATGGACTTTCTTTCTCAGGAAAATATCATAGGTCTTTCAACACCTCAAAGATTTCAAATCCCTTGTTGAAAAACAGTCAGGAAAGAAGATCAAAGCCATATGAACAGATAATGGGGGGGAGTATGTCAACCATGAGATACATAATCTTTGTCTTGAGGCTGGGATTTAGTTGCAACACATGGTTCTCTATACTCCACAAAAAAATGGAGTTGCTGAGCGGAAAAATAAATCTCTGAAACAGTTGGTATCTTGCATGCTACATGCAAAGTCACTTCCATAGAGATTATGGGCTAAAGCATTTAATTTTGCAACTTACATCTAAAACAGATCTCCCCATAGATTTGTCAAGGATAAGACCCCCTACGAGGTTTGGAGTGGGCTCAAACCGGAAGTGACCCACTTTTGTATATTTGGTTCTCGTGCATGGGCCATGATTCCATCTGAGAAGAGGAAGGCACTTGATCCACAGAGAATAGAGTGTATATTTGTTGGATACCCTGACGATGTGAAGGGATATAGACTCAATGATATCTCCTTGAATCGGCTCATCATTGAGCGTAGTGTCAAATTCAAGGAAAGTATCTCACATGTACCTTACAAGCCACATGCAGACACTTTTTTTCTTCCCCCTGTCATGGATGATGAGAAAGAACATGTCAAATCTTCTTCAGATGAGAGTTCTAATTTATAGGATTCATATGATTCAGATACTGAGTCAATATAGTTAGATGCAAAGTTAGTGCATGCAAATGCAGATGAAGAGTCATTTCAGAGGCCCAAGTGGGCCAAGACTACTCTTCATGATGCAGGAGATCTTGTTGGGGATCCAGTTGATACTAGGAGGACTCGATATGATTTTTAGGAGCCTCTTCTTTCACTCACTACCACTGAACCGATGCCACCCAGGAATATTTTCTTAGTTCAGTATTCAAATCCATATTCCTATGGCGAGGCTATCAGGAATCCCTTTTGGGAATCCTCCATGGAGGAGGAGTGAAACTCCCTCCTCGAGAACCAGACTTGGGATCTAGTTTCCCTTCCTCCAGGAAGGAAACTTGTTAGTTGTAGATGGGTCTACATGACCAAGAGCATAGCGGATGGACATGTTAGTAGATACAAAGTCTTGCTAGTTTCCAAAGGCTTTCAGTAGGTGAACGACATTGACTATGATGAGACCTTCGCTCCACTAGAAAAGATGGATTCCATACGTTTGGATCTTACCATTGCGGCAACCAAGGGATGGGAAGTACATCATATGGATGTGAAGAATGCATTTATTCATGGCGATCTCCCTAAGGAGATATATATGGAGTAGCCCCAGGGATTTGTGCAGGATTCATCTTTGGTCTGTCTACTGAAGAAGTCTCTTTATGGCCTCAAACAGGCCCTGGGGGAATGGTATGCCAAGATGGACTCCTACCTATTGTCACAGAACTTTATATGTTGTAAGTCAGACCCGAATGTTTACATGCTCAGGACGATTGATTCAATTCTACTCCTAGTTCTGTATGTTGATGATTTGTTGATCACCAGTTTCTCAACTTCAACGATTGCTATAGACAAGTGGATTATGCATGACAGGTTATTTATGGTGAACATGGCCTTGAGAGATTTCACATGAAAGATTGCAAGTCTTCCCTGACTCCTTTCCTATTAAGAGTCAGAATTGAGGATGCCGGGGACACTCCACTGATGGACAACAGACAGTACATACAGCTAGTGGGGAGCTTGTTGTATCTCACACATTCCATACCAGACCTCTCCTATGAAATTGGAGTAGTCTCCAAGTTCATGCAAGAGATGCATGAGCTACATTGGAAGGCTGCAAAGCGTATCCTTCAATATGTACATGACACCATCACCTTCGGGATTCACTATGCAATAGAATATACATTTGACCTCATCATGTTCACTGATTCTTACTAGGTTGGAGATACCATTGATTGCAAGTCCACATTTGGTTACTCACTCAGTCTAGGTTTTGAGCCCATCTGCTAGTCGAGAAAGAAGTAGGCTACTATTTCTCTATCTTAAACCGAGTAAGAGTACAGAGGGGTAGTCAACATAAGCATTCAGGCTATGTGGCTACAACATTTTCTCACTGAGTTGGGATTTCAGTTTCATCGGGAAATCGTCATATGGTGTGACAACTAGAGCACTCTGAAGTTCTACAGAGATCCAGTTCAGAGGCAGTAGAAGAAGCACATCGAGATCCACATACACTACATTCGGGACTTAGTACACAAGGGGATCATCGACCTACAGTTCTGTCCTTCAGAAAAAAAGACTGCAGACATCTTCACCAATACCTTCAATGAGCAGAAGTTCCATTCTCTGCGCAGTCGTCTTGGAGTGAAGGACATAGTTACATGGCAACTGTCAGTTCTTCTTTTTACATACATTGTACTTTGAGGAGGGGGTTTCCCATGAGGTTTTCCCTCTTTCCTCGTTTATTTTAGTGTATCTTTTTTATTTGGGTACCTAACATGGCCTCGTTGTCGGGACCCATTCTTTATTTTTACCATAGTGATGTTTAGGGGGGGTGTTGGAGATACTTCACACACACCTAGGATTTATTTTTCCTAAGGTTTTCCCTATGTTTATTAGTCATTATTCAGTCTCCTACAGTTTAGGGAGAATATTCCTTTTGCTACATTCTAGGAGAATATTATCTTCAGTTCACACTTCAGTTTGATCAGTTGAGTGGAGTCTAGATGCCACATTGGGATCATCACCATGCGGCATTGGGATAATCACCAACTAATGTGCATTTTCCTTGGGATTATCACCAGACTAGCGCATTACTCATGATTCCTTTATATCCTTCTCACTTCACTATGTTTCAATCAATTAACTGAAGATTGAGAGACTAGTTAACTAAGACTAGGTGGCAATTTACTCCCGTAACTGCTGGTGTGTGTCCAAATCACTCTACACCACCACTATGGTGCATTGGCTTCTCCTCTAGTGTGCATTATTTTAGTTATAAAGTGTATATCATGTGTAAATTATCATTCATTCTTTTGGTTTAATGCAAATTGTTTGTTCTCACTCTCTCATTTCTCTCTTCTATCATTTTTTCTGCAAACTGTGTATGTCATTTACTAGCTATATATTATCTGTGCAGGTTCATTCACATTTACAAGTAGTATCCATCGCCATATTCTCCCTTGATGGACTGATTTATTAACTAGATATTTCCATTCTTGACGGTCTGTGAAAAATGTAAATGGATTCACTAATAGATAGTGTCAAAATTTTTGCAGGGAAAAACTCATTGCTAAGGCTTCTCGTTCAATCGTCAAATAATTCCTTTTTGCTTTATTTAGCTTTTGACTGGTGTATGAATTTGGTTCATCGACCATGTTTTCATATGTTTTGGCTAAGACCAGACCAACAATGACATTTGAGGCGTCGACATGTACATGAAATTTCCTTGACCAGTCAGAAAATTGTAGGATGGGTGCTTCTACCATTTTTATTTTTAATAGTTCAAAAGATTTGTCACATTCCTAGCTCCACTAGCACTTGACTTCTTTCTTTAAAAGCTCATCGATTTGGAACATGATGTTGGAATAGTGTCAGATGAACTTTCTGTAATATCCTGTGTGTTCGAGGAATATTTTGATTTGTTTCTAGTTGACTGGTTTTTTCAAGTCAAGGATGATTTTAATTTTGGCCATGTCAACTTTTATCCCATCCTTGCATACAATATGTCCCAACATTATTCCTATAGGCATGGAAAAGATGGACTTTTTGATTTTTAAAGACAATTGGATTTTCCTTCATCCTTCTAGCATCATTCTGAACCATTGAATGTGGTCTTTTAGTAAGTTATAGATAGTCTAGTCGTCAAAATACATAACCATTTTTTTATAAATATATTCTTGAAATGCCTTTACCACTATCCTAGAGAGGATTGTTGGGGTGTTTTTTAGGCCAAATAGCATGGCTTTGTATGTGAAAGATCTGAAGTCAGAAATGAATGTAGTTTTTTCTTGGTCTTCCTTTGCTATAGGTACTTGATTGTATCCAGAGAAGTCATCTGTGAACAAGTAACATTCATGTCATGCTACTTCATTAATAATCTCATCAACAAATGGCATGAGGAATGGATCGGTCACCGTGAGTTTATTCAATCCATGAAAGTCGACACATATTATTAATTTCTTTGGGTCATGCTTCTCAGGTTGCACGACCTTGGGGATTTCCCATTCCGACTTGACGATCGAATATATAATTCCAATAATGAGCATTGCTTCAATTTCTTTTTGCACAATTGGAATATATTTGTGTTCCAACTTATATGGTCATTTTTTGACAGGTTTGGCGCTAAGAATGAGGTCAATTTTCCTTTCAACCATCTCTTGTACCAATCCTTTGAGGTCTTTTTATTCACGTGCAAAGACATCTTGGTATTATTTTAGTAGGTCGACTATTTCCATGGTTTTCTTGTCAGACCAATAGTCACCTATTCTGGCCATTTTTTCTCAATCATCTATTGAAATGTCCAATTCTTTGGTTTTAATTTATGCATCCATCCATTCGAGTGCTTTTGACTCGTCCAATTAACATTCTCCTTCTACGACTTATTTATAATTGTTATCGCACAAACTGTAGGTTGGGAAAATCCCGACCCAATCCACAAGATGGTGATAATGGTGGTAGGGTCTATCCAATGTCACCTCAGATAAACCCTCCCCTAACTTTAGTGAAGGAAGAATCCAACACAAGGGGGGAGTCCCGAGTGACCCTAGGGGGAAATGAGATGGAAAGTGAGACATGGAAGAAATGCCCCTATAGGTCAAGTTTCTAAGTGAAGAGTGGCTTGATAACAAGTCTCGAGGATGGAGGATGGTTTCCAAATCCTTGAGTACTTGCACCAGAGTGTTACACCTACCTGAGACAAGACAAATAACCAAGATACAAGCCTAAATGTCAGAGGGAAAAGAAAGTGAATCTTTCTGTCCTAAATTAAAAAAATAAACACACACACACACACACACACAGACATATATATATATATATATATATATATATATATATCAACAATGGAATCAATCATTTGCTACATAAATTACCATCAAAATTATCAAGTAATTATTGGATAATGAAGCACTGAACCAATAGATAACTTTCCAATACTTTAGCACAAGTTTTGATGGAGAATCAAGGCTACAAAGAGATGTTTTCAGATATTTTTTAGAGCAGCCAAATGGATGTAGCAAAGATTTTCTATAGAAGAAAATTTTACCCCAAGAAAGTATCTAACAACTTTCCCAACAACAGCTAATATCAAGTAGATAAACAATAGCAACTTGCCAACTATTTTCAACGGTAAAAGAGTGAGAAATTAAGCTTGAAAAAGAGAGTTTGCAGTATCCCTAATAGATATAGCATGATTTTGTAACAACAAGAAGATATCCTTGACCAATCAAAACTCTCTAGTGGCTCAAGAAATCTTAAAGCATAAGGAAAAGTTTCCAACTTAGACAATTACGATATCTCATGTTTTCACGTATCCCAATGCAATGATTTTGTTTCTCCAATGCAAAGAGATTATTGCCTTTAACTATTGGGTTATGGAGTCTTTAAAAATTAAAGAGCTAGTTTTTCTACCTCCTTGGGGGTGTAATCCCTTTTACTCCCCAAGTTAAGCAAAACTAGCTAAGGAAAACCCTAGGAGGGTCTAAACCATTTTACTCCTCCTAGTATTCCTTTGTGCAACAAATTATTCCAAGACAATTATGATGGGATTAGTGAAGTTGTATGCCCTTATGCTCCCCAAAATATTAGAAAATTAACCTTGTGACCAAGAAATGAAGCAATAACATGAAAGATTCCTTACCTAGTCCAAGCATTAACAAGATAAACTCCTTTTAACCAAGAAAATCCACCATAAAAGAAAGAAATATCCTCCAAGAAAGATAATGCCTTAATTATTCATCCAATATCAAAAGAAAACAATAGAAAGAGATATTATAAAGAGAGATATGTAAATATTCCCAAATAGGGCACAAATTTCAGCCAAGAATCCTTTCCAAGATGGGAAAGTTATGTTGAAAATGAAATGAAATAATATCTATTTATACAAATCCTACTACAAGTGTTTGTCCACTTAATTTTAGGGTAACCAAAAAGTAAGGGGACAACAACCCTTAATTTTCCCCTTTACAATATAAAATTAAATTTTAACCCTAAAATGCACATAAGAAACCCTAAATAAGCATGACGTCACCCCTTTAGGGCAACATTTTGGCACCCTTAACAAATCATGGAGCTTGGAAATGAAACATTGGGCCTCCAAAGGACTCCCTCTCAAGTGCTAGGGTATTCAAGGTACTCCTTTCCATCCAAATATGCCAAGTATCAAGCAACAACATCACCACCACCACCACAATCCTAGCCCTAGGGTGATGTCAACCTCCTCAAAAGTGACATTTTAGCCTCAAGAGAAAATCGTTGGTCTAGCCAAGGGTTGGGTTATGTCCTCCATGTTATTTTCTCAGACCTCGAAAGGATAGCATCATCATCTGGTGTGTGGGCCATGGTATCCAGCCTATGGGCCTCAATCCCCAAGGAAGCCCAAGCTAGGCTTGTTCTTCCAAAACTGTTAACCAACTAGGTCTTGCAAAGACAATGAATACGAAATCCAAGTATCTCAAGTAAAATGCATCATGATAAGTAAATCAATTCAATAAAAGAGCCATCTAAGCATGTACATCAAAAACTACCTTAATAAACAAGTGCTCAAAGACCCTATGCAATTTTCCAAGTTTAAGTATGGGAGGATTGACAAAGCGATCTATTGGGTGAATCATACATTTAGGAGTGTTTCCCGAGTGTACCTCTCTCTAAGTCATGTGGATGAAGTGACATGGATGGAGGAAATACTTTTGGGCATGGGGTTCATGAAATACAAGGGACCACAGTGTCTCATTTATGGGTTCCTTTGTAGAGGGTGTGTTGCACCTTCATTTTCAATGCATCCTTTTTCAAAGCCCATTCATTGTCATTAATTAATTAAGGTCCAACTATTGGGTACTCCCTAGGGTGAATCGATTAGCTTTGGGGGAAATAACAAACTGTCACTTGAAGGGATAAGTACACATAGTGCCATGGGGGTATAGTCTATCTTGTAACACACTTTGTGTAAATCCCTCAATCAAGTGGGTCATTTATGTTATGTGTTTTCTTTTGCAGGTCTTTGATTTTTTAGGAGAAGCATTTCACTACTCTCAAGACCTATTTGGGCGAGCATCTAGAAGGTTCATAATTAGGCTTTTATATTTTTCCATCCATCTCCCCTCTGGGACTTCAGCCCCTTCTTCCCATGAAATGAGGGACAACCCCTTCTTGGGTCAGTACACCCGAAAACCCAAAAGATATGGAGATAGAGGGAGGAAGTGTGGAAAGTGAAAAGTATGGTCAAGAATGGAACAATGACTCATCAAGAGGACCTCCTAGTAGAAAAAAAATCCCTAAGGGTGACCACTTACTAGGGAACAACATCAACCACCAAGGTGAAACAGGGAAAATAGAAGAATGTCCAAGCATACATTACATAATCATAAGTAGTTTTAAATGTAACAAACCCAAATGACTCAAATATTGAAATGACACTCACCATAAAACCTGGATTGTACCTCATGGAGCAAGATTTAATGTCCTCCAGAAGCAAGTTGGTGTGTTGGATACCCTCATGATGAACCTGGAACTGTGGTGGTGAAGTGAGCTTCTATCTGTGCAAGTGGACATTGATGGTCAAGCTGTCTCTCGGTACTCCATGTCTACAACCTGAGGGCCTCGAGACATCATCTGCTTAGTTATCCCTAAAATTGAGGATAACACCTAGCTCCTACTTGGGGACATGTACTCACAGTAGAGTGCATGATAACCACAAAATATCTCGATAGAGTTGTTCCTACACACACTAAAATAAAAAAATCTTAAGAGTAGGGTGGCTTACTCATCCTTTGTCCATATAATTAAAAACCAAAAATGACAACTAGTTTAGAAAATAATTGTTTTTGCATTTAATACATATATAATGAAAATAGAAGCATGTAAATCAATAATGCAAGTAAAGAAAAATGAAATGCTACTAAAATACCATGAGAAATCAAAATGTATATGCAAGAAATTAGAATGACCTACCTACTTATATGGGGCCCTAAAGATCAGTTGATAGGTGATGTCATGTGAAGTCATACAACCAGTGCAACCATCTATCCATAACTTCATCAAGGTATATTCCCCTATGCTTAATCATGTAATACAACAAAGATAAGTTAAGAACATAATAATCATGAGTATAAATACACATATAATCAGTCATGAAATGATATTCATGGAGATGGGGGGGGAGGGAGGAAATATTGTTGAAAAGAGTAGCCAAAATTCTAATCATCCTAAAAATCCTACCCAAAAGGATAGACACAAGCTTGATCAATCCATCTCTGAAGAGGGCTACCATATGTAGATGATGTCTCATTTTCATCCCCACTAGCATGATCGTTGCTTCCTGAAGACCGAGGAGACATGAGAGATCCCATGAAATCCCGATGATTCCTTGGAGAAGAAGAAAAGAGGTAAGGGACCATCTCATGTCTAGAGAAAGAGAGACATTTCCTATTCATCCAGAAATCATTGTAAAAAGCTTCAAGATGAAAATTATTTTTCTTTGTAGGGTGAGATTTTGATCACTCTAGGATGGCCACGACTTGGTATCCATCAAGATATGAGCATGAATGTGGTTGGAAATATTCATGAGTATGTTGTGACGAATCATGCTGGAACAAATTTGTGATCATATCACTACCAGGATGCAAAACATCTAAATCATATGTGCATGAAGACCAATCCTCTGAAGAAAACAACTCAACCCATTTTGTTTGAGGACTAGCCTCAACGTTGTAAATGGGATCTTTATCAAAAGTGAAACAAACAACATCCCATCTACGCCTCTCAATATGTATGAAATCATCAATGTGTTGATCAACCATGCCAGAGGGGTCCTCTACGAGATCATTTGTATCATTGAAGCCAATTTCTTTTTTATCTTCATGTGCAGGAGGAAGGAAAGGACATATAACTTCACCTTCATCAAGGAGAGAAAATGGACATTGATGTCTCATCAAGGTCTTCATCATTGAGATCTTCTTGACAACTTTCTTCATGGATATGTTCTTCAAGCATCTCTTCTACAGGTCGTGGGTGATATTGTTGATGTTTGAACAACATCGGGAAGACATTCTTCCATATATATATATATCCAAGGGACACATCATTTCATGGATGGTCACCATATGTTCTATATATATGAAACACTCATCATTGTAACAATATATTCACATAAAATATCATCTCATATAGAAAATTCAACATGGTTTCAGAGCGGGACTGGGCTTAACTCCCTCACAGGAGGGCCCATGAAAATAAGAAAGATAGCTTGGAGTGGTCCCTCTTTAGAGGGAGTGACGAGGTACAAATGCATTGTAGGGTAGTGGATGTCCTGGGGACATGTTGTATCTATTTTAGAGATACCCATAGGCCTTGGATGCATTGGATGTGAATTCATAGGGGTGCACGTGATAAGGTACAAATGCATTGCAGGGTAGTGGATTTACTGGGGACATGTTGTAGCTATTTGAGAGCTACCCATAGGCCTTGGATGCATTGGTTGTGAATTCATAGGGGTGCACATGATGAGGTACATATGAATTGTGGGGTAGTGGATGTCATGGTGACATGTTGAAGCTATTTGAGAGCTACCCATAGGCCTTGTATGCATTGGCTGTGAAGTCATGTTGTACTATGGATATCCGATGAGCTCGTGTGACAAAAAAGAATTCATTCCTAGTTAAGAGGGAGTGTTTAAAGTTTGTATACTACAGAGACAAGATTTGGCATGATGAAGAATGTCTCCCTCGTTGAGAGGGAGTGTTGATGTTTGAACAACATCGAGAATACATTCTTCCATATATATATATATCATATAATATATGAAATGATATTTATAATACAAAGTATAAATACATATATAATAACTATGTAGTTATTTATTATCCAAGAGATGCATCCTTTCATGGATGGTCACCATATGTTCTATATATATAGAACACTCATAATTGTAGTAATATCTTCACATACAATATCATCTCATATAGAAAATTCAATTGATAGTCTTCTTCAACTTCACACTCTTCAGTTGTTGTCTCGTCATCCATCAAAAAACAATTTCTGTAAAGGGCATATTTGAGCTCATGGAGGGTAGTATGCAAATCCTGAATAGCTGGCCCCCAATACCTGATAAATTCTTCAACAAGATTTGTAGAAGACTAGATTCTTTTTGGATCACATGAGTCTACAAGCCACTTCCTTTGACTCGAGTCCATAGAAGATAGAAAATTTTTCATTAGTACATCCTCATGCAATTACATTTATACTTGAATCATACCTCATGTAGTTCACAACATGGGTGACTGCTAGAGTTGGGTCACCATTGAATTTGGTGCAATTTTCCCTCCACCTTGTAGGGAAAAGGTTTAGGTATCCAGGGATATTTTGAATGTTCATAGAAGGGTATACCTTGTGGAAGTCCCATGGTAAATATTGTGATGCCATGGTTCCATTATCCTGAATGTCGCTTCAATGGAGTCGCCAGATGAACTTAGTTTTCATTAAAAATGGATGGAAGGGAAAGGGAACTTTCCACAAGTGGAGTCGCCAGATGAGTTTTAGCTCATCAAGAAAGGGAAAAAGGAAAGGGTACTTCCCTCAGATGGAGTCTCTAGGAAATCTAGGGAAAGGGATTTAGGAAATATTTCCAAAGTGTCATTAGGGCATGCAAAAGGATTCAAAATCCACCCTGGAAACGATGCCAACATGTTATCGTAAAAACTGTAGGTTGGGAAAATCCTGACCCAATACACAATATGGTGATAATGGTGGGAGGGTCTACCCACTGTCACCTCAGATAAGCCCTCCCCTTGCTTTAGTGAAGGAAGAATCCAATACAAGGGGGGAGTCTCGAGTGACCCTAGGGGGAAATGAGATGGAAAGTGAGACTATAGAATAAATTCCCCCATAGGTCAAGTTTCTAAGTGAAGAGTGGCTTGATAATGAGTCTCGAGGATGGAGGATG
>JZKD02S0186268.1:159616-170510 GCA_000966675.3 Picea glauca
TATGTCCCTTTGTTTGAACCATTACACCTCTTCATTTGAATTAATAATAATAATTTCTATTATTATTATTATCATTAATAGTTTGATTTAAAGACTTCAAATCCCTTGTTAATTTTCATTTATTATGTTCTGGCTGAAAACCTTGTCACTGCAAATGTTGCAGAAATCGAGTTATGTGGAGGAATTCCTTCCTTCAAACCGTGTTTTTCATATTACCATATTAGCAGAACCACATGCTTATTAATTTAAGCGCTGCCTCTTCTTTCACCCTTATTCCTCTATCACAAGACCAATGTTTCATGCTTCAGAATTCTTCCCCTTTTTCTTTTTAGCCCCCATATGTTCAGTGCTGGGACCATGTTCTCCGAGCTTCGGTGCTTCGAAAACTTTCTTCTCTTCACCAAATTCTTGTTATCTCCGAAGCGATATCTTTCAGAGTGTTACATATCGAGCAACTTCAATTCACAGTTTTAATCCTCATTGTTGATCATGATTTCAGATCAATGGTCTGATCGTTCTTTTAAAGGACTTAGTTCTCACAATTTTCTTATCCTTATCCAATGGTTGGGATTAAATCGTGAGATGGACAACTGTCATTTCCTCTGGTACTTCGCAACTTCGAGAGTTTTCTCTTTTTATCAAATTCCAATTCTCTCAGACTAAATTTCGTCGAAGTATGTTTTATCTATTTACTCGTAGATCAGCCGATTTTGTCTTAATCTGGGTTTGAGTGTCCGGTTCACACAAGCTCAACAAGACATTTTGTTAATGGCCTTCTCATTGTGCACTTTTAGGATCTCAACCATTAATTTTCCTTCTCGACGGACGGTCAGATATTACTTCGAAGCTTTGACACTCCGGGACTCCGGGTTACTAGAACTTTGAGGTAGTTCAATCCCTCCAGAGTGTTTACCTACCAAATAAGTCATAAAGTCGTGGTGTTCACTTGCTGTCAGTTGTTCATTACACCTTATGATATCCTTCCACTGCACTTGATCTAACGATGGAGAATGCTCCCGGAGTAGATCAACGGTTAACATTACTTCGTGATTCATGCTTATTCTATATTTCCACTACACTTGATCTAACGGTCATGATTCATCCTGGAGGATCTTAGATCAACGACCAACATTAACTTCGGCCTTCGGCACTTTGGGTAGTTCTTGGTAGGAGAAACTAGATATCTCCAAAGGACAGACTCCCAAAGTGACGTAGCTTGATGATGTCACTGTTGATGTGGCATTGACCGAGTGGCTACTATGTGTCACTTAGATTTGTGACTTACATATACCTAAAATGCCAACTAGAACTTGAAAATTGTCACCATATGAATGTGCCACGTGTCCTTTCTGACGTGGTCTTGTGGAATATGATGACATGGTCTCTTAATGTGTGTGCCATGTGTCTTGCTTCGTGACTTCAGAGTTTTGGCCTTCGGGTGAACTTACATGCTCTAAACCCTTTTTCAACGAAGTGGTCAACGTCAAAATGGTAAACATGGACGTTCTTACGCTATCCTTCCACTTGGATTCATCCAACGACTGTGATCAATTCTAGATCAATGGTCCAGATTCATTTCAGCCTTCAAGACTTCGAGTTATTCACTTTTTCCCACTTCCCAATTATCCCAGAGTGAGAGTCAATTGATGAGATTGGCAAGTAATTGTGTGTGGTGATAGTGTTTAGAGTTTGTTCTTGGCCTACCTGATATGAAGATGATGAAAATGAGATGTAATACATGCTTATTTGAAGTTTGTGGTTTGGAAAGAACACTATCATTATTAGGTGCACAACATTTTATGCTTCTTGTTGATGATTTTTCACAAAAATCAAGAAAGAAATAGATGTATTAAATTAAATTATGTTACGAAGTTTAAGGCAAAGGTAGAGGAAGAACATTGTAGAAAAATAAGTGTTTTTAGTTCTATCATGGAGTCTGGTTTGTTAAGTTTGCTAATATTTGTAAGGAGTCTGGAAGCAAAGAGGTGATGTTGAAAGGCAGAGTAATAAAGTTGTAAATATGATGAAGAAAATGTTCAAGATCAGATAGTTATAAATGAATATTGGATTGAAATGATGAATATGAAAATATATCTATTGAATAAAAGTCTTGACAAAGTTGTGAATCATGATAGAAGCTACATATGAGGAGGTATGGGGTATGTACCAGTTTGAAACCTAAGGTTAACCATTTACAAATCTTTGGCATAGTTTATTATGATGTCATCATGTATAGAAAATTGCTATTTACTGGATATGCTAATGAAAGGAAAGAATATAGGTTTGTGGATCTTTGTAGAAATGAGGTCCTTGTGAGAAAAGATGTTAGCTATGTTGCAAGGTTCATCGAAATTCAACCTTGAGATTTGAAATTGGGCGAAATTAAAAATAAATTTGAGGTTTGTTGAGGTTCTTCAAACCTCATGGTCATTGACTCAGTATGCAACTCAAACTCATAACCTCGTGTCACAACTCAATCTTATAATTTGTCCTTGCAGTTTCCATGTACATCATAACATTTTTTTTATGTTTATTGAAGTTGGTTTCTTATTATTTCATTATATATTTCATTTTAAAGTTACACACACACACACACACACACACATATATAGATGAACTTAATGGCGAACACCATTGAAAAAATCTACTTTGAACCGATCTTAATCATTGTTGAACCTGAACTCAAATCCAAACTATGTGACTTAAGTTAGAATAATGAAAATTTGGATATGAATCAAATTGATAATGACTAGTTTGAGACAAACAAATCAATGGACCTATAAGCAAGCAAAGCGTAGAAGTTTGAGTAGTCATTATGTGATGTGCCAAGTGGAAGTAGAGCTTCCACAATCTAGTGATGAAGGAGGTTCAAGGCTTGAAAAGATAACAAAAGTAGAGATCCCACATTTTGGTGATGTAGAAGAAGGTGGAAGGTGTAACACCCCAGATTCTGTGCAGTTTACCTTACATTTTTTCATGATATGTGACCACTCCAATGTGCCCAAAGTGTGATTATTTCTTTGTATGTGGCCATGATGGTATGGTCTTGATGTATAAGTGTTGGTTATAGGTTACCCAAATCCCTTCAGGTTGATGGTCATGGAATATCCTTTTAGTCCCCATTCTCAGGGTGCTTGGTTTTATTGCTCCATCCAACTACCCATTTGAAGGTGGTAACTCCCTTTGATTTATGGAATTTATGTCTTGGGTAGGTATGCGGGCATTCTGAGGTGGATCTACTAGGATACATGAATTAAAGGGCCCCAACTATTCACTTATTCTTTTGCTATGTAAAAAGTGATTGTGCTTTGTAAAGGTTGTAAAGCCCATGGTTTAGCACACCTTACCCACATGGACCCTCTCTTTTTTATGTATGTACCACACTTGGGCCTTCATAGATTATTATGCACATGATTATCCAGTTGCACATTTTTTAAGGCATATCATAGATTTTGAGGCATTGGTCACCCTCTTTGAGGCGTGGATGAGATATTTTAATCCGCATGGACATCCTATACAATCTCCATGTGTCAAAAACTAGAATGTCATCCTCCTTTGGGACTTTTCTTTAAAGAAATTTACTCACTAAAGGAGGGACGACTTCATTTAGGGGCACTTCATGAGGATGTTGGGGTTTTTTAGTGTCCAATTTGATGATGTGGAGGTCACTTATGTGACTTGGCACTTGATGAGGATCACTTGGCACTTACCTTTTAATGTGGATGCACTTTCTTATCACCTTTTGATGGCTTATTGGGAAAATTGGAGAAAGTCATCCACTTTAGAAGGCTACTTTTGGCTTGGGGTGAGGCCATCCCCCTTATTTTATGTAGACCTTGGAGTTTGAGTGGCCAAGGATGATTTCTTGCCACATTTTAAGCCCTCCCCAAGTATTTTCAAGTGGAACGTTGTACCAAAAAAGCCAAATCGACCCTCTTCTAAAGTTGATGTCACCCTTCTATGAGGGATTTAAACATGCAAATCATCATTTAATTGTACTTTTTGACTTAGTCTTTTCTGTGTGTGGATGACAAGTCATTTTGTTTTATTCCTTAGCCTGATTTTGGGGAATAAAGAGTGGAAAGGATTTGAGAGCTTCATCTATAAATATAGAAAGTCCTCTCACTCATTTTGTCATGAATCGTTAGCGATCATTATTGGAGCCATTTAATAGAATATTTTTACTTGGTGTTTTCTTGGTGTTAATTCTTGGAGCTCTATCTTTCTTGGTTATTCTTCTTGGCATGTTTTTCTTAAAGACTATTGTGAATGCTAAAGATTCGACATAAACTAACAAGATAGATCCATTGAGGAGTTATCAACTATTTTGAAGGAGGACATCTAGGATTTGTATCTCTTCCTTCTTCGCTTAAATGATTTGGTAAGTGCTTACATCTTGTCTTGATTAGTTCTATGCTCCTTGGCAAGGGTTTTAAGCATTATTTTCAAGTCTTTTGTTGATATTGTTGGTGAATATTATTTCCTTGGGGAAACCCTTCTTGTAGGGATTTGGTTTCATGGTTTGTCTTGATTAGACGAGATATTACTAGTCTCGTGACCCTAATCTCTCACTATAATCCATAAACGTTGATAACAAATTCTTAGAAGGGCATACTTCTTGACCCCATAAGCCCTAGGTGATAAGGCTAAGTCCTAACTCCCAACATTCACCAACCAAAACCCCAAAGTTTCAATTATTTTATTTTATGTCTTATAAAATACAAAAATACAAAAAGATTTAAACCATAAAAAATCTTTATATCATTGTTTGGTGTAAAGCTAACACTTTACTTTTATTTTCTAGACATCTTTATCCAAGGGTTTGTGCTAATTTTTTTATTTTCTAATCTTAAAAGGAAAATATACCCTCTTGGATTGTGCTTCATTGTATTATCTAACATCATTTTGGATGATTTAAGATGTTTATCAATTTTGGAAATTAATTACAACAATAAAAAATCGGAATTGGTGAAACCCTAGAACTAGGGTTTAACCCCAAAAGGTGAAATTTAACCCTACCCTAGTTCATATTTCACTTTGGAATTTTTTATTAAGTTTATATAAAACATTATAATGGGGAAATTCATCTCCTAATCTATTCATTGTTTTTATATTTAATTTTGGAGATTTTTTGTGAAACCCTCAAGGGATTCACCACCATTTTTCACAAGTTTGAAATAATTGTTTGGATATTATTCATTTACACTTGAAATTTATCATTGTTGGGTTTTTTTTACAAGGTTTGCTAATTTACCTAGATTAAGGACCCAAGATTCATCATTCTAAGTTATTTTAGGCACTCTTGGGGTACTTTTCCTCACCCAAAATTTGCAATTTTTAAGATTTTTTATTATCATAAATCACATTCTAGAATTTTTGGACAACAGAAAGATAGTCCAATTTACAATATACTATAAAGGTAAAACTCATGTGTATCATTGGTTCTTAGTTTATGTAACAATATTTCACTCTTGTGTAGTAAACAATGCTTGTTTTTTCATTTAAAGAGTGAAATCATAGTGTTGGTTTGTATTTTCTATTGTAAAATATTTATTTCAAATCTTAGCACTCATATAATTAGCTCCTAGCCCTCTTTATATTGTAACTTTATTTCCCTAATACTTGGTTGAATATTCTTCAGGTATTTGGCTACTAAGGCACTGGTCTATCTAACATATATTGAAGTGTGTAGTTGGAAGGAGTGGGATACCCCCTTTGGTCTCTAGGTGTTGGCATAAAGTGAAGGGGAGATTGTGCTAAGGTGGTAGTGCTGCATTTATCGTATCGTACTATCCCCATAGCATCCCCCCAATCACTGCTAGTTTGGGCGGTAACATTTTTTGGCACCATTGTCGGGGAGGACCCTGTGGATTTATTTTTGGCTCATTGACGACATCATCCCTCCAAGTTGGGTAAGTTCTTTGTATTGTATCTTGACAATATTATTATTGCTAACTTGATTGTCTCATTTGGAAACTCCACTGAATCCAAATACAACAAAATGGTACTCTACAAGAAGGAACACCCAAGGTATACTTCATCTTGTTCCTGAACTTGAATTTGTTTATCATAGAAGGAAGTATATGATTCAAGTAAGGGAAGTAAATAATCATGTGGGATTTGAGGATTTATATGATATAAGAATCTTATTTCTTGATTCAAGTCCACTAACTCAAATGGTTGCTCCGTGGTTGATAGATACTTTCAAAGCATTTAATTTTCCAATGTTGCGGGTTATCCTCATGATATGCCATATTCCATCGAAAAGTTCCCAACATTCCATGGTGATAATGCTATTGGTGTAAGAGAGAATTGGGATGCATCATGGAACATATCATTGATGTGGGAATTCGTCACTTGGGTGTTCTATTCAAATCCTTTTCTATATCATTAAAAAAGGATGCTAGGAATTGGTTTTTATCATTGCCTGATAATTGTATAGATTCTTTGCAATCATGTCAGAATGTTTTCTTTGATAAATGGTTGGAAAATAAATATGTTCAATTTCTTTTAAGTTCTTTGACTAACATTAAGATAAATTAAAATGAAACCATTGATTAATTTGACAAAAGATTGACAAGATTGTACATGATATTCCTTAGACTCATCAACCAACTATAGGTACAATCTTGATGTACTACCTGAATTCTTTTCGGGGAATTTCAACCTTTTCATCCATATTTCCAACCCTACAACTCTTGTTGCTACCAATATCAATGTTGATATTATTGATGGAAATTGGAATCACTTCGGGAAGCCCAATGCATTGAAAATCCCCATGGCCAAGGATGACCCTAAGCATAAAGTAGCTCCTACTACAAATCCCACTTTTGAGGCTATTTTTAGCCTTGTAGACCAACTAGCGAAGTTGCAAACAACTACCAATGACTTATAGGGTAGGATAGCGCAGATGGAAATAAATCAACATCAAAATAGACAACAACAGAGGAAGGGATACAAAGTTCCACCTTTGAATCAAATACCTCCTGCATCGTTGGAACCTACCAAGACGATAAAGGATGGATGTCCTTATTTTTGTAGGGATTGAAAATTTTTCCATGATGAAAGAACTTGTGCCCTCTACATGAGAATGTATTAGGTGAATGGTCAGAGTAGCAAGCCACCTTTGGACAATTTCAACAATTTTTTTGACGGACATGATTATCAAAATTGGTAGTCGTAGGAGGATGAATAAAAAAGAGAAGACAAGATATTTGGGAATATGCCTCCCCAAGAAGATATAAATCAAAATGCTTGAAATAAGAACTGTGGTCTATTAAAGACAGAGGAATTGTAATGTTCCCCCAACTCAACTGAGGTTCATTACATGCAGAATACTCATAAAATTATTTTT
This sequence comes from Picea glauca, assembly GCA_000966675.3. Taxonomy (NCBI): domain Eukaryota; kingdom Viridiplantae; phylum Streptophyta; class Pinopsida; order Pinales; family Pinaceae; genus Picea; species Picea glauca. Next base: position 166,971 of record JZKD02S0186268.1, read on the forward strand.
TTTTGCTACTAATCTTGTAGCTTACCAGCTATAGGATAATACACAGATTTAACCATTGTTGATACCATTAATTAAATGCATCTACAAAATTATAAATAAACATGAATGAAATTAATAAATTCATCACAACAACATATAATTCATTCTCATATACATAGTAAAACACACAACATTTGAACTCATAAGATAACTAAAAAAAATAGATAAACACTTCTCTTTTTAAAATAGTTGTGCAACTAACTGCTTGGGACAAATGTTCCACCCAACCATAGACTTGTTGTTCCAGATCTCAATATAAAGTTTCCCCTGAGCTATGGCTAATAGTCCATAAAAGAGGGTGCCTCTCACTATCCACTCGCATCTCAGATAATCCCACAACCCACTGGTATTCCCCTACAACTATCCTAAATTCCCTCCAGCTCTCTTCCTCTCGATCTTCTGAACCCAAGGAATGTACCCCTTTACTGATCTCATTCCATTGGGTGTCCCATTAGTTTATCAGGGTCTCTCTGGCATAAGTAACCAAGAATCTCACTACTAGAAAAATCTAGGGAGCCCATTGCTAGGAAAACTACCAGGAAATAACAACAAGAAGTTTTCTACTCCGGTGTAACTCTCACAGGAGTTCACCTTCAGGCTTGAGAACTTGGTTCTTTTGCAAGCCTGACAACTTGATGCTTCAGTCTTCAACTCCACAAATTCTCCAGAATTATCCCTCCATTGTTTCTCCATCTCTAGTGCACTTCCTCTTTGTTGTTTTCTTCCCCTTCCCATGCAAAAAACATGACTCCCTAAAATTGCCTTCTTGGCCATATGAACTTCCTCTCTTTCGCATGCTTTCTTGACTTACACTATTCCCTACGATGATTGTAATTCATCCATGTGATCCCAATAACAATGGGATGCGACTCCTCACACCCATCCTCTTACGTGCGTTCAATGATTGGCTTTGGGAACACTCAACAAAAAAATACAAGGTTCACTCAAAACATTAAAATCAGGAAAAAGGATTGGAATTAAACTCATGGATAAAACCCCCTTTTTAGACCCCTCCTCTTTTTTGCATTAATATTCCTCCATTTCTATCCATGTCCCCCAGTAGTTGGCATCACATTTTATTTAATAAAATTCATAAATAAAATTCACATATTACATCGCTTGACCATATCCATTCATATATGCATTAAGAATTAATTAAACTAAGGGTTATAATGGGGATGTTACATTCCCCCTCCCCTACAATTGTGCATCATCCTCAGTGCATAACACTATGTCGATATACATGTACAAATTTACATAATAAGACTTGGAAAAATAAGAATTTTTCAAATTTTATATTGTTATCACATGATTTGTAATTATGCAAAGCCCTACATGAGATCATAATATTATGTAACAATTGGAGGTATCTACCACTATCACCTAAGTAGATACTTCCCTCATTTTAGTGAAGGAAAGAAGTCCAAAACAAGGGAGGATTCCCTAGTCACTTCAAGGTATCAAATAACAAGATTAGCCAAGCCTACAACCCCCTATCTTGGTCACTTAGAAGGTCAAACTAGGTCTAGGAAAGGTGAAGGGACAAATTGGTTTAAAAGAGGTAATTGGAAAACATGTACAAGACAATAAACTATTCAATGCATAAAATCATCAATTACCAAGTTATATAACATATCAATCACCTTTATACACTAGATGACAAGTAAAACCTATTGTTGTTGTAAATTTGCAGTAGTACTGAGTAAACCAATCTATATCAACAATGAATAATTTATAAAAACATTAAGAAAAACAACCCAGAAAATTAGCATTTGTTTTCCAAAATCTTGCTTACAACAAGGGGAACAATATCCAATTTCCAAACCAATTTTTTGAACAAGTTTTGCCACAATATTAAGTATGTATGCAACAATAAAATGCAACCCTAATTTCCATAACATACATTTTATGACAACAAAAAGTTATCCAAATAAAAATACAAGAAGTGAGATATAATTAAAAAGCCAATGGTGTCACAAAGCTAATTTAAGTGAAGGTTTAAGAGTTGTTGAGGATATAGCATCACAAATAATAAGACTAGCGTCATATACGTCTTTGGGCAATGTAGTCAAGCAACACTTTGAAACATGAATTAGATAGTATATAAGAATGAAGCTTTGAACCCTAAGGTGCAAACCCTCTTGGACCTTAGGATCAAAATGTACAAGAAAACAAACCCTAGGATGCAACTCCTCTTGGATCCTAGGTGTTGTTGTATTTCTTCTAGAATATCTAGTTCAAGGATGAAATGGACTAAAATAAAAACCCTAAGGTGAAACCCCTCTTGGACCTTATATCTTTGATTTTAACTAGAGACTAGGTCTCTAAATGCTTTCACAAATTTGGACAAATAAAAGTATGGAAGGAGAAAAACCCTTATGTCTCATTTCTAGGGTTTCACTAGAACAAAGTAACATGCAACAGGAAACCAATTATCACATTACACCATGAACAAATAAATCAACTTAAAGAAGATTACTTACCCATCCAAGTTTTTATTCCAAGAGAATCCCTAGTTACAAACATCTATCCATCCAAACAAAGAAAATCATCCACAAGAAGTCCTTCTCCAAAATTGCGCTTTAGATCCCAAGAGACAAAAAAGGTAGATCAGAACTTTTCTAGAGCTCTCTCTCACAAGTGTGAGGAGATGTGATGAAGATAAAATGATTTAAGTGCTAGCCTTATTTATATAAGAAATTCCTAGAACATGATTCCACATAAATGAGTAAAACAATAACAATCCATGCTAGAAGTGGGGTCGACCGCTTAAAATAGCCTCTACAATGATAAATCAAGAAAATAAGCCATGATAAGACCACACGTGTGGTGATGTCAAGCCTCCCAAGGGAGAAGGAGAGTATCCCAAGGTCATTTGTCATCATCCAAGGTTCAAGCAAGGTGGAAGAATGTCATGTCACATCAAATCATCAGGTGGTGTCCATGTGGCAAGCAAACCCCATCATCTTCATCAAAACTAGAACATGAAATAATCATCAAATCCCAACATCCAAGGTGGAGAGAGGATGCATCTCAAATCTGCATGGTGTCCAAGAAAAACCAAGTGCAACGTCCTCCATCAAGTGGTTGGGTAAGGTGTGGGTGTACTATCCAAAGTATGGGCTTCTTGCTCATAAGTGTGCAATCATAACCATATCTATCAAATCCAAGCCCATTTGTCCATCACCCAAGGTTCTGAAGATGTGAGAGCCCATGTATGAGTATGTCAAGCCTCAAAATGAATAAATGATTTGAATCACACGTGCCATATTGCAAGATACTAGATATAATAAATATGCATAACATAAATAAAATGCTAGAAATGGCAGAATAACAGTAATATATCTAGCATAATCTCCACAATAACGCATAAATGATAGAAGAAGAACAACAAAAATAACACTTTGATTCAGAAAGCAATGTTCACAGGCCTCTTCGAGGGGGCAACCTCCAATCGAGCAACGCTCTGTTACAATAATCTCCAAGCTAGGGTTTTCATAC
>JZKD02S0186268.1:170560-185043 GCA_000966675.3 Picea glauca
GTTGTTTTTCAGAGGCAAAACACCTCAGATATGTTTCCAAACACTTGTTGACAACTTCCATTTGACCATCAGTATGGGGATGATAAGCTGTGCTGAGATGCAATTGGGTGCCCTGTAGCTTAAATAGTTCTTGCCAAAAATTTCTTGTGAAAGTTGGGTCACGATCAGAAACAATAGAGTGCAGCATGCCATGAAGCTTGAAGACCTGGTCCATGAAAAGTTGAGCCACCGTGGATGTAGTAAATGGGTGTTGAAGAGTGCAAAAATGAGAATACTTGGAAAGGCGATCCACTGGACACCATTATGACTAATTTATTCCCTGATTTGGGTAAGCCGGTAATAAAGTCCATAGAGATATCCTTCCAAATAGCAGGTGGAATTGGAAGCAGTTGTAGTGTGCCCAGATATTTGACTGTTTCTCCCTTGTTGGGTTGACACACCTCACTTTCAATGACAAAATTACGGATGTCCTGTTTCATACCATCCTAGAAAAAAGAACGTTTGACCCTATCATATGTTTTGGTGAACCCTGAGTGCCCTGTTGTGGGCATAGCATGAAGCTCAGAAAGTACCATGGATTTAATCTTTGATTGTTTACTTAAATACAAATGACCTTTGTATCGAAGCTCATCTTGGAGCCAAGAGTACCCTGGGGGAGCCGGAGCCTTGGTCTATAATTGCTAGATCAGATGCGAACTTTTGGGATCTTGAAGCCAGTCCTGGCACACAGCTTGGAGTGAATCGGGTACAATGAAGGAAACGGAAAAAAGGGATCCTTCTTCTTCAGATTTTCGGCAGTGCATCCACCACTACATTATCTTTTCCCTTCTTGTAAATGATCTCATAATCATAACCAAAGAGCTTAGTCACCCATTTTTGTTTCTCCTGGGAGGAAATGAGTTGTTGCAGAAAGTACTTGAGGCTTTGATGGTCGGTCTTAATTTGGAAGCGTTGCCCCAAGAGATAAGGGCGCCACAGATCAACACCATGCAAAATAGCCAACATTTCCTTTTCATAAATGGGTTTGCCCATATTCCTTTCAGAAAATTGCTTGTTGGTGAAGGCCAAAGGTCGACCCTCTTGCATAAGGACAACGCCGATTCCTTTCCCCGAGGCATCACATTCCAACACAAAGGTCTTTGTGAAATCAGGAAGGGCCAGAACCAAAGTGGTGCACATGGCCGTCTTCAAGGTTTGAAAATCTTGAGCAGTGGCTGGAGTCCAAGTGAAAGAGTTCTTTTTGAGGAGAGCAGTGAGAGGTGTTGCAATCTTGTCGTAGTTATTAACAAACTTGCGATAATACCTTGTTAAGCCTAGAAATCCATGCAAGATTTTGAGAGTCTTTGGGTGCGACCAGTCTTTCATAGCTTCAATCTTTTTCAGATCCACCCTGACGCCATCCTTGCCAACCAGATGACCCAAGTATTCTACTTCTGAGGCACCAAAATCACATTTAGACTATTGCAGGAAAAGTTGGTGCTGGGAGAGGAGATGGAGAACTTGATCCACATGAGTAAGATGGTCTATCCAGGTTTTGCTATAGATGAGGATATCATCAAAGAAAACTAAGACAAAATGACGGAGAAAGGGATGGAAGACATGATTCATCAGGCTTTGGAAGGTGGAGGGGGCATTACACAAGCCAAAGGGCATGATCAAAAACTCATAGTGGCCCTCATGAGTGTGAAAGGTCGTCTTGGGAATGTCTACCTCTTTCATACATATCTGGTGATAGCCCAAGTGAAGATCAAGTTTAGTAAAGAATTGGGCACCACTCAATTCATCCAGGAGGTCATCAATGACCAGAATGGGAAATTTGTCTTTAATGGTCAGTTTGTTGAGGGCACGGAAGTCAGGACACATTCTCCAAGAACCTTCTTTCTTCAGGGCCATGACTACAGGAGAAGAGTAAGGGCTCATATTAGGGCGGATAATGCCTGCATTAAGGAGTTCCTGGACCATTTTCTCAATTTCATTTTTTTGTGAAAAGGGGTGGCGATATGGATGTATATTGGTAGGAAGGATTCTGGGTACAAGGGGAATGGAATGATCATGAACACCGTGGGAAGGAGGGAGTCCTTGGGGAGTGGAAAATACCATTTGATGTTTAGAAAGGAGAGCTTGGAGGTCATGCAGCACCGGGGGTGTCTCTGTTGCTTGGATGGCATGGAGTTCGGCAATGACACTAGAATGACCTTTTTTGAGCAAATTTTCCATGCGATGGGAACTAATGACCTCAGGTGAACCAACAATGATGCCTTGGAATTTATATTGGTGGCCTTCCTGGTCGAATTGCATGGTTAATGCCTTAAAATCCATGAGAATGGGACCCAAAGTTCTTATCCAGTCGGCACCCAACACAATGTCACAACCACCCATGTCAATAACAAACATATGGGATTTTAGGTGGTAGTCACCGATTTGGAGACGCACATTTTCACAACACCCTCCACATTTCATGAAACCACCATTGGCAATCATGATTTGGAAATTGTTGACAACATGCATGTAGCAATGAGTTTCTTGGGCAATGCGTCGATGAATAAAATTATGGGTGCTTCCACTATCAACCAGAATGATGACCTTCCGATGCTTAATGTAACCAATTAACTTGAGGGTTTGGGGAGTGGAAAAGCCAGTGAGAGCATTGAGGGAAATGACGGGTTCTACTTCGGGAGGGTCTGAGGGAGGGGTTATGTCAGTGATTTCAGGTGACTCAGACACAAGTGGAGTTTCAACATCCTCTTCTGAAATATTCTCAGAGATGGCCATAAAAAGATTTTGTTCCTTACACTTGTGGCCCGAAAAATATTTGTCATCACAATTATAACAAAGGCCTTTGAGTTGGCGTTCAGCCATTTAATCCCTGGTTAATTTTTGGATCTTTAATGGGGTGGAGGGAGTAGTGGGAGTGATGGGTTTAGGGGGTGAGGGAGAAAGGAGGGTTTTCAGTTTTGAGATGATACAACCTATTGTGCTTCTTTAGCTCTTTTAGTAGCCTCCACCCAAGTCGAGGGTTGAGCCATGAGGACATGGGCCCAAATATCCTCCTTGAGGCCACTGATAAGACACTCTCGAAAGAAAGCATCAGTCATGCCCTTTGTTCGAAAAGCCAGGCGCTCAAAGGCAACTATGAAGTCTTCTACTATTCCAGATTGTTTCAACTTTGTCAAACGGCCCAAATGGTTGGTGTCCATGTCAAAGCGTTCATAAATCTCAGTCACAAATTGGGTCCAAGCAATATACCATTGACGAGAAGTTTTTCTCCATTGCCACCATTGCCAACGTTCTTGATCTAGATGGAGAATACCATATCGGAGTTTGGCCAAGTCATCTGTGATGCCATATAAAGAGAAATAATGTTCCATTTGGGTTACCCAACCAGTGGGGTACGAGCCATCAAATTTGGTCACATCCACCCGTGGAAGGCGTATATCACGTTGAAAGTGTTGGTGCCAAAAGGTATGGGAATGGGAGGAATGTTCGCCTTCGGTCTTTGGAGGTGCTTAAGAGAAATGATCATCTGTAGGGATCTTCGGTTTGGTGCAGAGGGATACAAAGATAGATTCAAGCTGGGTGGTCAATTCTTGTTTGACTTCCTCCATTGAGGACTGCATGGTTGTATTTATGGTTGCATTGATGGATGAATCGATGGAGGCAAAAATAGAATTGAGTTGTTTCACTTCTTTTTGGGTCTCGAGGAAAACACATTGCAAGGTGTTGAAGCGAGTTTCCAGATCTTGGCTACAGGTATGGGCCATGAGGATGGGTGAACTGAAAAGGGGTGGGCGGGGTAAAAAATTTTGCCGAAAAATGATATGGATGAATGTGATAAGGGCGGAGAGATGAATCCAATGGAATAGGTCTCAAATAATGGTGAAAAAAAATCCAGACTTTTTTTTTTCTTTTTTTTACACCTGCAGAGTTATACTCCGGTCTGAAGAATACTGCGGTGATGAAATCCCCAAATGCTTAACTGGAAAGAAATGTGTATTTACTTGGCAACCCAAACACAGTTGCGCGACAATAGATCCAGTCCATTTTAATTTGTTTATGTTTCTGTCCCCTAAGGGTTAGGTATTTAAGGGTTCTACAGACAAGGGTTTGCCCTGTGCTATAGCTCTCTAATATATGTGCGGGGTCCAACAGTAGTACTCGGCCCAATATCTCAAAGCACTAACTAAGGAGGATAGACCGTACCCTTAGCCGTACTACCTGACTACCCAGGTACTAGAGAGTATCTTCCCGAGTGCTGTTCTTGGTGACACTATAGCAGTCCGACGGCTGATAGGTTTATCTAAAGAGGGCTTCAGGAAATCTAGGCCGATCCGTACACAGGTGCTATCTGATATGCTACCACTCAAAGGGGTACCAACAGGGGTTACAAGGGTGGCCAATAGATGCGTGCTTAAGAATCACTTGTATTTCTTGCGTGTATGAATTCCTCAACCGTGGTTTTATGCGCGTAATGACAGATCTCTGTGGCTTAAAGATGTCGGAATATGTCTCTACCCTAAAAAAAAATTCCCACAATTTTTTCCAAGGAAAGTGCTCTGATACCACTTGCAAGATACCAGATATGATAAATATGCAGAACATAAATAAAATGCTAGAAATGGCAGAGTAATAGTAATATATCCAACATAATCTCCACAATAACACATAAATGATATAAGAACAATGATAGAAATAACACTTTGATTCAGAAAGCAATGTTCATAGGCCTCTTCGAGGGGGCAAGCTCCAATCAAGCAACGCTTTGTTACAATAATCTCCAAGCTAGGGTTTTCATACCCTCGAACCTTATTTATACTAAATATGTCTATCAAGAGAAGCATCTAGAAGAAGATCCTTCTAGAAGTGGAAGCTTCTATTAGGTCTTCTTACATCCGCCTTATTCTATTTTATTGAAAGGCCTTATTAATATTGACCTTTATTACATCCGAATATATTGATCTACCTATGTGCGGGTTAGGACCCTAACACATATCCTGCAATAAAGGCACAACTTCTGGGGTGAAAACATGGGATGTCCTTTAAAGAACCATGTCAAGTACATACAAATCAAATCAAAGTTATGGAATCAAGTAAAACCAATGTTCACAAGGTATAATAGTCCTTAGATCATTCAAAGTAAGTTGTTACTTACATAGAATCCAAATAAAACATTCACATCAAGTATCTTCTTCAAACTTCACATTAGCTCAAGCCTTTATGTAAGTTGGCAAGTTTGATTATGGGAGGACCTATTACCCCGCCATGCCTAGGGGTAACTAGAGGAGATCATGTCTCATGGACCACAATGGAGAACATCTAGACCATGATGATGATCAACATGTCCACAGATGGTAGCCCAACATCCCTCCCCATTTACCTTTGCAGCTACAGGTCAACCAAGGCTCTTCACATTCAAGAAACCCAGAGTATGGGAGATGGTAAGCCATCATCACCATGAGGTATGCTAGTCCTTATTTTATGCAGAGTGTTGTGCTTAATTTTTCGGGCATGTGGATGAGGATCTTTGGTTGAATTTGGATAATGGATTACTGGTTTGGGAAATTTTGTCAGCTGCCTTATTTCACCTTGGTGGTCAGCTTCTATTCCCTAGTCTCGTGTTGTTACCACCCAGGGAAAATGGGTACCACCAGGGGGGCCTCACAAGGTTAGCGTTCTATTCCCCACCATACTTAACACTTTCCATCCTGGAGCCTCTCATAGTGTACTAAACTTTAGTAATGGGTCATGGTCTATTCTCTCATGAGAAGAGGGGTTGGAGGTCCAAAGGTTGTTTACAGTTTATAATAAAAGAATAAGAAACTGATGCTAAATAAATAAATGAATGATAGAAAATAGGACTAAAAAAATCTATTCCAAACTTGAGCTCTACTCTTTCAGTGCTCACCCTGGTCCAAAAAAGCAATGTTAATGACTTGGAACCTTACAAAGGGGACTTGCAAATATAATAAAACAAGACTCACAAAAAAGGCAGATAAGAGGGATTGGAAAAGATATCCCATAAATATGGGGTAACCCAAGAGCAAGCGTACCCTCCACAAAGGAACTCATAGAAATGGATTTAATAACACCATGAGCCATGAAGTAAGCCATAAGACCATATCATTATCACACATACTCTTGAAGGGTTTTTACTTTCCCTTGTCACTCTCGGGACCTATCCTTCTACCTGGGTTATTTTATTTCCTGTCTATGTAGCACACCTAGTAGGGTTGGATGAAGGCCCTCCCATACTTAAACTTGGTAGCTTACATGGGGTCTTGAGATGGTGTGATGCTTGAAGGGGATATTGAGGTTAATTATTTTACATGAATTATATCTTAAGTTACAACTTACTTTGCATGCTTCAAGGACTAATGTTTCTTATGAACTTTGGATAACCATGTTTTATACTTTGGTTTGTTTTGAATGGCCCTGCATAGTTATTTGAGGGACGTCCTGTGCTTGTCCCCAAGATGTTGTGCCCTTATTGTATGACTTTGGAACATGTGATGGAGAGCAGTGGGTCATCTAGTTGCTCACCACCTTTATATATTGGCTCTCACATCCTCAGAACCATGGATGATGGAAATATGGGCTTAGTTTGAGCAGATCCAGTCATGATGGCACACATATGGGCTGGAAGCCCCACAGGTTGGGAAGAGTACCCCAGGGCCTATTTACACACATGATGATGTATGTTGCAGTAGCAGTGACTCGGGAATTATTTAGAGATGAGATGCAACCCTCTTCTCCTTGGACGCAATAGTTAGAGGCCTTGGACATCACCTTCTAGGGTTGGACATTGTTAGGGTTTCATGGATGGATGAGTATCGAAGATGATTTGGCATGACCTTGGGTGAAGAGACACCTCACTTGATATTGCTTCACCTTTTAGGATGCCACATGGACTTTGGAGGCTTGACATCACCCTACCTAGCTTTGATGTCTCACACGTGTGGGCTATTTTGATTTATTTTTGCACTTTAGCATTTTGTAAAGGGTTAAATGAGGGTTCGGCCCCACTTCTAATTTGTTGTTGACATTTTATGTGGAAAAATTTGTTAGGGTAGACTCATATAATAAGGCTACCTTCACTTTCATTTTTATCATCATCATTCACCCATCTTTGTGGGTAACACATCTAAAATTTCCGCCCTTATATGGGTATGTTAACACACTTTTCCACCCTCCAATTGAGCTGATAAATCTGATAATTCTGTGATGAAAAAATGACTAATTAAAGGACTAAGGACCCAAATTGTCATGGGATAGACCGCTCTCTGTTTGGGATGGTGCTTGCAAACCTCATGGGGGAGTCCCTAGGAATATTTGCTACTATCCTAAAGTCTAATTTTCTACAAAATAAGACAAAAAACAATGGTTGTAATGTCTCAGAGAGCATGTTAATTCCATCGAAAATGTTGGGAAAGAGTAGTTTTTTTTTCTTGGAGGGATCCTCCAGGGTTAGCACAATAAAGAGAGAAGGAAAGAGAAAGAAAATACTCAAAAGATCAATGAAAATCACAATGAATAGTAATAAAGCAACAAATCTAATTGCAAAATTCAACAAAGTACAATCAAGAAGAAAGGTTATAACACAAACACAAAACTTCTTTATTGATAGGCTTGCAAGAGGGTTGGTTGTGCCACAATTGACAAGTTTACAATGGGTGCAATGATCACTTTTCTCAAAGAAGAATAACTAGAATAAAGAATGAGAGAAGAGTGTGCTAGTTTCTCCCAAAATCCGACCATAATAATGTAGACCAACCTCCAATATATAGTGATGAGGGTGCAAATCCCAAGAGAGAATATGAGGACATGTGAATGAGTAATTTAAGAATTAATGCACATGAGGGAATAAGTGTGAGTGGGGAATTTAGGAATTAATGTGAAAGAGGGAATAAGTGTGAGTAACGAATGCGCATGGTGATTTAAAGGATCACACATGTGAGGGATAGTTAAGTGAAGGGGTGACACATGTGTGAGGATAAGAGGGAGTTAATGTATGGAAATTGATCTAATGGTGAGTGAAGTGAGGGATACAGTGAGTTAAGTGAGGGAAATGATAAGTTAAGTGAAGGAAAGAGTGAGTTGAGAGTTTAGTTAACTAAAACACATCAACACATGCAAATTAAGCATGTGTTATCCAAGGAAGAGGAATTCACCCTATTTATAAGGGATTTTCCTAAATTTTAGGAAATTAGCGTTTAAAAGAAATTTAAGGGATAATTTTGAGAAACTGATGCATAGAAAGTGAAGATATGTTAAGTGAGGAAACGTTACTGAGAAACGTTAGCCTTAATTGGCTAAATAATCTCCCTGGAAGTGCCACATCATCCTATGCACCCTCTTCACCTTAATTAATTTACATTTAATGCTCATGCCTTGGAAACGTGCCATGGGTAAAACGTTGTCATGTATATTTCACAACACACTAAAACTCTGCCACATGTCGATATCTAAGCCTACCACTTGTCACCTCTGAAGACCATCACCCTTGTTATTTATAGAAATCGCTAAAAATAAGGTTCGACTCCTAAATTTTAGGAAACTATAAAAAATGCTCAGGATGACTAGGAGAACACTGCCACTTGTCAGTTGTCTAATAATAGACACTGCTAAAAATAGAATATGCTCACATGTCAATGATATCATACTCATCATATTTGATTATCCACAAGGATTTCAAATCCACAATCAGAATTGACATGTGAGCCCTAGTGCTCAACCTACTAAAAATAGAAATCTGTGAAAAATAATCCTAGAACAGGTCCAAAAGACTTAGAATGTCTCAAGGATCCACATTGCATGCTCAAAATATAAATCTGAGGCCTGGAGCTAAACCTGCTAAAAATAGAAAGTTCCTGCATTTCGCTCAGAAAAGTGCCATCGGGCCTCGAATCATGCAAGAACCATCCCTTCATTCTCAAAACCACTCCAAAATTTCAAGTGACCCACTCAAACCATGTCTCCTAAAAATTATGGACACCTGCTATATATAGACATCTCTCTCAAATGCAAAAGAAAACAAGCTAGTTGTAACTCTGAAACAAAAACAACCATATATCGATCATGTACCTGTCTCTGATGGGAACCAACCTCTGACTCAAAAAAAATGATAAACTCTGGGAGAATATTTGAATTCCATCCAAAATAGTGCATGTTGGCTCTTAACCCTCAAGATTTTCAAGGGTGAAAATCTAGGGGTTAACAATGGTGACTCAAGGGGACGTGATCCCCTTATGGGATGTTGAGAACCAAATGAATATCTATGTTTGTAGAACTGAAACTGATTTTCTATGAGAACTATCTAAGATACATCAATGATGCTCTGAAACTAAGGGATGTCTACCAAGAATACCCTTTTAAATGTGTGGGAGAAAAGAAGGCCCTGTAAGTTGAACAGGAAAGTCATGTAAGTTGACCTGTGATACCAAATCCTATCCAATGGGCCATGGATTCAAATCAATATAAAACCTGCCACTGAATCATTGAAACATAAGGGGTCTCATCAAAATCCACCACCCAATATATACACTCCTCCCTATGGTAAATTTACTAACATCGATACAAGGGAGAGAGTCACTTAATCATTTATCAATAATGAAAACACCTGTCAAGTGTGAAAGAACACTGCCAATAATGACAATAGGTCCTAAGGTACGAGCACAACCTGTCACTAGGAAAGATGTTCTGAAGTTGAACAGTGAAAAGGATCATCCAATCAAGGCCCAATGATACTTATCCTTGTTGGATGCAAGATAACTGCCAATGAGGCTAATAGCTACCAAGGCACTCTACTTCTGGGTCATCTGTAGATAATGTGTTGAAGTCGATACAGGATGACCTACTGAAAATAAGATCAATGATGTCTCTCTTTACTTAGTGCGAAGTGATAACTCAACAAGATCAAGATGAAAAAACCAGGTACCATATACCTATTGTTGGATGGGCAGAACAAATGACTCAAAGCAAAAGACTCAATCATAAGGCATGAGGATACACGACATAAGATGACTGAAGACTCTCCTATGTTTTCTCATACTACCCATCCTAAAGGATCAATGCTCTGGGAACAATGATGAATGAGACTCCCATATAGGATCACTCTAATGATAGACACAAAGGCTCGACATGTGAAATATAGACACTCAAATTTTGACTCAGGAAAAATAGTAGTGGACAACCAATTTATTCTTGAAAGGAAAGATACACAAGACACAACCACATGCTAACATAATTCATGCAAAAATCAGAGACATTGAAAGAAAAGGATGAAATGTAAATACTAAAAGGAGAGACATTGCAAGGGAAAAGTATATTGTTGTCCTAAAAACTACAAAAATCATCAAGCTAAACTACTGAACTGACACACGGAAAGGAAAGACAACTACTCGCAAAACCAAAATATTTACCTCAAGCTGCCATGGTCAAATCATCAAACTCAAATGACCAATGTAACCATGCATCCAAATGATAAATATGATAGGAAAGATCAACAAATTCAACCTTCCAGGGGGACCAATCATGAAATCTCATATGACCCAAAGCTGCCTTAATATACTTGCAATTGAAGGCATAATTGCAGGGTATTGGTTGACTAAAAGCTATTGGTTGGGGTCTATAACATTTCAATAGTAACAAGCATGAATGCATGAGAGCCAAAACTCTTATAATATTCCTGCTAAAATACCTCCATCATGTTGAGCTCAACTGGGTCATGATGAACCTTGATATCCAAGCACTGATCAATCTTAGGACCTTGACGAACAACCTTAGGATGCAGAATCGTAGGCAAAGTGTAAGGGATATCATCCTCTAGTTGAACCAAAAGTGGCTCCTCCTGCTGTAATGGCATATTATCATGTTGTTCCTGAACCACTATTGTGATAGGCACATATGAAGCCTCTTGTTGACTTATTTCTACTTGGTTAACATGTGGTTCCTCTTGGAATTTTTTATCAACACTAATGGGAGGAATTAATGAACACTCTTGAGTGTTCAAATATTCACCTTTATCTTCATGGAACTCTGAATATGACTCAAATGGTGCAACTATTAGTTCTGGATTATCTAAACCTGAGCCATGATCATCCTTCTTATCTTTGGGAACCTGGCATGGTGCAAGTTGTTGTTTATCTTTAGAAACAAGGAATTCCTGCACTCCTTTAACAATTGGTAGTTGAAATTCATGGATTGTAATGAAATCATAGGTTGCAAGAAAATGTCCTTCTAACTTAATAAAAACACCCTAGGCCTCATCCATATTTTGAGTTTCCTTATTCCTGAGAAGAATACCAAAAATGCCATCAAATGCCTCAAGATAATAATTTAAAGCATAAGTAACATTAGGCCTTATAGTAGTATGGATCTTATAATAAGTTTTAGAAAAACGATCATTAAAATAAATGATAGTCTCATCCCCATTATTTTTAATATTATCAAAAGCATTAATTAAGGAAAAGTTGTCATGTTTTTCTGCCCATCGTTCAATGTACTTCTCTTAGAATGAATCACATCCATCAATGGAGGCATCAGAAAGGGATTTGTACCATGTTTGTGCCTCCCCCTCGATGTTCGACACAAACATCCTCATCACCACATCCCCATGTTCCACCACAAAATCATCCAATGACTTTGAAAAAACAGCCAAGTGATCCTCAATCGATTCTCCCAACCTCCCTGCAAACAAAGGTATGCATTTAAGCCATTTACGTCCAGGTAATTCATGAGGATATTTTGGAAATGAAAAAAAACTTAGTGGGTCAAAAGAAGAGAATCTCCACCTTACCGGTGGCCTCAGAACTACAACCATATTATTAATCTCAAATAGAAACAAGCACAACTACTACCTTTCTACAAGCTCGAGATGGAAATAAAATGAAAGATGAAGATGTCGAAGATACACTCACCATAGTTCTCATTGAAAAAAGAACTTACCTAAGAACTCATATGCTTACCAACTTTGAGACGAGTTCTTAGTGAAGAAAAAGTATTGTTCCGAGAAAAGATGTTAGGGTTTCTTCAAGCTAGAAACTAGACCTTGTGAGGGAATCGAAACTGAAAGATCTTCTTTCTTAAGTCCCATGTGGATTTGTCCTTGTATCTCATGGAGTCACCAAGTGAGTTAAAACAAAGTAAAGAAATGAAATAAAAACTCATCAATGTCATTGTTACCAAGGCTTTCATTCCCTGACAATGGTGCCAATTTGTTAGCACACTTTTCCAACCTCCATTTGAGCTGAAAAATATGATATTTCAGTGATGAAAAAAATGGCTAATTAAAGGAGTAAACCCCCAAATTTTCACAGGATAGACCCCTCTCCATTTGGGTTGGTTCTTTTCAGCCTCAAGGGGGAGTCCCTAGGGTGATTTTTTGTTTTCCTAAAGTCTAGTTTTCTGCAAAATAAGACAAAAATCATTGGTTGTAATGTCTCATACAACGTGTTAATTCAGTCCAAAACGTGGGGAAAAAATAATTTTGGTTGATTGGAGGGATCCTGCAGCGTTATAAAAATAAATATATAAGGAAAGAGAAACAAACTACTGAAAAGATCAATGAAAATCAAAATGAATAGTAATAAAGCGACTAATCTAATTGCAAAATTCAACAAAGTACCACAAAGAAGAAAGCTTAGAACAAAAACACAAAACTTCTTTATTGATAGGCTTGCAAGAGGGTTGGTTGTGCCACAAATGACAGGTCCAGAAACAATACAATGATCACTTTTCTCAAAGAAGAGTAACTAGACTAAATAATGAGAGAGAATAATGAGAGAAAAGTGTACTAGCTGTTGCCAAAATTTGACCATAATAATGTAGATTGTTACCCCCTAGCCTAGGGGTAACTAAGGAGATCATGTCTCGAGGCCCACATGTTCCAGACATAGAGTGATGAGAGCCAGACGAACTAAGAATATCCCCAAAGGGCCCCTCTTTTCTTCAAGTACATTCCACATATCGCCAGCAACAACGTCCATCACACTAGCCTAGTCCTGAAGTGGCAATAGGTCTTGCTCTATGAGGTAATGAGTTTTGGTATCATGGTATGTATCACTCCAATATTTGAAGCACTTGAACATGTTGTATTGAATCCTTCTTCATTTCATAATGTTTGGTTGGAGTTTATCCTCTTTTCCTTCTTTAAACCTGGGAGGGTGACATGGTGTCCTAGTAAGTTGCTTTCCCTTCAGGATGGGTTGTTACTAGGTAGATACTTGAAGAGTCATCATCCATTCCATCCATACTTACCACTTTTCATTCTCATCCCTTCCACCTCCCCATATTTTGGGCATTGGGATAGGATACACTAGGAATGGTTGTACCTTACCTCGTGGGAAGAAGGGGCTAAAGGCCCAGAGGGTAAAAGTAGCTGGAAATAGTTAAAAGCCAATTTTGAAACCTTCGAGATGCTTTGCCCAGGGATCCCCGAGAAAGTAGTGGAAATATTCTCAGTAAGAAAAGGGGACCCAAAACATAACATGAACACCCAAGGTATTGGTTGATGGATAGGAGGTCTCATAACGAGTTGGCCTATCATGACTATTATCGCACAGTTTGTAGACAGGTCACAAGGCTAGAGGATTGAGGCCAAACTGGCGTAACAGGAACCTTCCCCACCCAATGTCACCTTGATGGGTAGGTTCTTTCTGTTTAGGGAGGTTAACCCAGGGGAGACATCCCCGACAACCTAGGGTTTTGAAGAGGCCAAAGTATAAAGATCAAGGCAAAGTTTCCTCCTCACAGGTCACCACCAAAGGTCAGATAATCTGGCTAATCACTTTTTCTTTTTTGATATCTTCACCATCCCAACTTATTTGTTCTTGAATTCATCTAGGAGTTGCTGGTATTCTTCTTTCTTGGGCCATTCGATATGATCAAAGTCTTCTTCCGTTGCAAAGGGCATGTCTTCCAGAGATTATTCTTGAAGATTTTGTATCACATCACTCTGCGCTTTATCATCATTTATGGGAGGAACAATGTCCCGTACATGATTCCCAGTTACTGGTACATTGAGTAGACATCCCATCGTTCCATATTTCAAAGGTAATCGTAAGAAGGTGAGGTCCATCTCAAGGGAGCCACCTATCATTGCACCAAACTTCCTAGATAACAACATCCCCCACACATCTGGGACATCAACCACTATAATATCTATGTGGATTGTCTTCTCGGGGTATTCCTTTAAGTGTACTTCAACATTTTAAACCACCCCATGTGTAGGTATTTCTTTAGATTCGAAACCATACACATTCCTGTAAGGCCTAATGACCTTCAAACCCATTTGTTGCATGACTTTAAGAGACATGATGTTAGCACCAGTGCCTGTATCTAGCATGCAATTGTTAAGGTAATTATTGTTCATTGTTAAAGTCATGAAGAAGGGAGGGTTTTCACCATACTGGACCCTGAAATGATTAGCTTGCAACATAATAGGGGGGTCCATAGGTTCAGTTGATCCTGAAAATAAAGTATCAAAGCGT
>JZKD02S0186268.1:185833-197445 GCA_000966675.3 Picea glauca
TCTATGGATGCTGGCCCAATAGAGTATTTTGTCTTTTTCTTCGGCTTTGTATTGTAGGTTATTGTAATGTCTTTGAGCTATTGAATGATGTATCAGGGGTTTTATGCATGCATTTGATAAAATTAATGATGAAATGTGATTAGAATTTCCATGATCCTTGTGACTAATGAGCCCATGGAGGGCGAAGTTTTTGATGTGCAGGACCATGCCCGACGGACAGGTACTAGTTGGACCGGTACACATGGGGAGATGATTAGTTCAGACCTCCATGGGTTTGAAGAGCCCCTCAGATGGTTGTTGGGACCCCATCAGGGACAGAGACAGGATAGTGATTGGATGAGCCTTTGCACATGAGAAGAAGGACGTTCCACCCAGGACACTTTGGCTGAACCCAGCCCAGGGGGGTTGACCCACTTAAGATGGAACGTTTTCCTTTTGATGACCAGGACGTCACCCAGGAGGCCTTGACATCACCTTGAGTGTGTGGCAGTTTGATAGGACGGTTGGCACATGTGACATCTTGGAGGAGCCCAAAAAGGGCTAGCGTCTGACTTCTGGATGCTGGACTAGCCCCAAAAGGGCCTAACGTCTCCCTTAGAGGGGCTTGATGTCTCACTTTTTGCTCATTTATGTCTTTTACTTAGCAGTTAATGTAAAAACAGTATGATTTTGGTTTGTAGCCTTGTTGGCTATTTTTAATGACCTAATTTTAATTAAAGGGTCATGATACACTATATATTGAGGATGTTTTTCCCTCATTTGGACATAACAACACAACTCACACTTGTGAGGTCTGATTTTTTGCACCCTACTTGGGTATTTGGTCTTTTAAAGTGAGGCGCACTTGTTGCTGGAAGGATTTTCTTGGCATATTTGGAATTTCTCTTGAGGAAGGTTTACTAGTAGGGTTTTCACATGCTTTTCTTCATGATATGTAAGTGTTTTTCCTGCAAAACTTCTTGATTGAATGGTTTTAGGTTAGTATTCTTGCATTTACTTATAAATTTTCTGATTTTAAAACCCTAGGTGACAAGCACACAAGTAGGTCCTTGTCTCATGTCCCCTTAGAGAGAATTTTTCAGCCATTGAAGAAGGAAGAAAGAGCCTATCCTTTGCTACACTCTTATCACTTCTTCCCTTAAGCTAGCTTTGATCTTAAAGGTTAAAAGGAGGGTGACGTCCCAGGCCTAGGTTATCTACACCTAGGGTCGTCCATCTTCTAGGGTTTTAGTGATAGAGCCTTGCCATTGCAACACTCTCCCTCACTTGATCCTCTTGTTTTATATCTTCTTATATGCTAGCCGTTTTGCCAAGTTTGACCTAAAGAAGGAGGAAACAACACGAGGCCTTGCTTAAGCAACACTGGAGTCAGCCTCTTTCCCCTAGGGTTTTGATTCTAGGGCCCTGTCATTGCATCACTCTAGAACCCTTCCCTCTTGCCTTTAGCGTATTACTCCTTCAACCTTGCGTCCTCTCCCTGAATGACTCCATATACCCTTAGGCATTGATCTTTAGCCTCCAACGTTGAAGTGAAAGTGATTGAAACAACTCTTAAAACTCTTAAATTAGAAACCCTAACTAACAAAACTAACCCTAACTAGGCTGACGTCATAGTTGGTTATTCCACCTTGACGCAACAAATCTTGATAATAAGCAAATAGATGATGGTTGAAATCATTTATTGAGTTAATGATTGATTATATACATTGTTATCCACATCATCCCAATAGTTATTGATGAATTGATACTTCTGCATTGCTATATTGATAAAACATTGATCTCATTAATATCTGTTGTTTCATTGCTTATATATAATTGTCAGATAGATACATGAAGTACTAACCCATTGAGTTATAGCCTGCATATATATTGTATTGTTGTTTCTTGTTCTGGGCAGGTGTTTTCATTTGGGCATACACTTCTTTATTGGCTGATTAGCGGGATTATCTGACCTTTGGTGGTGACCTGTGAGGAGGAAAATTTTCCTTGATCTTTATACTTTGGCCTCTTCAAAGCCCTAGGTTGTTGGGGACATCTCCCCTAGGTTAACCTCCCTAAACAGAAAGAACCTCCCCATCAAGGTGACATTGGGTGGGGAAGGTTCCTGTTACGCCAGTTTGGTCTCAATCCTCTAGCCTTGTGACCTGTCTACAAACTGTGTGATAACAATGACCATGAACATGTAGTGGTTTGACATTACCACCTATCTGGTCACCAACCCAGGGTAGTGGCTCTTGGTTGCATAGATGAGAGAAATGGGGTCTCATCACGAGCCAACCTTCTCATTTCCGTGAAATGTTTTGTGGATAACACGGTCACCTCTAGTCACCAAGCCAGGATAGTGTCCCTCAATTATTCCCTTGTAGCACAAGAGAAAATATCAAAAGAAGGAAAGCTAAGAATAAATGGCAATGAATGGGCTAGGAAACAATTGCATCCATGACAAGGTGAAACTCATCCTCCACAAAGGCGCCCATAGGTAAGACTCTACATTTCCCTGTTATCACATGCACCCCATGCCCAAAGGTCTAACCCATGCCAATTCATATACTTACATGACTTGGATTAGGATCTACCTGGGAAATGTTGATATTATGGTAGCTACAGGAGGTATTAACCTCCATTTGTGACCTCTGACAAGATTAGAATATTCCGGAAGAAAGAAAAGATTTTGATATAACCCTAGAAGAGAAGTCAACTAAAGGAAATATTATATACTAAATAATTAGCACCCAGAATGAGAAATTGGCCTGGGCAATCTGGCAAAAGCAGTATAAATACAAGAGGCCAGTCTTCATTTTAGCCAGACTTCTCAGAATTACAGAAGCACACTTGTGCACACTGCAGAAGGCCAGTTTGTGCCCAAGGCTTGGGAGAAGTTGTTGTCGCCAGTTCCAAAATATATATTCTCAGTATTTATGGGTTGGAATCTCTGATCAGTCTTGGTTATCTTTGATTGGTTCATTAGCCTTGGTTGGCTATTTATCTGCTACCAAAATTCTTCTCTCTGTCAAGGTCAAGGTGCTCAGTGGTGGCATTAGTGTCTATGGTTGGGTCACAATATTGCTATATTGTGTATGGTTAAATGAGCACATCGAATATTCTAACAGGTTATGAGCCCACACCCTTCCTTCAGTCTAACCACTGGAAGGGAGATAATCCATAAGGATACTAAGCTCGTTGAATAACTGCTGCTAGGGTTTCTAGCAGGTGCAGTTACTAAAGCACTGCCGCTAGGGTTACTAGCAGGTGCAGTTGAAGAAACCCTAAAACCCTTGTCCAACACCTTATGATGTAACACCTTACTCAAGGAGAATATATTCAAGTGCGCCTTAGTCCAACGCAACTCTTGGAACTCTCAGAAGGTAGAAACATCCAGGTTGAAATTTTGGGTCAAAGCTTGACCAGTCATCAATCAACCGAAGTTATGAATGAAAAGACAAGTCATCTACACTACTCAACACTCATGAGAATGCTTGAAGATGACATGTGGATAATTGATAGTGGAGATTCTAGGCATATGACAAGATATCAAGCTAGACTCTCCAATCTAAATGAAAATAAGACATCGTACAAGGTAGAGCTTGGATACAAAAGTACATACCCAATCGAAGGAATTGGTCAAGATTCCATCAAGTTGAAAACATGTAACTATGTTCATTTGAGCAATGTCTTATATGTACCTGGTTTAGAAAATAATCTTGTATCCATATCTTGCCTAGAAGACAAAGGAAACATAATAGCTTTTGTAGATGGAAAAGTGTTGTCTTGGCCTAGAAACTCCAGCATAGATAATGCTAGAGCTATTGGAACCCGTGAAGAAAGACTATACAGACTAATAGAACAAAATGATGAAGCCCTTGTACATGATGAATTCAATCCCAATGAACTTTGGCATAGAAGGTATGCTCATATCAACTATCAAGCATTTACAATTGCCTCCAAAATATACTCTTCGAATTCAAAATCGGTGAATTTATACTCACACGTGGCAACTTGTGTGTGATGAATTCATCAATGAATTCAACCGCCTCCACCTTGAGCACATTCAAAATTGGAGGGCTAGTTTAAATTGATATCTCATTCATGCATTGTGCTCATCCTCTGCCCAATTTCACTATTCCTCTGTCCAATTCCACTCCTCTATTCATTATCCACACTGTCACCATGCCCAAACGATATAAGACATCCTCCTATGCTGACCTCTTTGATATCCCTGAGTTTGCATAGTGTAGGGAAGTCTTCCTTCGCACAAGGTGGGGACCATTCTTGGCCCATCTGCAGGGCCATGATGATGACATTTCTTTGCAATTCTCCCTCGGATTCAATGGAAGGATGGTGTGCGTGGGATCTCTATCCTTATTGGTATCTGAGGAATCAATTGCCTTAGCCACAAAGCTTCCAAGGGTTGGAGACTGTTGGTTCAAACACCACCAGTTTCCATGGGCGAGCTACAACAGGGTCTTCAAACTTGAGTTTCAAAATGTCTTTGGAGCAAAGGGATACTCCAAGGAGTGGATTAAATATGAGCTAATGAACCCTTTTATAGTCATCACTAGAATTATCACTTGTGAAGGTAGATATTCTATTTTTAAATCCCGCCATTTTCAATTATTAGCTCATTTCCAATTCAATAAGCCGTTGAATTTTCTTTTTTACTTCTTGAAAAGTCTTGAGAAAATGTCTTCCCAAGTACGGAAGAATGTGTCCAATCTTCATAACAACCTATTCCACCATGGTCTCATCAAATTACTTGTCATAGTCGAATTGGAAAAATAGGGGAAGACATGGGATGAGTTCATTTATCAATTTTCAAACCCCCATATTAAAATCAAGACCAGCAAGAAGACACTTGATGTAGGGATTGTTACTCCATCCAAACCCATTCTCCAAAGACTCCAAACCATCCTACTAAAGCTATCCCTCTACTAGAAAAAAATCTTGAGAAACTTGTTGATACCCCTACAGCCTCATCGGGCAAGAAGACTAAGAAACCTATTGATAACTCTCCAATGTCCTCAACATATTTTGATCCTGCACCCAAAAAGTTACAAGAGGAAATTCAACAAGATTTCCCTGTATTCCCCACAAATAGGAGAGGAGTTAATCAATTCAAAAGAGGATCTTTTCGAAAAATTACCCAAAATGCAAGTGGGAATTCTAATGTAAAACATCCAGGCACTTCACATCCTATCCAAGTATATTTTGATCTCGAAATCCCCCATAAAATACTTAGGGAAGTTTGTGCAGAAGAATTGGAGCCTAATAGAGAAGAAAAATATGAACCCATTTTCCCTCATAAACCTCCTGTTACTCCTACCTCACATATGCCTACACTAGATCCCAAAACTGATAGACTCTGCATCCTTCAAGGGATGCAAGCCCTCCTCTAAGATATATGATCATACTCCAGACATTGAAAAATTACAACAGGAAAATGTTTAGCTGTTGCAACAATTGGAAGAGAGGAAGACCATGGATAGACATCTCCACCATGACAATGCAATACTACAAGCAAAGGTGAATTCCCTCCAACGATTGGTTGATCAAATGACCAATGACAATCGTAGCCTCCGTGCACAATTGAAACACCGCAAGAGGGACAAGACAAAGTCTTCAGGGCAAGAAACTTATAAAGCTAATCCATCCCCTGCTCAACAAGTATAGTCATATTGGGCAATTCATTTATGTTTGCAGTGGGACCTGCAAAATCTTAGGTGTGGGGGTAATGTTGGGATCATGATTTGGTTGTTTAATGATGATTATTAAATCCTTTTTGTACCGGTATTATATGTGCATTTAACCACTTTGAATAAGTTTTGAAGGATTTTATATCAATTTGTCATAGCTTTATACCAAGTATGTGCAATTGATGTTTTGCGATGGTTTTGAGTTAAATTCAATTTGATTTAATGTCTAAAAGAATCTAATGCGCAATTTGTGTGTCACAGGATGAATTCTCCATGCGATTTTCCATCTGGTAGCTCGTTTGACACTCCATCCAGCACCCGATCTGGTACTTCATCCGACACTACATCCATCACTTGGAGCATGGGCGAGTTGGCAGTTGTTATATTAGCGGCCTGTGTTGGTCAAATCGACGACATGGGTTTTTTCCACCCTCGTGGCTTCTAGCTACTGAGCTCTTGACATATCAAATTAAGCAGTCGTGCTAATCGTTGAGTGGCTCGTTCAGTTTCTAGAAGTTAAAGGTTGGTAGCATGCATTTAATGGAATTTACAATTTTTAGAGGAGGTCAACCCTTCCAGTGGTCGACCTCTATAATTGTAATCATTATAAATACCACAGTAGTGGTCATACAAAGTGTTAAGAATTGTTAGAATCTATTTTGCTGTGTAACTCAAACATTTTCGCAAACTTGTGCTAGACTGTGTTTTTTAATTTAATGCCAGAACCGTGTTGATTTAGCTCACGATTTGTTGTTAAGGAGTATCCATGACCTGCTGGGGGGCCCTCCAGTGGTCTGGGTGAATACTTAGATATATATCTTGCATATTTCAGTGTGTAATTATCGTTTACTTCATTTCTTGTTATATTTGTTTTTATCATTTTAAATACTGTGTGTTTGTTGTTCATCATTTAATTGTTTAAATTTCCTTTTGCATGTTGCTTGTAGGAGATAGTTGTTAATATGATGTGTCTTTTAATTGTTAGTGAATGGCTTGCAAGCTACTAACCTTGTTGTGTATTAAATGTTAAAGTGAATTTCTTCAGGTTAAAACAAAGTAGTTAGAACAAAGTATTAGTTTAACACAGGGTACATAATTTCTTTTACAAGTTTTGATGGATTAATAGTTGCGAGTTTTGTTAATTTAATTCTCAGTTTTAGTCATGATTTCCTGAATCCATTTTTCATATCAATATTGTTGTAATATGCTTAGGTAGAAGTAAAATTTGAATTATGTTTTTATAAGCATTTTAATTTGCAATCTGAGTTTTTAATAATAGGATTAGCTTAGCTTAATTTATGAAATTTTTGTTCTAGATTTAAATTACAATTTTAATTAGAAGTTTGAGTTTGAATTAAGATTTTAATTACGAGTTTCTAATCGTTTGAATTTTCTTAAGTTAGCATAAGAGTGCATCTGAATTAAGTAGAATAGTCTTTTCTTATTATTGATGATTAATGCATAAACTAAGAAATCACATGGATTTTCAGGATAGTTGATATTTCTTCTATGATGGCTAAGCTCTCGTTAGATTGCTTGATTCATACTTTTCATTTCTCCATAGAAGTTAATATTGAATTTATTCCTCTTGAGCTATCACTAATCGTTAGATGCCATCATGATGTCATAAGGACCGAAGACATAATCATCATATTTGAAGTTTCTTGTTATTGTAGATTAAGAATAGTTGTTGATTAATCTTTGAGTACTGTCATGATGCTTTTAATTAAGTAGGTTAAGATTTCCCGTTGCATATTATAAGTGATTATGAGTTTTGTCTTAAGAATAGAGTTTACTTGTTGAATAGTTTTGATTAAGTCTACTTGTTGAATAGTTTTGGTTAGCTTACTTGCTGAAGAAGTTTTCATAGGTTAAGTTGTTTGATTGTCTATTTGCTTACTTGTTGATGATCATTGATTTGAATATATTGATTAGATTAATTTGTTGTTGTTGCTTATCAATTTGAATAGATTGAATATATTACGTGTTTTTGGTCCTTATATTAAAAAGGTTAACTTGTCCAAAGTAGAGTTTTCATTTGCTTCTTTAGGAACAATCCATTGATCCATTGTTTAAAAGTTGCTTAGGGTAAATAGTTCAAAGTTCTTAATGGGGTCTTCTCATTGATAGTATTTTCTTAAGTATATTAACCCTTAGATAGACCATCTCCTTAGTTAGATCATACTTCCTCTTTATTTTTTTCCTTGACGCATATAGTGCTACAACTCTAAGTTTACGTAACCCGGGTTGACAATTTAATTAAGGGATTTAGTGCATATAGAACACCCATCAAAACTATAGGACTTCAAAGGCCTAAAACCATGCCCAAATGTGCCACTATCCTCATAAATGCCTCTAAAATAAAAAACCCTAGATCATGGGTGACGTCTAGGGATGAGAAGGTGACGGGCTCAAAATGTGACATCTAGAGACTTCAAGGGATAATGTCCAAGTGGGAGGAGCATGAACCCCTGGGTATAGGTCTGCCAAAGTGCCTCCAAAGGCAACAAACCTCTTCTTCCTAGTGAAAATCAACAATTTATGTCATACCCCTTAGCATAGGTCTCAATATCAATCGGTGGGATTTTATCCCTCATGAAGGTATGAGCTAATCATCCCCTCATGCATATCTTTTCACTGGGTAAAGTCCTGCAGAGACAACAAGTATGCCCTCCAAGGGTGCATAAGTCAAAAGGATCATAATATGTAAATCACATCTAATAATTAAACCACCCAAACATGTGCATCCAACCCCCCTTAACCCGAAACACATGCTCAAAGAGTTAATGCAATTTGACAAATTTAGGTTTGGAGAGGGTCTCAAGGTGTCCTATTGGATTAATCCCCCTAAGTCTAGGGTTTTTCCCAGTTGGAGCCTAATCCAATTCATGTAAGTATATGAAATGGCATGGGGTAGAACTTTGGGCATGGGATGCATGTGATAACAGGGAAATGTAGAGTCTTACATGTGGGCGCCTTTGTGGAGGGTGAGTTGCACCTTGTCATGAACACAATTGTTTCCTAGCCCATTCATTGCCATTTATTCTTATCTTTATTTCTTTTGATATTTTCTCTTGTGCTACAAGGGAATAGTTGAGGGCCATTTTCCTGGCTTGGTGACCATAGGTGACAATGCCATTCACAACAAATTTCACAAAAATGAGAAGGATGGATCGTGATGAGACCCCCTTTATCTCGGCTATGCAACCAAGAGCCACTACCATGGATTGGTTACCATATAGGTGGTAATGTCATACTGCTACATGTTCATGGTCATGATAGGTCGACTTGTGATGAGACCTCCTATCCATCAGCCAATACCTTGAGTGTTCATGTTATTTTGTGGGTCCCATTTTTTTATTGAAAATATTTTCACTGCTTTCTTGGGGATCCATGGGAGAAACATCTCAAATGTTTCAAAATTGGATTTTAACTCTTTCCAACTACTTTTACCCTCTGGGCCTTTAGCCCCTTCTTCCCACGAGGTAAGGTACAACCCTTCCTAGTGTAGCGTATCCCAATTCTCAACAGATGGGGAGGTGAAAGGGATGAGAATGGGAAGTGGTAAGTAGGGAGTTAATGGACAATGACTCTTTAAGTATCTACCTAGTAACAACCCATCTTGAAGGGAAACCAACTTACTAGGGCACCATGTCACCCTCCCAGGTTCAAACAAGGAAAAGAGCATAAAATCCAAGAAAACATTATGAAATGAAGAAGGATTCAATACAACATGTTCAAGTGCTTCAAATATTAGAGTGATACATACCATGATACCCAGACTCATTACTTCATGGAGCAAGACTCACTGCCACTTCAGGACTAGGCCATTGTGATGGATGTTGCTACTGGCGATATGTGGGTTATACCTGAAGAAAAGAGGGGCCCTCTGGGGCTATGCTTAGGTCATCTGGTTCTCGACACTCCATGTATGGAACCTATGGGCCTCGAGACATGATCTCTTTAGTTACCCCTGGACTAGGGGGTAACATTTGGCTCCAAATTAAGGACATGTTATCACTGTAGAGTGCATGAGAACCATAGAATCTATGGTATGTCTTGTTCCTACTAAATCTCAGCAAAAGGCATTAGTAATATCTAGGGTGGTGATATCATCCTTTATCCATCGAAATCAAAATAAATGCATTACGAATATAACATATTATCATGAGCATACATATATACAAATGAAGTAAAGAAAATATGTAAATGGAACTAACTATACTAGAATGATATGGAATGGTATGTACAATGGATGAAAATGCCTACCTACATACACTTACTTGCTGGTTGAATTCTAGGTATAATCATATAACCAGTGAAACCATCCTACTAATACATCGTAACACCTGTCTTTGTGATTCATCATACACCAAAACAATGACAAGTTAAGCACAAAAATGACATGATTTATAGTATGCATTGTATCATAGGAGGACATGACAAGTTAAGCACAAGTCTAGCTCATGGAGGCGGTAGGGAGGGACAAAATTATGCCAAATCAGGTCTTCAGAAAAAATTTCAATCCATCTCAGAAAAGGATCATGAAACGTCAAAAACTCAAGGGGCTGACTCGAAGAGTTTGAAGGTTGACTACCTTGGAATTCATCACTCCCCACGGTTTGAGAAGGGATTAACAAGAATCTAAAGGGTGACTGGAAACTTCTTAGGGGAAGGTTGAAAGATGATAAATATCTTCTTCTTAAGAGATTTAACCTACCCTTTAATTATAAAAGAAATATTTTCCCTAGAGAAAACTTGAGACAAGGGACATCTTTTCCAACTGTATCCTTAGTGACATAACAAGATAAAGGAATTGAAGGGAGCTGTAAAACCTTATCACAAGTATCTTGTTTCAGGAAAACTATGTCCTCACCCTTATCAAAGTCTGAGCATAATGGTGGTTGATAATCTTCTTCATAGAATAAATCCAAGTTCTTAAAGGAATTTTCATCAAAATCCTCAAGATATGACCAGAAATAATCATGAGAACATAGCACTAGGTCATCCTTGGGTGCTTCGAAAATATATATAACTATATCATCTCCTTGTTTCCAAATGTAATAATTAGTTGTAAGCTCATATGATAGTTGTAAAGTCAACATTTGGAAATGACCCTCAATGTGGTAAATGGGATCCCCGCCATAACCAATCACATCCCATTTACGTTTCCCAACATGTATGAACTCATCAATATTATCAACCATATCATTATTTTTTTCATAACATGGAGGGTTTATCACATCGAAGGGCTCCTGTAACATATCCACTACCTAAAATAATAAAAATTTTCATTCTTCCTCAAGGAACAGAATCCCCGAAGTCCTACGGGGGTCTAGTGCGGGCTAATTCTTCCCTGTTCACCATCCCTGTAATCGCGGGTTAGGACCACAGGCCAAACAAACCAGGTGCCTTTCACAACTCGTGACCTCGCGAGTCATGAATCAAAGGCCTTCCAGTTCTCTTCACAAATTGCCGATACCTGAGATCACGAAATGGGTATAGCTACCTTCTGTTAGCGTACTCTACGTATGACCGCCAGCTAGGCTAAACTCTAGCTCCTCTCGCTACTCGTGACTTCGTAAGTCCAAGTGTTAAGCTTTTGTGCCCTTCTCCCGTGAATCCCTGAGACACGAGGAGTCAATGGAGCATGGACTCCCTTCTCTAGGCGAGGTGGGTCCACCCGTCGATCATGCGGGCCCCCACCTTGAAGTGTTTCCATGTGTCCTCTCGTGCTTGGCTCTCGGCACTTCGCTACTCGCGACTTGGAGTGCCCAACCCTTGGGTTCTTACCTCGCGAACCTCCGAGGTAGCAAGATTCTTGGATCTCTGCCACCTGTACTCCTCGGATGGATGGTCTTGATTCTCTCGTGGCTTCGCCACTCACGACTTGGAGCATCCAAACTTTGGGCTCTTACCTCG
>JZKD02S0186268.1:197832-211682 GCA_000966675.3 Picea glauca
TATATATATATATATATATATCAGTGTATGAATTTCAAGATGCAATACATAAAATACTTATTAGAAATAACACCAGAAGTGGGTGCAACTACTGAGAGGGGTTCTCGTTTCCACCCAAACGTAGGCTCAGCGACTCCCAATGGATTTACCGCTAGCCATCCCCGAGCTGAGACCACGATGCTCTGAGACTGCATCTCTCTGTCTTCCAGTGACCAGGAGTGAAGGTTGCAATCCTTCCTCTCTGCTATCACTCACTCTGCGTAATGATAGAGTTCCCCCTCGCGTCCCCCCCTCAATCGTCTCTATCATATGCCTTATCCTCTCGCGAGGTTGCGTGTGGCACGATTATCCTCGCGTCGATCAGGCCTGACGGCTCTACGGATGGGCAGTTTTACCATCCCATCCCTCATCAAGCCATCCACCTACCAGCCTGTGAGGCATTGAATTTCAGGGTCAGCGAGCCGCTTTTGGTTCTCCGGGCCAGTGGATTCCAAATACGGTATTTAATTCTTGGTGGAAGTTAACGCCACCTTTTCAGGAGCCCTCCACCGCCATCGTGGTCTCTTTTTTGCACATCCCCTCTCAGCAGTCCTGCAGTAAATTCAAGATATTATTCACATTCATTGACCTCTTCCTGCAGGTCCATTTACATCACATATTCATACTTATGAGTTTGCCATATTCCTTGGCCAGTCCAGTTATATTTACAAACTGGGGGAAACAGGGTGTTACAGCTCCTCTAACACCTCTTCACTTTCCAAATCATGAAACAAGATATCGTTAAAATCACGGAAAGGGAAATGAATTATAATATTCTTTTCTTCTTGTGTAGGAGCGATAAAGGCTTGGATGAATTCATTAGACGAAGGAGAAAATATCAATACTTCATTCTCATGACTCACCTCTTCAATTATATCTTCACCTTCATCACAATATGAAGGGTCTAGCTCGTCCAAGGAATCCTTTACTCCTTCACCTTCTGAATCATAGAATAGGGAATCATCAAAAACCTGAAAAGGGAAATGATTAACCTCATTATATTCATCTTGTGCAGGAGGAATACGACCTTGTATGGCTTCATCAGAGGCAGGGGCACATATCAATATCTCGTGCTTATGATTGACTTCTTCAGTCATGTTTTTCAACTAGGTTTTCTTTGATGGAATCACGAGTAAATTATTTCTCTTCGTTATGGGATTGGTAACCTTTATCAGGATCCCTCTCCTCAGCCTCTTGTGGGTTGATGTCTTGTTCCCACCTTTCCTGGAATCCTCTACCGAATATCTCAAGGGACATTATTCTTTCCAGAATAAGAGTTTATGGGGTATCTTTGGGGTCATCAATCTTGACTTGTGGAACAAAGGAATGTTCTTCCTTGGATGAGGAGATATTGGCTTAGACTTTCATGGCCATGTCATAAGCTTCTTGGATTTTCCTTGGGATCCTTTTATCAAGAAAAAATATTCATTCTCCTGAGAACTCCCTTATATAGAAGAGAAGGAGGAACTCAGATACAAGACGATGGATTCTAGGGAGTTGTTGTGACAACCTCTTAAATTTGGCATGGAAGTCCCTAACGGTCTCATTCTAAGTCTTCTTTATGTGAATAAGTCTTTGTAGTAACATGTTTGGATCCTCTTTGAAATTTCGTCTTTTGAGGAAAACTTCCTCTAATTGATCCATATATGTAATACTAGAATTAGGGAGGCCATCATACCATCTTCTAGCATTGCCATGAAGAGTGGAAGAGAAAAGTTTCATTGCTAGGTCTTGAGCATCATCACCAATAGGGTGGAGTTGAAAGAAGGCCCAAAAGTCACTCATATGGTCTTCAACGTTTTCCTCATCACTACCAGTGAATCTTGGGAGCCATTTTTCTTGCCTTGGAGGCATTTGTCGAGGGTAACCCATAATTTCACTTACATCCAAGGGTTTAAAATTACCTAGGTCCCATTGAGAAGCCATGGTTGGATTTATCATTAGTGGAGTCACCAGACAATCCTTCTAGGGATTATCAAAGGGAAAAGAGGGAATCACCCTCGGTGGAGTCGCCAGGTAATCTTCAAAAAGTGAAAGGATTTGAGAAAAAAGCTTATCAAAAATTTGTCGTTTGAGAAAAATTGACTCGATCTTCCCCGACAATAGTTCCAAACATTTTATCGCACAATATGTACTTTCCCAAATCCTAAGGAAAGTGGGAAGAGATTGGCATAACACGAAGGTAATCCTGTCACTATCACCTTAACATGGTACCACTTTTTGTTTAGGAGGAGGAAAAAACCCACTCCAAGGGAGATGTCCCAAGACCTAGGGGGTTTGAGGAAGGGAAAAGGACATGGTAAACTACCCCTCTCTCTAGGTCACTCAAAACATACTTAAGTCTTGTTGGATGAAGTAAAGGAGAATAAAGTGTACCTTCCCCTTACCAATACAAAAAAAAACATTATGGCAACAACAAGTGATGATGAATGCTTCAACAAGACTTCAAGTTTATAGAAATGACTACTACCAATCAATGTATGAAGAAAATGATAAATATATAGAAGCAATAATTAATTGATGACAATTGTAATAACATCCATAAAATGCACCTGAATAGACAATATAACAAGATATTTTGAAGTCTTGAAATGATAACACTTTGTGTCATGCAATTTATAGATATGTGTCAATCGGAAAATAAAATCTAACAGGTTGCCAATGATAATTGTAGAAACAACAAAATAAAGTAATGAAAACAATAATAAAACCTTCATAAAAGTATTTAGAAAGGCAATTTGATGCACACTTTAGTCTTGATTGATTGTATCTTTCCTTATACAATTTCTAGGTTGATTTAAGTGGTCAAACAAGGTTGGATGGGCTGCAAAATGATAGTTATAGTAGTGATTATAACAACAAAAACTTAGTGGTTAGTAATTATAGACTAGGTCAACAAGTTAGGTCAAATTTAGTAGGGTATCAAGCAAATGATTTGGTTGGAAGTTGATTTCCTTGTCAAGGAAGTGAGGAGATAAGACTAGTGCCTTCTTAGGGTGATGGAGTCTAGGTAGGCGACTCTCTTCTAGGGTTGAAAATTAATGATGATGCACAAAATACAAGAGGGAAAAGGATTAGGAGGAATAGCACCTTAAGTCCTCCTAGGCATAGACCTCAAGAAACAAGGTGGTTAGGGTGTAGGCACTTTTAGGCCCTAGCGCATCCTTCTCCTTAGAATTTTTGTGGATGAAGATATTATGCACAATAAATTAACAACCTCTAAAGTGATAGCACTTTAGGGCTCTATAGGTTACACACATTTACGAGATACATTCAATGAAACTTGGAATATGAAAAGAAAGAAAGTAGCACCTTAAGTTTCTTACTTCAAGCATTAATTAGACATACAATTTCATAATATTATATGAGTAAGCAAACCATCCCATAACCATTAAACAATGACAAAGTAAAATTTACTTACATGCACCAAGAATAATCATGTAAAACCATGCTAGATTACCAAAATACTCCAAGAAATTGACCCAAGTGCCAAAACCAAGCCTTAAAGAGTAATGCACCTCACTAAAACAACCAAGTATCCCTTAAAAGGGTGCAAATTTCAGTCTCCCACTCTTACAAGTGAGATTTATGATGAAAAAATGAATGTACTTTTGTTTATTTATACAAAATTATGACCTTTAATTATCTTTAGGTCAAAAAATAGGGCCGACCGGGCCAATTTGTTGCAAAAAATAAATTTTGACATAATTAAATAAATTTTCATCTAAAATCTCCTCCAAGGGTGATGTCATGCCCCTCTAAGATGACATTGAGCCCCATATGTGGAACATTGAGCAAGGTGGATGAAATTCTAGGCCTTCAAAGGCCTCAAACCATGCCCACACATGCCAATATCCTCATGAATTCCTCCAAAATGACAAACCCTAGCTCATGGGTGACGTCTAGGGCTGAGAAGGTGACATTTAGATCCTTCAAGGGCTAATGTCCAAGTGGGAGGAGCATGGAACCCTCAGTCTAGGTATGCCAAAGGAAACAACCCTCTTCTTCTTGGTGAAAATCAACTATCTCTGTCATGCCCCTTGGCCTGGGTCTCAGTATCCATAGGTGGGATTTGATCCCGCATGAAGGTCTGAGCTAGTCATACCCTCATGCATATCTGTTCAATGGGAAAAGTCCTGCAGAGAAAAAAAGTACGCCCTCCAGGGGTCCATAAATCACAAGGATCATAATATGTAAATCACATCTAATAATTAAACTACCTGAACATGTGCATCAAAACCCCATTAACCCCAAACACATGCTCAAAGAGGTTATGCACTTTAAAAAATTTAGGTTTGGAGAGGGTCTCAAGGTGTCCTATTGGGTTAATATCCTTAAGTCTAGGGTGTTTCCTGTTAGAATATTGGATGTGCTCGTTTAACCATAGACAATATAGCAATATTGTCACCCAACCATAGGCACTAATGCCACCCCCAAGCACCTTGACCTTGACAGAGAGAAGAATTCTAGTAGCAGATCAATAGCCAACCAAGGCTAATGCACCAAGCAAAGATAACCAAGATTGATCAGAGAGTCCAACCCATAAATATTGAGAATATAGATTTCAGAACTGGTGGCAGCAACTTCTCCCAAGACTTGCACACAAACTGGCCTTCTGCAGTGTGCACAAGTGTGCTTATGCAATTATGAGAAGTCTAGATAAAATGAATATTGGCCTCCTGTATTTATACTGCTTCTGCCAGACTGCCTGGGCCGACTTCTCATTCTAGGTGCTAATTATTTAGTATATAATATTTCCTTTAATTGACTTCTCTTCTAGGGTTATATCAAAATATTTTCTTGCTTCCAGAATATTCTAATCTTGTTAGAGGTCACAAATGGAGGTTAATACCTCCCGCAACTACCATAATATTAACACTCCCTCATATCTAGGGAGGTATAATGGATAATGGTATTGAGCAAAAACATACCATTCAACTAGTAGAATCATTATAGCCACACTGGCTAATTAAATCACGAGCACCGTCATTATTATCCAACTGGATAATCTCCATGACAACTAGTACAATGTCAATTGATAGAACATGACTGTGTCTACATAACTACTTAATTTGTGACACATATTCACAACTAGTGGAACACATCCACCACAATAACATACTTCTACTGTCTAGATACATACAATCTCCATAGAAATCATATCATCTGATATCAACCTGCACAAAAACAATTATCATGATATAAACTAAGTCATCTGGGCCATTCTTCCACTCACATCTGTGAGATATGGAAGAGTATCTTCCCTCATAGAGTAAAAAATCAATGATGGGATATCTGGACTATTCTTCTCAAACAAGGAAGAATAACTGTCCTGATTTCTGAGCATGGACCATTCACCTATCTAGGCCATTCTTCCAGCACTAAACAAAGTGCAACCTGGAGAGAATGAGTCTGCCCTAAGGAATGCCTGTCCCTAATTTATGAACCTGGACCATTCACCTATCTGGGCCATTCCTCTGGAAATAAACAAAGTGCAACCTAGAGAGAATGAATCTTCCCTAGGGAATGACTGTCCGGATCATTTCCTAAGGAAATAATTGTCCTGCACCAACCTCCAAAACAAACCATTCTTCAAAACTTATCACAACTGTGAGCTTAGAAAGAATGATTGTCCGACGAGGTGGACAAGTCTTCTTGACCACTAATGAGAGTGATCATCAATAAGAAAGACTGTCCTAGACCATTTCCCCACACTGGCCACAAGGGGAATCATTTTCTATGGTACATCAAGAATCCATCGAACCATTTTCATTACGAAAATGACTGTTCAATCTGGACCATTTTCTGAATTGGAAAATGCTTGTCCATCAGAAATCTCAAACCACTTTTCGATCTGGAAAGGAACTTCCCATCCTACTGTCCACAAATCAATGATATGTCAGTGCTCCATCCCAACCTGGAGATCCATCTCTTCCCTTCCAGCTAAGGGAGTTATTTCCAGGATCCCCAATTTGTCTCGTAAGTATGCAAACTTTATTATAGACAGAGGTTTTGTCAAGATATCTGTCATCTTCTCATCTGTGGGAATATACTGGAGATTCACTTCTCCTTCCTGAACTTTATCTTGAATAAAGTAGTATTTGATCTCAACGTGTTTTGATCGTTTATGAAACACTGGGTGTTCTGATATCCTTATACAACTCTGATTGTCATAGTGTATTATGGTCTAATCTAGAACCTGATCAAATAATCCAGAAATCAAATTTCTCAGCCATACTTCTTCTGTACATGCTTCATATGTTGCAATATATTCTGCGTCTACTGTGCTGAGTGTGACAAACTTCTTTTTCCTGCTTCCCCAAGATATCATAGCAGAGCCCAAGCTGAAGCACATCCCTGAAATACTCCTTCTGTCTTCTGCACTTCCTGCCCAATATGAATATGTGAATCCATGAAGTTGTATATCAATGGATGCGGTATATCTTAAACCGTAGTTTAGTGTCCCATGAATATATATTAGAACATGCTTTGCATCTATCCAATGCTCATGTCTTAGTTCCACCTGGAACTGGCTTAGTGTGTTTACGACAAAACAAATGTCTGGTCAAGTATTTACTAAATACATCAATGACCCAATCAATTGTCGATATAGGGATGGATCTATTGGATCAGAATTCGAGTCTC
The DNA here is from genome assembly GCA_000966675.3 of Picea glauca. Taxonomy (NCBI): domain Eukaryota; kingdom Viridiplantae; phylum Streptophyta; class Pinopsida; order Pinales; family Pinaceae; genus Picea; species Picea glauca. The sequence goes on from JZKD02S0186268.1 coordinate 204,517, forward strand.
TTACTTTTCTTATATCTGTGGTCATAGGAGTGTCCATGGATTTGCAATCCATCATTCCAAACTTCTGAAGAATCTTTATTGCATACTTTCCTTGTCCAAGGAATACTTTACCATGCTTCTACCATACTTCTAGTCCCAAGTAATAATGCATGAGACCAATATATTTCATACTGAACTCAGAAGATAGTTCCTTTTTACACTGGATGATGAGAGACTCCTCACCTGTCAAGAATAGATCATCGACATATAGCATTAGAATCACAGGTGCATTGTTCATGTCTTTGTAGTAAAGATTTGGATCTGCATGAATTTTGGAGAAACCAAGTCTCATTAGGTAGTTGTCTATTATGGAATACCAAGCTCTTGGAGCTTGATTAAGTCCATATAAAGCTTTCTTTAGTCTGTAAACATGAATGTCTCTGGAATGTACTTCAAATCCTTGAGGTTGTTCAATGTATACTTCTTCTTCGATTTCTCCATTGAGGAAAGTTGTTTTTACATCCATCTGATGTAAAATCGATCCCATGGAAGCAACAAGAGACATAATATCTCTAATGGAAGTATATCTGGCAATAGGAGCGAATTTTTCTTCATAGTCTTCTCCCTCCTTCTAGGAGAACCCTCTAGCTAGGAACCTTGCTTTATATTTGTCCACACTTCCATATGTTGCATGTTTGATCTTATAGACCCATTTTGAAGTTACTACTAATTTTTCTTTAGGTCTAGGCACAATTTCCCATACATCATTTTTCATGATGGACTAGTTTTCTTTTGCCATGGCTTCTTTCCATTGTTTCTTCTAAGCCGCCTCTTCAAACGTGGTAGCTTCTTCGTCGAGAAGCTTTGTCATACATGTTGCATAGCTAGAGAATCTCTTGGGATTATTACTTTTTATGAAGGTCCCACTTGGGGCTTTGAGTCTTTCTTCTTCTTGTAGGGTAGCTTCAATCCAAGCTGGTCATTTCTTGGTTTTGGGTATAGTATATGAATCAATGGTCTCACATGGTTACATCGGATGATCAAGTTGTTCATTTTCTTCATTCTGACTTTCTGGAAGACATGTGATTTCTTCAATAGGCTCTTCATACTCTTCCTCTTCTATGATCTCTTCTATGGATTTATTGAAATCCATCTTTTCATTGAAGGTTGCGTCTCTGCTGAATTCAATCTTATGTTGTTCCGGGATATAGATTCTATAGGCCTTGGATGATTCACTATATCCCACAAATATTCCCTTCTTTCCCGAGGGTTCTAATTTATTCCTTTTATACTTGGGAATGTGAAAGTAAACAGGGCATCCAAAGATTCTTAAGTGTTACACATTAGGTTTCTTTCCTGAGAAGGATTCTTCTTGAGTCATATCCTTCAATATGTGGTGAGGACTTCTATTCTGAACATTTATTATTGTCATGGTTGCTTCTCCCCATAAATACCTAGATAAACCTTGATCGTTCAATAATGCCTTCACAGTTTCTTCAATAGATATGTTCTTCCTTTCTGCTACACCTTTTTGTTGAGGATTATGAGGAACAATTAGCTCCCTCCTAATCCCTGTCGATTTGCAAAAGGAAACAAATTCCTTGGATGTATATTCTCCTCCATTATTTGTTCTTAAGGTCTTGATTTTCTTGTTTGTGAGGTTCTCTATCTCTGCTTTGAATTCTTGAAACTTGATGAATACTTCATCCTTTGTCTTCAAGAGATATAAACAAGTCTTTCTCGAGTAATCATCTATGAAGATTACATAGTAAAGAGAATCTCCTAGAGATTTGACTGGCATCAGACCGCAAACATTTGAATGTATTAGATCTAGAATTTCCTTAGATCTATTATTGTTGCTTGAGAATGGTTTCTTGATATTCTTACCAAGAGCACATCCTTTTCAAATTCCTTCATGTGTAGAATGTAGTTCTAGTATTCCTTCAACCATATTTTTGAGGAAGGGTATACTTTTGGGGAAGCCTTCCTTGGTCTACAAGTCATCTTCCTTCCCCTCATTGTCCACTTAGTTTTCTGATCTTTAGGAGCATTTCCATCTTCCTTCCCTTTCTCTTACCTTTTCCCCTAGGGTCTTCGGGATCTCCTCCTAGGAGTGACCTTAGTCACCCCCAAGTGAGGGACCTACATCGAGGTGAAATTGGGTGTAGTGTCCCATAGTTATACCACTTGATATTTTGGTTGGGTTGGGATTTTCCCAACCTACAAATTGTGCGATAAAAAGAGGAAAACTCAGAGGTAACCACAGACCAACTTGCAGACTGGAAGCTAGCCCTTCCAGTCTAGAGAGGGCTCTCTCTTACAACTCAGTCTTTGAAAGACTGGTTATTGTTGAGCATAGTAGCTAGATCTTATGTAGGTGAAAGGTTTATGAATGTGGTGGCAGAGTTAAGAAAAAATTACATTGGGCATGGAGTCAAGGGATGAAACTGTTAACTAAAGGGATCAATAATTGGTCATTAAACAGTCAGAATATAGGCATTATAGATACACTTTTCTTAGACCTTTAACTCATTGTAGTATGGTGATTTAATTAAGAAAATAGTCTATCAAGGCAGAGTATCTAACAGTGGATGAGTTCTGCAATGATTTTAGAGGAAAAATATGAAATTACTTGAATGTGGTGAAACTAGAGCATTATAAATGAATTCTAATTCATAAATTTCCATTCAAATACTGAAGAAAATACACAAGTGATTAACTAAGAAAGGGGAAACATTTACATGAAAGAAATACATGCTAAGGAAAATATATCACATGAATCTTTGTTCAAAAGAGTTTAGTACTTCTCTATTGATCCATCTTTAACAATTCAGAAATATTATAGGCACACCAGTCTCCTTTTCTCACACCCTTTTTTCTAAACTCTTCCTTCCCATTCAATATATAGTCTCACATCCCATATCAACCTAAGGAGGAAGAAATCCTTCTCTAGCTAAACATAGAAAGAGGTTACAACCTTTTTGGAAAGAAGTAATTACAAAATATTCTCATTTCCTATTTTATAGGGTTTAGTTATTAATTAAATCTGGCGGAAATATGGAAAAATAGGTTGTAAAGATACATTCGAATATCCCAAACCATGAAACCTGTGAAAACATTGAGAGTTTTTTTGTGTATGAACCCATGCTCAAGAAAAACCTCTTTCAGTTTGTTGACATCAATCACCATCTACTCGAAATCTGAGCTTGAAGTTAATTGCAAAAACAATCAACTACATAACTTTTGTAGAACTTTCTCCTATTTTTCTTCTATGTTTGTTCAGGTTCCATGGATGTAAATGGAGGGTAGAATAGTAGTGGGGAACTTAGACAACAACAAAAATTCAATAATATGCAGCATATTTGGAATCATTATGGCTTAGCCAAGGAGCAAGAAATTTCGTAGCGAACAGGAAATTTCGCAGTGAATAGGAAATTTCGCAACAAACTGAACTTTCTACAACAGACATGAAATTTCGCATATACCAGAGTTTTGCAACGAGCTGGAATTTTTTATTCCTATAGGAAGCACTGACTCCTATTCTTTAAAACCCATGATTTCTTACCATTATGGGAATAAGGTAATTTTGTAATGATTTGACAGTTGACAAGTAGATGTTGCGAAATGTAAGGAGATTTTACAGCGAAATTTAAATTTATTGGTAACAGTACAAATTTGATTTGAAGGTTTAGATAAAGCTTGGTACATGTCATAATATTCCCTCAAAACTATTTTATATTGATGATGTAATACTTTTGACTCACCCTTTTCAAATGATCACAAATGACTGTGGGATAACAATGTTTGAAATCTGACTAAACCACTCAAAGATGATGCTCAATCCTCCTTAGACATGAATAAATGATTGGACTTAAAATATTTGTCATAGAATACTAACCCTAGGACCTTGACACTTATCGTTTAGAGACCAGGACATGACTACAAGACTCAACAATAAACAAAACAAGATGTTTTGACTTTGTACATTTATACACACTAATAGAATGAAAACTACAACAATAATGCAATAAATGATGTCAAGGGATGTAACATACCCACTACCTAAATCAATTTTTTTTTTTTTAGTTCTTGACAATGAGAATCCCCGAAGCTTGCATCAGCGAAATGCCAATCCTGAACAATGGGTCTTTCATTCGCCTATACGGATCTCTACACCTAACCGTGGTCTTCCCTGATGACAATTTCAGGTTTTCGGGGTTTTGTCCTTTCTAATGTCGAGGGTTCCTATGCCCTCGATTCTCCGATCTCCGACGAGCTCTCTCTCGGCCTTAGCCCCTCTGAGCTATGGCCTGGTCCACACGACCATTCTCTCGAGACCGCAGCCTTATATTTTCCTTTTCGTCAAGGTTTGGGCTTTCTAATGCCAAAATGCATATGCCCTTTGGATCTGCGATCCTCGGTTTCCCGATGCACTCCAACTTCCACTAGTCCCCTTGGGCTAGTCTTTTGGGTCCATACGACCTCCCTCTATGTGACCGCAGCCATACCTCCTCATCGGGGTTTTGACACTCATGATGTCCCAACAATTTGGTTCACCGATCCCCGAATCTCGACACGCTCCTCTGCTGCCTTAGCCTCCCGGGATAAGTCTTTAGTCCATGTGACCTCTATCTCACAAGACCGCAGCCTTGTCCCCCATCGGGGTTTCAGACTTTCCAATGTAGAAATGCAAACGTCCCCAGGACTCGTGATTCCTCGAGTCCCGACGTGCCCTTTACACGCTAGCTCTCCTAGCTAGGCTCCTAGCTTACATGACCAAGATCCCTGTGACCACAGTCTTATCCCTCGTCAGGGCTACGGGGTTTTCAATGCCAAAATGTATGGGCTCACGGGATTCTCGATCCTTCGAATCCTGTCTTCCCGCTATGCTGACAGCTGGCCCCCATAATGGTGCTTCCTACTTCTCTAATATAGTGACAGTTGGCTCCCACTCATCGGGGTTTCGAGCGTCGCGATTCCAAAATGCATAAACACATTGTCATCAGGATTCCTGATATCCCGATGACAAAAAACGTCGATCAACAGCTTCCTGTCGAGACCTTCCCGACGACGCCGATTGCTGCCACGCTTCCTCCTCTGATGTATGGTCCCGATCTCTCCGGGTTTTCGAGACTTGCGATGTCCCAATTATTACGGCCTCAGGAACCCTGATTTCCCGATGCCGAATATCCCGACTCTCTACGGATTTTCTGACACCTGTCTCCCCAAATGGATAGTTCAGATCTTGCCGGGGTTTTCACTTCCGACTTCCCCAAACTCCTTCCCACGGCAATGTCGATATCCCGAATCCCGATAGCATACCTCGATCTCTGCCACGTGTATCCTCAAACGGATGGTCCAGATCTTCCTGACGTTTCGAGACTTCTGATGTCCTAGACGCCTCGTCCCTAGGACTCGCGAAATGTTGGACTCTGACTCCCTGCGGATATCTGACACGTGTCCCAAGAGGATGGACGGTTCAGATCACTCCTCGCATTTTTGAGACTTGAAGTGTTTCGATTTTCTTGTTCTCGAGAATCCCGATATGTCGATGGCTGGGATCCCGATGGTAACCCTCGGACAGCTCTGGACCGATCCGACGGCTGACGGGTAATTGGACCAAGATCTAACGGTCTATATCCATCCTTCCTGCGCAGACTCCAGAGACTAAACTCCGAGCACCTTAACCCGATCCAACGACCGACGGGATTTCTGATGAGATCCAACGGCTCAGATTGTCCCACCTTGTGCATTCTTCCACTACTTCGTGGATGTGGAAATATCAATGGTCCAAAAGTTCTCCGGGGTCTTGGGATCTATGATCCTGATCTCCTCATTGGTTACGAAGATAGAGGGAAAAAGGGGCAAGGTATGTAACACCCTCGTTACTTTCGTCAATCAAACGGTCGTGAATGGCTATGGCTCATCTGACGAGATCTCATTCGTCGATTTGTTACATATCCCTACACTGCTACCTCGGAACCTTAAGAGGGTCATTCCTCCTCGTACAAGGTTAATAAGACTTGCACGTTCAAGTCCTTTTTCGGGGTTCTTGGTGAACCTTTCTAAGGAGGGAATCTCTATGAAGAGATCTATACTGGGGCATTTCCGGAGGTAGATAAGGGTAAACAGCTTCCCGAGAATAGGCTGGGAGCCTAACTTAGTTCAACTCATGCCAAATTAAATTCATTTATCCACATAAGTCATGTGTGGTCTTTCTGTTATAAGCATATATCTAACATTACTTATCAAAACATTGCACATACATTCTTGTACTGTAATTGTTCACCATTTCACAGTTTATGAGAATATATGTCAGCGTATGAATTTCAAGATGCAATATGAACAAAACACTTATCAGAAATAACTTCAGAAGTGGATGCGACTACTGAGAGGGATGCTCGTTTCCACCCAACCATAGGCGTAGCGACTCCCAACGGATTTACCAGTAGCCACCCCCGAGCTGAGGCCACGATCCTCTGAGACTGCGTCTCTTTGTCTGCTAGTGACCAGGAGCGAAGGTTGCAATCCTTCCTCTCTGCTATCACTCACTCTGCATAATGCCAGAGTTCCCCTCGCATATCCCCCCCACAATCGCTTCTGCCATACGCCTTATCCTCTCGCGAGATTGCGTGTGGCACGATTACCCTCGCGCCGATCAGGCCTGACGGCTCTACGGATGGGTAGTTCACCATCCCATCCCTCATCAAGTCGCCTGCCTACCAGCCTACGAGACATTAAATTTGGGGGCCAGCGAGCCGCTTTTGGTTCTCCGGGCCAGTGGAGTCCAAATACGGTATTAATTCTTGGTGGAAGTTAACGCCACCTTTGCAGGTGCCCTCCACCGCCATCGTGGTCTCTTTTTCTGCACATCCCCTCTCAGCAGTCCTGCAATAAGTTCAAAATGTCATTCACATTTATTGACCTTTTCCTCAAGGTCCCTTTACATCACATATCTATTTTTATGAGTTTGCCATAGTTCTTGGCCAGTCCAGTTATATTTACAAGCTGGGGGAAACAGGGTGTTACAATTCCCTCCTCCTTAAAAAGGAACATCGTCCTCGATGTTCTCAGCTACTAACATGAATTGCATGTACAGAAGTAAACAAAATCGGATATGCCTATCTCATGGCATCCTCCATTTCCCATGTAGCCTCATCTGGGCCAAAATGTTTCCACTGCACCTT
>JZKD02S0186268.1:215352-226488 GCA_000966675.3 Picea glauca
TCTTTTGAGAATAGGAACTGGTCTTGCTACTGGAAGAGCCTTCTGAATCGCCAGCTTCCTTCTCAGTGGAATCACCTGGCACTGGTCCTTTACCTCTGGGGTGGACCTTTCTTGACCTGCTTCTCTTAGTATGGCCACTGATACGACCATGACTCTGCATCTCAGGTTCATGTTGCATTTGTCGCTATAGGTCGGATAAGCTCTGCAGTAAAACTGCATTAATTTCAGTTTGCTTTTCTTGTTCTTTCATCATCCTTTCATTGTCGGCCTTGCAGCTTTGCAACTCAACCATGAGACTCCTCACAGTCTTAGCTAGGTCTGGAGGGGTTCCTATTGCTCTTCTCTCGTCAGACTCTTCGTCTCTGTTGTGGGAGCCTTCTCCCACCTCTTGGTGAGTCACCATACTTTGTATCTGTAGATTCCCGTCGTTGATCGTCCGCTTGAGTGAAAAGACAAACGCTGGCTATTAGTCAAGAGTTAAATTCATTTTTATAAATTGTGCATAAATTCATAACTTCTTTCACTTGCATACATAGTTGGGTTCTCATTTTCCAAGTTTTAATCCTAGACAAGAGAGTTAAGTCAGGGGATTACTCCTCATAGGAGTGCTTCGAACGAGGTTTACGCGCGACTCGTGCATGAGCCCAATCAGGCCAAGTGTTGTAACCATGCTCTGATACCACTTTGTAACATACCCACTACCTAAATCAATTTTTTTTTGTTTAGTTCTTGACAATGAGAATCCCCGAAGCTTGCATCAGCGAAATGCCAACCCTGAACAACGGGTCTTTCATTCGCCTATACGGCTCACTACACCTAACCGTGGTCTTCCCTGATGACAATTTCAGGTTTTCGGGGTTTTGTCCTTTCTAATGTCGAGGGTTCCTATGCCCTCGATTCTCCAATCTCCGACGAGCTCTCTCCCGGACTTAGCCCCTCTGGGCTATGGCCTGGTCCAAATGATCGTGCTCTCGAGACCGTAGCCTTATATTTTCCTTTTCGTCGGGGTTCGGGCTTTCTGATGCCAAAATTCATATGCCCTTTGCATCCACGATCCTCCGTTTATCGACGCACTCCAACTTCCACTAGTCCCCTTGGGCTAGTATTTTGGGTCCATACGACCTCCCTCTATGTGACCGCAACCATACCTCCTCATCGGGGTTTTGACACTCGTGATGTCCCAACAATTTGGTTCACCGATCCTCGAATCTCGATACGCTCCTCTGCTGCCTTAGCCTCCCGGGATAAGTCTTTAGTCCATGTGACCTCTATCTCACAAGACCGCAGCCTTGTCCCCCATCGGGGTTTCAGACTTTCCAATGTCGAAATGAAAACGTCCCCAGGACTCGCGATTCCTCGAGTCTCGACGCGCCCTTTACGCGCTATCTCTCCTAGCTAGGCTCCTAGCTTACATGGCCACGATCCCTGTGACCGCAGTCTTATCCCTAATCGGGGCTACGGGGTTTTCAATGCCAAAATGTATGGGCTCACGGGATTCTCGATCCTTTGAATCCCATCTTCCCGCTATGCTGACAGCTGGCCCTTGTAATGGCGCTTCCTGCTTCTCTAATATACTGACAGTTGGCTCCCACTCATCGGGGTTTCGAGCGTCGTGATTCCAAAATGCATAAACAAATTGTCATCAGGATTCCCGATATCCCGATGACACAAACGCCGATCAACAGCTTGCTGTCGTGACCTTCCCGACGACACTGATTGCTGCCACGCGTCCTCATCTGATGTATGGTCCCGATCTCTCCGGGTTTTCGAGACTTGCGATGTCCCAATTCTTACGGCCTCAGGAACCCCGATTTCCCGATGCCGAATATCCCGACTCTCTATGGATTTTCTGACACCTGTCTCCCCAAATGGACAGTTCAGATCTTGCCGAGGTTTTCACTTTGGACTTCCCCGAACTCCTGCCCACGGGAATGTCGATATCCCGAATCCCGATAGCATACCTCGATCTCTGCCACGTGTATCCTCAAACAGACGGTCCAGATCTTCCCGGCGTTTCGAGACTTCTGATGTCCTGGATGCCTCGTCCCTAGGACTCGCGAAATGCCAGACTCCGACTCCCTGTGGATCTCTGACACGTGTCCCAAGTGGATGGATGGTTTAGATCACTCCTCGCGTTTTCGAGACTTGAAGTGTTTCGATTTTCTTGTTCTCGAGAATCCCAATATGCCGATGGCTAGGATCCCGATGGCAACCCTCAGATAGCTTCGGACCGATTCGACGACTGACGGGTAATTGGACCAAGATATAATGGTCTAGATCTGTCCTTCTTGCGCACACTCCAGAGACTAAACTCCGAGCACCTTAACCCGATCCAACGGCCGACAGGATTTCTGATGAGATCCAACGGCTTAGATTGTCCCACCTTGTGCATTCTTCCACTACTTCGTGGATGTGGAAAGATCAATGGTCCATAATTTCTCTGGGGTCTTGGGATCTACGATCTTGATCTCCTCGTTGGTTATGAAGATAGAGGGAAAAAGGGGCAAGGTATGTAACGCCCTCGTTACTTCCGTCAATCTAACGATCGTGAATGGCTATGGGTCATCCGACGAGATATCATTCATCGATTTGTTACATATCCCTACACTGCTACCTTGGAACCTTAAGAGGATCATTCCTCCTCGTATAGGGTTAATAAGACTTGCGCGTTCAAGTCCTTTTTCGGGGTTCTTGGTGAACCTTTCTAAGGAGGGAATATCTATGAAGAGATCTATACCGGGGCATTTCTGGAGGCAGATAAGGGTAAACAGCTTCCCGAGAACGGGCTGGGAGCCTAACTTAGTTCGACTCATACCAAATTAAATTCATTTATCCACATAAGCCATGCATGGTCTTTCTGTTATAAGAATATATCTAACATTACTTATCAAAACATTGCACATACATTCTTGTACTGTAATTGTTCACCATTTCACAGTTTATGAGCATATATGTCAGCATATGAATTTAAAGATGCAATATGAACAAAACACTTATCAGAAATAACTTCAGAAGTGGATGCGACTACTGAGAGGGATGCTCGTTTCCACCCAAACGTAGGTGTAGCGACTCCCAGCGGATTTACCACTAGCCACCCCGAGCTGAGACCACGATGCTCTGAGACTGCGTCTCTCTGTCTGCCAGTGACCAGGAGTGAAGTTTGCAATCCTTCCTCTCTGCTATCACTCACTCTGCGTAATGCCAGAGTTCCCCTCGCATCTCCCCCTCACAATTGCTTCTGCCATATGCCTTATCCTCTCCCGAGGTTGTGTGTGGCATGATTACCCTCATGCCGATCAGGCCTGATAGCTCTACAGATGGGCGTTTCACCATCCCATCCCTCATCAAGCCGCTTGCCTACTAGCCTACGAGACATTAAATTTGGGGGCCAGCGAGCCTCTTTTGGTTCTCCGGGCCAGTGGAGTCCAAATAGGGTATTAATTCTTGGTGGAAGTTAACGCCACCTTTCTAGGTGCCCTCCACCGCCATCGTGGTCTCTTTTTCTGCACACCCCCTCTCAGTAGTCCTGCAATAAGTTCAAAATGTCATTCACATTTATTGACCTTTTCCTCAAGGTCCCTTTACATCACATATCCATTTTTATGAGTTTTCCATAGTTCTTGGCCAGTCCAGTTATATTTACAAGCTGGGGGAAACAGGGTGTTACAAGGGATACTCTAAATTAAAGAATGCCACAAACCTTATACGTTGGGATAAAAATGGTTAAGGGATGAATATGTAATGCAATAAAACCTAAATATATGATAAGACATCAAAGGAGGAAGGGGACTATGGTTTAAGATCACTTTTCAAGAGAAGGGACTAGTGTCGTTTAGCTTCCTTGGGAATATGGAGTCTAAGATGCAACTTCTATGGAGAGAAAATGCAAGAGGACGACTCAAGAATAAAACCCTAAGGTAGTCCACTACAAACCCTAGGTATTGATCCCTTAGGAAAAAAACTCAAGGTAGTCCACTACAAACCTTAAGAGGTCGTACTATGTGTTATAAAGGCCTTTAGCAAGATATCAAGATGGATTATGGTCAAAACCCCAGAGTAGTCCACTACAAACCCTAGAACCTTAACCTGCAAGAATATGACTAGGGTATTCCACTACAAACCCTATAAATACCCTTATGTACTTAAACAAGCTTAAAATAAATGATAACAATGGAAGGTAGTCGAACACAAACCCTCCTAAGGTTTCAAGACAAAGGTTTATCCAAGAAAATACAAAATAACATGCAATTATCACCACTTTGATAAAACATTTACTTAATACATCAAGAATAAACCATCAAATACTTGCAAGGAATGCTTACTAGGAAAGATCAATGAGCATTAATGAAACCCTAACCATTAAAATCATCCACAAAGTTTGAAAAGAATCCACAAGATCATCTCCAAGAAGGCGTGCATAAGTAATCCATACTGAAAGAGAAAGATAGAAGACACGTATAGTAATACTTCACAAGATGAGTTATGATTTACAAATGAGGAAACCATCATTTATATATATTAGACAACCCTAGTGCCTCATCTCTCTAAAACCCCCTAAAACATAATTATCCATGATACAAGGTGGCTAGGTCTCAAGCTGACCCCCAAAATAGCCTCCAAAATAAAGATAAAATGTTAATACATCAAAAATTCCTCTAAGAAGTTCACATGTGTGAGAGTAGAGGACAAAAGTAAGGTGACGTCATCTCCTCAAGGGGTATAAAAAGATTTAAAATCCACATCCATCCCCAAAAGGTGAAAATCATCATCAAAAGTCACATCCCCTCATCAATAAGGTCACACCTCATTATCAATCAAGTGCCAACTCATCACCCATGTGCTAGGTCGACCAATTGCAAAGTCATATCACTCTATGCATGACATCATCCTCTAGATGTGAAATGTCATAGGTGAAAATTCCAAAGTCATGAAGAAGAATGGCTCCATCATCAATCCAAAGGGGTATAGAATCCTCGTCAAGTGCAAGGGAATCCATCCAAACCCTAATGTCCTCATGGGTGCAACGTCCAAGCTGTGGGATTCCTACCCTTTAAGTGACATATCTGGCTATATTTTCAATTCCCTAGCCAATGATTGCAATGTCCAAGGTCCATGAGGTGTTGGAAGGTGTTCAAAGGTAGGCCAAGTCATCAAGGAGCCCAATTCTCATCATCAAGGGCCTAACCTCCTCCATCTAGTGTGCAATATCCTTGGTATAAGCATCAAAACTTCATTCACAAGACCATCTCTAGGGTGCATAATCATCAAGAAAGGCTCATATAAGTCAAGTGAAACCAACCATCATGGATACAAGAGTCACTAGAATAATAAAAAGTAGGTCACAACTTAATACAAAATCCACATAAGCAATTCACCTTAGGTATCTTCTTCAAAATTCACACTAGCTTAAGAATTTATGCAATTTTCCAAGTTTATTTATGGGAGGACCATCATAAGACCCTATTAGGTGTGCTAGTACCCAAGTAGAGGAGAAGTTCCGAGAAACCCATCAAAGTGTAATTATTAATGAATGATGTGACATGGGGTTTACTTCATGGTCATGGAGTAATTGACATGAAATGCCACGTGTGAATTCATCTCTATGAGAAACTTTGTAGAGGGAGCGCTTGGTGCTTGAGCTACCCTTTCCTTAGAACTATATCTTTCAAAACCCCTATTCTTTCCTTTTGATTTTTTCATTAATTTATTTGCAAGACCCTTTTTAGGTTTATGCATTTATTTTTACTGGGATTCATTTAAGTCCTTTTGATTTGATATGTATTCAATGCATTATGACTTGGGTTGATGGCCTCATAGAGAGGGGGTAGATATCAACCTAATTCTTTGGATTTTGATTTTATCATTTGTCGTCCCATTTCATTTTCCATTATTTTACCAGTCGCATGAACATCGGGCATTCAAGCCCCTTCTTCTCATAGGAAGATAAAGGTTCGTACCTTTTTGGAATACATGTAATAAACACTTCCAAAAGAAAGGACAACGGGAGGAACATGGATGAAATATGTTAATTATTGTCGAGAATGGTACACTATTGGGGTACATGCACTAATATACACATTTTCATTTTTCCACTTTTCAAGGGACTGCTATTTTTAGCATGTCTATTTATAGCACTACTATTCTTAGCATGTGATCTATTTATGGCACTGTTATTTTTAGTAGGGCCTGCCATGTAAGATGACATGTGGCACTGACTGAGTAGTGATGTGGCACTGACTTGGAATCCAATGCACACTTGATGAGTCATCCTAGCCTCATAGGAAATTATGCACTTCATTCTTGGAGTTCACCTAACCTTATCCCTTAAATTTAGGATAGTTATCTCCTAGTTCTATTTATGGAGATTATTTACTATCTTGGATTTCATGCATGAGTTCTATTTTTTTATCTAACCTATTATTAGCTAATACTATTTTTTATCCTCCTCATATTTTCCTCCACTAATTCGAATTAGAGTTAGTTGGTTGTTATTTTAGGAAGGAGTTGACTAGCTCTACTTGGTGCACGCATATGAAACCCTAACCTGGTGCGTTGTTAGAAAAAAGAGAATTGTAGAGCAATAATATAAAACATATGAAAAAATAAAACATAGAAGATACACAATACAATAGAGACACAGATATATGTGGTTCACCCAATATGGGCTACGCCCATGAAGAAATTTCCAATCCTTTCTTTTATTATCCAACAAATGAAGGGATACAACCTACAACACATCTATTGTAACTGTTAGCACTAGAAGTCACACCTAGACTCATGTAGATGTAAGCCTAATACCCATCAGAATTGTGAATAATAATTGTTTTCAATGTGTAGAAAATGGGTGTGATACTCAGTTTATGATGTCAACACAAAACCTCCATGAAATACACACCAGCAAGCAAGGCTTTGAATAGCTTCAGATCATTTTTTAGAGGTATCAATGGAAGATAGAAGACTTAACAAGAAAAATGAAATACATGTATCAGGTTACATCAAGTACTTCTAAAACACATATGGAATAAATCTCATTGAATAAGACCTTCTTAATCAAAAAGAGAGAACACTTTGATCATACTTGCATGAATTACCAACAATAAATCATTTACTGTAGTAAGAAACAAGCATAATGATTAATCCTTCACCAAAAACTAACATCAAAGTGAGATAGAAACAGATGTGACAGTAGGAAAATAAGTTGGTCTTTCACTATTAAAGATTCTTGGGTCTGATACATACATCAAGAAATTCTGTTACAATTTTAAACTAAGAATAAGAGCCTCATTGTTTAACCATTCGAACCTCCTCATGGAGTTACCATGCATCTTCAATAACAAAATATCCAAAAACATGTTTACAATTCGCCACCTAACTTCCTCATAGGATTCTATGCCCAAGAAAGGCGTGGCACTAGGTGTACAACAAAAAAGTAACCGGAATGCTATTTTCCAGTAAAATGTTGGCATCATTTAAAACAACTATTAATAATTTGATGTATGTGGTTTTACTGCAGGCCTATCCTTGAGGCATGTGGCCTTTGATGTGCAACTAATCTTCTAAATGCTTATCTGAGCTCAACCTGACACCCGGTAATCCTTTTCATCTTCAAAATATTCATAACTCCTAGTGCACAACACTTGCGCTGCAGACTATCCTAAAACAACCAGTTTGCAGTGCCAGTGAGTCCACGCGCTATGAACCTTCCTGTAGGTGCCTTTTTACCTCCAAAATGATTCCAATCTTTAAAACTTGCACAAGAAGTAGGGAAAAACCTTCCAGAGCCTGCTACAAACTTCTTGAAACATGAAGTAACCTTGGAGAAATCATATGAATATGGTAACCTCGACTCAAGACCAAAATCATTACTTAGGTTATAATTATATGAAAAAAGTAAACCATGGAAAAGATGATGCTAATGTAAAAATAGTATCATGTATTCATCTTTTCTTGGTACTCCTTCTAGTAGCCACCCTAGCCAATATATCCAAATTATTTTTTGCTTCCTTCTCTTTGAAGGGTTGCAATTATGCTTTCAATCTCCTGATCTTAGCTTGGCAAGCTCTCTTTTGTTTATACACATTCTTAAGTTTCTTATGAAGGGGTAGAGACCTCTTAGTCAAGTATTTTTCTTTATCAATAGTCTTATCATATAAATCTAACATATCCTTCAACTTGATTCGAGCCTCCATATTTTCCTTCTTCAATTTGTCATTTTCAACTCTTTTATCCTTAAGTTGCCCCCTGAGTCTTTTGAAAGCAGGATTACTTTCATGAGGAGGAGTGTTGATATCAAAAATCTCTATGGGATGCTTGGAAGGCTGAGATTGATCCTTTTGTTGAGATGGGGCTTCTGTTGTACCCTCTTCCATAGGAATATGCTATTTAGCTACTGATCTAGTGAAAGGCATTTTAGGTTTGACTATTTCTGCAGCAACTGGTGGGGAAAAGATAAGTTTTTTACCCTTTAGAATCCTTTTTTTACTTGATGATATCTCCATGGGTGTAGGTTCTACCACAGGATAAATTTCTCTGTCGGGAGGTTGTGAGGGACCACCTTCAATTGTTTTATTATTAATCTGAATGGATTTATCACTTCTAGTCATCTTCCTGTTTTTGCTTGAACATGAGCGCACAATATTCTCAACATGGGTAGGTGTTTGTCTTTTGGACTGTGGTGTGTGACAATATCTGGTTGAAAACTTGATGCAACTAGGAAAACCTCCCAGTCAGTGTTTGTCTTCTTCAACTCTTCCAGTACTAGCATCTTGATTAAACCAGAGTGAAAAACACTGGTATCGACTTGCTTGGATTTAGCTTGGACCCTGTCTGACATCTTGTCAATAATCTTGAAAAGATAAAATGGAAGGTTCATGGACTCTTTCCTAGTAAAGTGTAGTAGCAATATGATATGGTATTGATAAACCATATTGAACCTTCCTTCGCATGTGAAGTACCTCTGAATGACTCTAATCATTTTTTCAAAATACTCCAGCATGTGACTTCTTGGCACTCCCTTGGATAGGTTGTCTCCTTGATATTTAGGTTTTAGGAATTCCTTGGAGAAATAAGAATTCAAAGACATGACTTTAAACCATTTCTCACCACAATCAAGTATCTCTGTGGCTACAAAAATATATTTCTCAGAGACTTCAAACTCCAGCACCCCCACTTTAGTCTTTGTCCCACTGAATTTGAGCATCAACTGTTTATCTACCTCAGGATGTCCTCTTTGCATTTTCTCACAAAAATTCAGGCATCCCACCCTCTGGAATGCTTCCTTGAAAAATGGTTAAAAATTGATGAGTTGCATGTCATGTGGTTTTTATTTGACAATATATCCCCCTTTGTGAATCTTCTTACCTTGATGACTGTCCATGATGACTGTTTTGAAAACCTCCTTTACCCTCTTGTAACAGTTTGTTATCAGGTATATAATAAAAACAGGAAAATTAGGGTTTGATAATAAAAATGGCACGACTTAGGGTTTACTTGAATAAAAACTTTATGCACAGCGACAGTGTGAGGATGAATAGGTTGCAGGTAGGAGGTGATAAAAGAAGAACATAAATACAACTTGGATGAGGCTACAAAAAGGAAAAAATGAGGCAATTTTGTTTAAAACAGAGGGTTCATAGCGCACTGTTGAGTCCATAGTGCAAGTTCGTAGCACAATTTGGACTAGGTTTTTATGACATGCTTGCAATACTTCCCATGTCTAAGGAGGAAAATGACTTTAAGGAGGACCTAAATGAATCTCAATTGAGGAGGGTTTTATCTTAGTAGAAAATAAAGGGTTCCCAGTGCCAGTTCGCAGCATCATAAAAAATATAGTGGATAAGGTTATTGTTGCAAGAGGAAACTTCAAACTTCTCTTTTTGGTATAATATAAAAAACTTGAAAATTGCCAGGGTTTAGGATACCAATGTTGTGGGATCTAATTGGTGCAAAGAGTTTGCAGTGCAGAAAAATCTGTAACAGTTTGCAACGCAAAAACATATAACAATTGTATCAAGTTCGATCAACCCTTAGAAAACACACAATCACCAAAAGAGGTACCTTATGTATCTGAAACTTTGGCTGGTGTCTCACGAACTATACTGAGACTTAGTTGGAAGCATCCAATCATGTTTCATCTGTTCCAGCGAGTTCACAACGTCATATTTCAAAACAATGGCAACATGCTTCATTCAAATTGTTAGACTTGTTTCTTGAAATCAACTTGGAGAACATGATGCATTAAAGGCACTGAAAATAATGAGATATCCCTTGACACGTTTTCAAGGGACAATGATGTGTGATCAATGCATGAGGTACTTTCATGATACACTGCGAACTTTCAGGTGAGTTTGCAGCAAGTAGATTAGACATTTGACTTGACCCTCAAACGGTTGAAAATGACATAATGGAACCTTTTGTACATCCCTTTGAGACAAGACACATGATAATGATAAGTTTAATGCCAAGGGTGTGACCCATGCTAACCCCTATTTCTTTCATAATGATGAAAACTATCATGACACCAAGGCTCTTACATAGACTAAATTCAAAATTATTGCTCATGGAAGAATCAAACATGATTTATTGACATGAGATATAACTCAAAACCTAAAAATTTAAAGACCCTATGAATCAAACCTAGAAACTTAAAAAGATTTTGATCCCTACAAATCCTATGTGATAACCCCTACACATCCTATGTGCTAACAATAACTTCCTCTTCACTCTCTCATAGTCTCCTCTCTCATTCATAATACAACTTCATAGAAAAAACTACACCTGCTGCAATACAATTACCTCATATATAAAAGAGAGTTTCACTCTAGGGAAAAAAACCCTAACATAACTTCTATCGTAATATCTGCAAGCTAATGATGAATGGTTCATATTAATTGTAAAATTCAATATTTTACAAGACAATTTTCCCAAAAATTTCTCTTTGGGGGCATTGCCCTCGAACCCCAGCCAGGGGAGCTCCAATGATTATCGTTGCCCCCCTAGATACCTTCACGACATATGTGGGGGGGGTAATCCCACACCCCCCCTAGCCACCCCCCACACTACCCGTTAAGAAATAGGATCCAAACCCAACTGAAACAAATACCTCTAAATTAGGAAGATAATCAAGCTCCGCAACCA
>JZKD02S0186268.1:226538-244562 GCA_000966675.3 Picea glauca
CTTGTTTAGAAATTGCAAAGTGTAGTCTTTTTCCTAGGAACTAGATCATTTCTTGTGATTAAAATCCTACACATTGCCCCTATTAAGGCTTCCCATGTTAGGGACCTAACCTACCTAACCCCTCATGTAGGTAGAATAATATATTTTCCATGTAATAAAGGTCGACATTAGTTAAAAAGGCCTATTTAATAAATTTGAACAAATCATTGTAAGAAGGCCTAATAAAAGCTTTGACTTCTAGAAAGATCTTCCTCTAGAATGTTCTTTAGAAGATAGAATTATTATAAATAAGAGTAGGAGGCATGATAAATCTTTGCCTTGAGAATTGTTTTAATAGAGTGTTGCTTTGCTAGAGGTTTCCCCTTCGAAGAGGCAAGTGAACATTTTTTTCTATCAATAAAGGTATCATTTTTGGTGTTGTGGTTCTCTACATTTTGTTGTTCCGTTGGTATATTCTACAATATTTCTGTTTTCTACTTAATATAATAGATCATGTACCTAACAAGTGGTATTAGAGAACTTTCCTGTG
Organism: Picea glauca; assembly: GCA_000966675.3. Taxonomy (NCBI): domain Eukaryota; kingdom Viridiplantae; phylum Streptophyta; class Pinopsida; order Pinales; family Pinaceae; genus Picea; species Picea glauca. The sequence continues at coordinate 227,068 of JZKD02S0186268.1, forward strand.
TGGAAACTGTGGGAATTTTTTTTCCAGGATAGAGACGTGTACTACTAATGTCTTTAAAGTATAGAGATCTGTCGTTTATGAAGTAAAATTGTAGTGGGGAAAACTACATGTAGGAAATACAGACAGTTTCACAAGGTAACTCGAAATAGGTATTTCACCTTGTTAGAAACCTCTGTAACACCTATTGATACCCTTCAAGTTATACTGCATCAGAAAAAATATGTACATGGACATCACTCCCACATACTTTCAGGTATATCGAGAGTCCCCTAGGTCTCCTGAAACCATCCCTAGATCAACAGATCAGTCACCTGATTGTTATAGTGACACTAAGAACAACACTCGGGAAGATACTCTCTAGTACCTAGGTAATTAGGTAGGACGGGTAAGGGTACAGTTGAGCCTCCTTAGTTGGTGCCCTGAGATATTGGGACACGTACTATTGTTCAACCCCACATGTATATCATAGAGCTATAGAATAGGGAAAACCCTTGTTTGTAGGAACCCTGAAAACCCTAAACCTTAGGAAGGAAACAAAATAGAAAAGGAACATATGAGATCTATTGTCGTGCAACCTTGCCTCCTACATTCTGGTTGAAAATTTCCTGTAGAATTTTTCCTGCTAACAATTTGGGCACTTCATCATTGCAGTATTCTTCAAACCAGAGTATAACTCTACAATAGTAAAAAAAAAGAGTATAGTGGTCTTGCTGACACCCTTATTCAGGACCTATTCCATTGGATTCCTTTCTTCTCCCTGATCACCATGGTACCTATCATTTTTAATCCTTTTTTTTTCTTTTTCAACTGACCTTATCCCCTTCCTAGCATCCTTATTTTCAAACTATCTCATTGGATTCACCTTTTCTCCCTGATCGTCGTGGCACCTGTTATCAGACAGATCATAGCTTGGGAAAATCCCAACCCAAACTATCCAAGTGTGACAACTATGGGAGTATTTACCCACTGTCACCTTATATAAACACTCCCTTCACATTAGTGATGATGAAAATCACCACAAGGGGGAATCCTAGGTGACCCTAGGGGGATTGAGACCAAAAGTGATAAGATATGAGATATTCCCCTATAGGTCAAGGCCAAATTTAGATATGAATCTTGGTAAAGATTCTTTTGAGAGGGTGATTTGTTTCCAAATATTATGTACTTGCGAAACAATGTTATCCATTCCCGAAAAAAGACAATAGATGATAATACAAGCTTCAAATCAATGGGGATGTAGCAAGTAATCTTTCTGTTCAATAAATGATAACAATAGATGAAAATTTAACCATCCAAAATCAAGTACAAGATGTTGGAAACAAAGCTAGCAAAGACTAGTTAAACTTCCAATGATTAAAGCAAGATTCTGATGGTGATTAGGGGGCTGTTATGTAGTGTTAGCAACAAGTTATGTAACAGGCTAATGGCTGTAGCAATCAATTGCTACAACAAAAAATTATAGCCACCAAAATTGACAAGCAATCTGCCCAAAAGATAGCCAACAACTAGTAGATTAATAATGGTAGTTGCAAGTAGATTTTAGCTATAGAATAATGAGTAAACCAAGAGTTAAATATGAGTTTTTTGCAGCCCTAATGGATGTAGTATTAATTTATAACAACAAAGAGAATTACTTGGCTAATCAAGATTCCCCTAGGGCACAAGAAATCCTATAACATGTAGAAATAGATTCAACTTGAACAATTGCAATATCTCAAAATTTGACGCATACCAATGAAAAAATATTACATCTCCAGTTCAAGTATATTAGTGCCTTATCACTTGGGTTAATGGAGTCCCTTGTGTATGAGCTAGGGATTGTTACTTCTCTAGAGGTGTAAGCCTTTTTACACCGTAGAGCAAACAAAACCTAGCAATGTAAATCTACAAGGGTGTAAGCCCTTTTACTCCTTGTAGCAACCTTTGCAAAATAGATATTGGTGGAGGGTGTATTCACTTATACTCCTCCAAGGATTTATACAAATTTAACCTTGAAACAAGAAGAAACAACAACAATATGCAGAAAATTCCTTACCAATTCCAAGAGATAACATGAAAAACCCTTATTTACCAAGAATATTCCATCATGATAGAAAAGAGACAAGCATCAAGAGATAGCGTGTAGCTTCTTCCTCCAAAAGACATGTAAAATCATCCACAATTCACCAAGAGATATAGATAGAGAAAATTTCCCAAGTAGAGAAAAAAATTCAGCCAAGAATGTATGTAATTCTCAAGCACATGATGATAAAATGAAAAGGGAGTGACCTTTATTTATACAAGGTCACTCAAAACCAATTTTTCCACTTTTTAAAAATGTCAACAACAAATTAGAGAGGCAGACCTCTTCTATTTACCTCTTAAAACTCAAAATTAGAAAATACATAAAGAAATTCACCTTTTAGGGGTCACATCATGCCCTAAAGGGTGACGTTATGCCTCCAAGAGAGACGTTGAACCTCTTGATGAAGATAGTTGGGGCTCCAAAGGCCATATGCCATGCCACCAAGTTCTCTAGTGCATGTCAAATGTCCCTCTCTCCATCAAACCATGTCACATCAACATCAACCATGAGAACCCCACCAAAAACCCTAGCTTCCATGTGATGTCTAGGGCATAGAAGATGATGTTTTAGGCCTCCCAGGGCCAATGTTGAGGTGCAAGGGGATATTATGTAATCATATCATGGTATCCAAGTGCCTCCAAAGGCAACGTTGATCCTCCCAAATGTCCAATGAGAGGGGGTGCATCATCCAACCTGTGGGCTTCATGCCCCTATGAAGGTCCAAGCAACCTTGTGCCTCCGCAAACAATATTTCACCTAGAAAGTCCCTGTAAAGACAAAAAATTACGCTCTCCAAGGATCGATAAGTCACAAGTATCATTCCAAGTAAGCCATATTTAATAAAATAACCACCCAAACATGTGCATCAAATCCCCCCTTTTAAAAATAAACAAATGCTCAAAGACCTTATACAACTTTCCAAATTTAAGTATGGGAGGGTTGTCATGGTGACCTATTGGGTAGATCATTCCCCAATTCAAGGTGAGTTTCCCAAGAGGACCCTCTCTAATTCATGTGAAGAGAATGAGGTGGATGGGGGTATGACTTATGGGCATGGGTTTTATTAACATACAAGGGCTCATATTGTCTCATTTATGGGTGCTCGTGTAGAGGGTGCACTTACTCTTGAGTTACCAACAATATTTTAGGTGTTATTTTTCCTAGACCCCTTTTTAGCCATATTTTCAATCCCTAGTTTCATTTATTTGTAATTTTCTAGTCCCCTTTATAAGGCCGGTTTCAAGATTTAGCATTTGCAATTTTGGATTGGGGTAGGCACTGAGTAGGTAGAACTCAAGTTGGATCGGATTTTGATGGTACTCGTTTGTTGTGTTCACTTTATTTTCAACATTAGTTTCTTATTCTTCCCCTTCTTCCCATGAAATGAGGTACACGCCCTTCTTGGGTCAATATGCTTGAAAATCTAAAAGATGAGGAAACAAAAGGGAAGAATTATGGAAAGTGATAAGTATGTACAAGGATGCTACAATGACCCTTCAAGGAGACCCCCTAGTAGCAACCCTTTTCCTTAGGGTAACCCACTTACTAGGACAACATGTCAACCACCAAGGTGAAATGAGGCAAAAGGAATAATTTCTAAGCAAATGTTTCAAAAATGAAGAAAGGAACCTTTTCAACATGTTCAAATGATTCAAATATTAAAATGACACTTACCACGACACCATACTTGTTACCTCATGAAGCAAGACCTATTGTCTTTTGTGGGCCAAGATGGGTTTGGTGAATATTGTTTCCATTAATAAGATGGTGATGTGTGGTGATTGAAGGTCTCTGCCTGCTCATCTTCCTCTAATTACTCCATGTCTTCAACCTGTGGACCTCAAGACATCATCTCCTTAGTTATCCCTAAGGAATGGAGGGATAAGCCTTTTTTTTTTTATTACTGTGGTCCCACCCACCCTTCTTGACACCCTTATTTGACATATATCCCATTGGATTTCCCTTGTCTCTCTGATCACATTCATATATATCACCTATCCGCCTCTTTTTAGTGGACCCACTTCCCCTTATAGACACATGTCCTCTCCAAATGGATAACACTCACAACCATGACCTATAAGTTGACATCAAACAGAACAAGGAGAACATCCAACAAGCGACTTCTGACATTGCTTCCATCAATTCCATATTTTCACACTTCTAGGACCAAGTCTAGAACAAATTTGATGCCATGGATACCAAATTCACGGGCGAATTTGACACCATCAAATCCACTCTTAACCAGTTGTTGAATCGATCCTTCAGCCCTTCCTTCTCTGAACAATCGTCACACTTAGATGGTGTTGAATCCTCCCATTCAATAGCCTTTCAATCCAACTCCATTCATCATGACCCCCGTCTTCCTAGAGTCGAGTTCAATAAATTTGATGGCTCAGATCCCACGGGTTGGGTCACTCAAATGGAGCATTATTTTTATTTGCATGGCATTACTGATGAGTTGGCCAAAATTCATTATGTTGTTCTCTATCCGGATCTTGAACGTTGGAAATGGTGGCAATGGCATAAAAATGAATTCTAGGGTTTGTATTTTCCCAGAACTAAAAACCCTATTTTCTTCCTCGCCCTTGACCTACCAATCCTTCCCCTCTTTCCACCACTCTCAAGGTCCAAAAATTAACTTTGGAAAAAATGGATAAATGCCAACTCAAGGGTCTTTGCTATAATTATGGTGACAAATATTTTCTTGGGCACAAGTGTAAGGAACAAAAGTTTTTTATGGCCATTTCAGAGGATGTTGCTAACGAGGAGGTTAAATTCTCCCCTGTGGAAGAGCTACCCCCAACAAATGATACTACTCTACCCGTTGACCCACCAGAATTTGAACCGTTGATTTCGTTGCACGCCCTCACTGGCTTCTCTACTCCCCAAACCATCAAGCTAATTAGCTACATTAAGCATAGAAATTCATCATCCTTATTGAAAGTGGAAACATCCATACTTTTTTTCATTGTCGTATTGTCTAGGAAATCAATTTCTATATTGGTGTCATCAACAATTTTCAAATCATGATTGCCAATGGTGGTTCCATGAAATATTGTGGGAATTGTGAAAATGTTTGCCTACAAATTGGTGAGTACCAACAGAAATATCATATGTTTTCTATTGACATGGGAAATTGTGACATTATGCTCGATGTTGAATGGTTATGCACTCTGGGCCCCATTCTCATGGATTTTAAGGAATTAACCATGCAATTCCAACAGGAGGGACAACAATATAAGTTCTAAGGCATCACAACAAGCTCCCCTAATATCATCAGTTCCCATCGAATGGAAAATCTCCTCAAAAAAGGTCATTTAGGCATTATTGCCCAACTCCATTCCATTCAAGCAATCGAGATTCAAATTCCTAACCTCCAATCTATCCTCTCCAAACACCAAGCTATTTTTTCCTCTCCCCATGGACTTCCCCCTTCCCATGGTGTTCATGATCATTTAATTCCTCTCACCCCGAGCAGTCTTCTTCCCAATGTTCACCCTTATCGTCATTCCTTTGCCCAGAAGAATCAAATTGAGAAAAAATTTAAAGAATTACTTGACGCGGGTGTTATTGGTCCTAGTATCATCCCCCATTATTCTCTTGTGGTCATGGTACTCAAGAAAGAAGGCACTTGGTGCATGTGTCCATAATTTTGCACCCTCAACATGTTAGAATTTCTAAAATTTTCAGTAGCAATAGATTTACCAGAGTATTTTGATCTTCATTTAACATTCAATAACCATATATTGAAAATATAATCAGGATCTAGAAGAATATAGACAAGCACAAGAAGACATGAATATTTATCCTAGGAAAACCCCAACCACTTTTCTTAGAGAGAATATTTCTGATAATACAATACAACTATGAACAAGCTCTATTCACAAGAGAAAAACTAGTAACGAAAAAACCTTGATAACAAGAACTTATCTCTTCTCCTTGTCAAAATATAGCGAGGGTAGACAAATTCATCACAACCCTAACACAACTCTTCTAGAGGTAGCACACAAGAGAAACCACCAAGAACCGCCAAGAACCCCAATTGTTGCATCTCCTAGGGTTGCCTCAGACTTGTGCCTCCATTTCCTTCTTAGTTGAGATGATGAGAGTAGTGTGTGTAAATGAGAAAAGGTGTCACCTTTATTTATAGTATTCAAGTCACTTAGTTAGGGCTGACTTCTCTTCCTGGAAATTTTGTTTCCACTTTATTATTTTCCCATGGGCCGACTTCACTTCCTGGAAATTCTATTTCCACTTTATTATGTTCCTATGGGCTAACTTCTCTTCCTCGAAATTCTATTTCTGCTTTATTATTTTCCTATGGGCCGACTTCTCTTCTGGGGTGTTCTTCAACTGTTCAATGGTCTTCCTTTGACTTCTTGGAATCGTTCTCTCTAAAAAAAGTTTTCCAGGAGGAAATACCTCTCGCTGCTACAAAAAAATCAACACTGCTTCTTAGCGAGGGATGTATTATTCCATGATGTTCTCCTCTAGTAGTCTCAATCACACATGTCCACTTCACATGGTATGGGAAATACTATCACCATAGTCTCAAGACTACGATGCAAGTATATATGATGTGTCTCCTCTCTTAATAGTCCCAATCACACCCATCCACTTCACATGGTATGGGAAAGACTACCACCATAGTCTCAAGACTAAAATGCAAGTATCTATGATGTTTCTCCTCTTTTAATAGTCCCAATCACACCCATCCATTTCACATGGTATGGGAAAGACTACCATCATAGCCTCATTCACCCCTAGCCACTTCACATGGCTTAGGCAAGGATATGCGATGGTCCCAATCACACCTATCCACTTCACATGGTATAGGAAAGAGCATGCTACAAGTCCCAATCACACCTAGCCACTTCACATGTCTTAGGAAAGGATTGTACCAGGATACTCATCACTCCCTCAGCCACTTCACATGAATTTTCTAGGAATCCCTTGGCCAAATATCTTCCCGCTGTAGGAGAAACATCTCAACTCCCTTTCAATGAGGGTGGACATTCTACATCATGCTAAGCTTGTCTCTAAAGTAATCATACTTCACTCTAGACAGAGGCTTGGTGAGAATGTCTACTATCTTCTCATCTGTGGATATGTACTGGAGTTCAACTGCTCTTTTCTACACCATGTCTCGGATGAAATGGTATTTTATCTCTATATGCCTTGACTTGTTGTGAAATATTGGATTCTCTGAAATCTTCACACAAATTTTATTATCACAGTATATCAAAGTTGGCTCAAAATCTAGATCAAATAACCATGCAAGCAACTTCTAAAGCCACACTTCTTCACGACTTGCAACATTGGTTGCTATATATTTTACCTCTATTGTATTGAGTGCCACTGAACACTGTTTTTTGTTCAACCATGAGATCATACCTGATCCCAAACCGAAGAAACATCCTGATGTGATTTTCCTGTTCACCGTCTGAGACATATCTGAGTCCATATCCAACCGTACCATGTAGGTACCTCAATACATGCTTTGCTGCTATCAAATGTACATGTCTAGGCTCAACCATGTACTGACTCAATATGATCAATGTAAATCATATATTCAGCCAGGTGTTAACCAGATACATCAAGGATCTGATCAATTGTCTGTACATAATGGGATCAACCAAATATAAAGAAGAATCACTCAAGAGATTTAGATTCGTAACCATAGGTATGGCCATGGACTTGTAGTCCATCATCCTGAATTTCTGCAGGATCTCAGCTGTATACTTTCCTCGGCTAAGGAAGATCTCATCTAGTCTCTACCACACTTATAATCCCAAGAAATAGTGCGTCAAACCTAGATCCTTCATTTCAAACTCTGAAGTGAGATCCCTCTTGCACCCATATATGAGCTTCTTATCCCCTTTAAGAAACAAGTCATCCACATATAGTACCAATATCAAGGGGAAACCATCTTCAATGTTGTAGTAAAGGTTGGGATATGCATCACTCTTGGTAAACCCCAAGCTCATCAAAAACCTGTCTATTATGGCATGCCATGACTTGGGTGCCTGCTTAAGCCTGTACAAATATTTCTTCAATTTACAAACATGGGACTCCTTCCCATAGATCACAAAACTTTGTGGTTTCTCTATGTACACTTTTTCAATTACACCATTCAAGAAAGCAATATTTACATCCAATATTTACATCTATCTGGTGTAATTTTCAACCCATAACAGAAGTAATAGATCTAATAGAAGTGTACCTAGATATTGGAGCAAATGTCTCGTCATAAGCTTCTCCCTCTTTCTGGGAGAATCCTCTAGCCATAAATATAGCTTTGTACTTCTCTATGCTTCCATCTACAACATGTTTGATCTTGTAGATCCACTTGGAAGTCACCATTGACTTCCCTTTTGATCATGGAACCACCTCCCACACATCATTCTGGATTGCTACTATTCCATCATAGCATCCTTCCACACTTGCTTCTTTGCAGCTTCCTCATAAGTGGAAGGTTCTGAATCAATGATCTTACTCATTAGCACCACATAGCTCAAAAAATTTTGTGGTCTCTTTCTCTCTCTGGAACTTGAACCCCGTGAGTATGTACAATCTTTGGATCCATCTTCTCCCTCAACATTTGTTGACTTCCTATGAATTATGATCTCCTATGAACTATCCTAGGAGGTTGCTCCTCCCTACTGGATCATGAGGGATGACTCCCTCTGAACTCTAGATCCCTCTGAGCTGGTACTTGGTGGGGTCATCTACCTCACCACTAGTGGAGCCACCTACTCCTCCTCATAACTGGAGGGTTTTGGAATCAATGATGTGACTGATTGATGTCATATAAATCGAGAACCTCAGAGGTCATTTTCTCTCCCTGAAAGTGTCACTGAGAGTTGCATGCCTCTTTGCATCCTACAAAGTATCATGAATCCATGCTGGCATCTTCCTAGTAACTTCAATATCTCTAGGTAGATCCATTAGCCCTTCTGGCTCTACTGACTCTTCCAGATGATATGAAGAGTGAACAATTGAACTAGAAGTATCTGTACGATCATCCATCAGAGCCTTCTGATCCTCACAATCAATCCCCATATGAGACACTTTGAATCCCATAAAAGTTCTCTTCTTTCTAGAAGGTTCTAACTCCTTCCTCTTCTACTTTGGTACATGGATGTATATTTTCATGTATACAACTTCTTGTCTGGATATTCTACCATGTGTGTTGTGGGTGGGAATCCCTCCTATGGACTTAGCATTTAAGGGCTCCAATCATGCATGCAAAAAATGACCAATTCAAAGGCCTCTACTTTCTCCTATTTTCCCAACACAAAACCCCACAATCATGCAATACAAAGGTGTAAACAAGATTTGTTAACTCTACCTTAAGTCCTTCGTTTGATGTCGATCCCTTTGCTTTCACTTTCTCTTTGGTTGCAAGTCTCCTCCCAAAGCTGATCTGCATTCACACATGAACAAGTAGAGAGCTATGAGCATGCATTTCATATACTAATTGCTGGGTTAGTTGTGACAATCTCATAAAATAAATATTCAACTTGAACACACGATATGGTGGGACAGGAAAAGTATTCATTTTTGTATTAATCTTCCCAAGAGTAAACTTACAATATGTGATCGGCACTGCTCCTTGAAACTGGTCCTGGGCTCCTCTTCAACTGTCCTCCAACTGCTTTTCTCTATACTTCTCTTTGCACAAGGATGGCTAAAGGTTGGGACAAGGGGAATACTCAATTGGGTATAGTTTCTTTACTATGATTTTCTTCCTTTCAAATGGGACCCTTACCCCTTCTTTTATAGGCTAGAAGGAGCTAGGTACTTGGTCGAATGACCGGCCATGCATGGCTGAAAGTTTTAATTAACTTCCCCAAAGATGTGTGTTCCGTCAACAACTTTCCCTTTTTCGAGATTTTGTAGGTACAGGTGAGCTATAGTGAGGCAACTAGCATGTACACTCGTGCAGTAGTGGAGTAGGACACATGGGCCTTTAAAAAGGTTGTTTTTAAGAAGAGTTGTTCAGTACTGGCTTGAAAAAGAAGACATATGGGATGGCCTGATGTCAGGTAAGTATGTTTGGTGCAAATTAGGGTTATAACAGATGCCCCCTAATGTGTGAGGTCAAAAGAACATCTGATGTCCAAAATACATTGCCAATCTTTATCAACGTACCAAACCGATGAGCCCGAGGACCAGAATTCGAGAGGTGTCATCTACAAAATAACAATTGTCTCACCGAGGCGGGCATACCCATGCTCAGAATGAAATAAAATCATGGCTACCAATCAAATACACTGTAGATCCATATCATATAACTATATAAAGTGTAGCCATGAGCAATACACAGCGGAGCTACATCTCGAAATCAAAAAGGATATACATGTATAGTATCCATCTTCTAGAAGCTGATAAGGCCTGATGGTTGGAGATGAGGTCTTTAGAGCTCGAGCATCAACTTCAAAATATTCAAAACTCGGGTAGGAGTGTAATATGAGTTTACGACTTCACTACCCAGAGGTCTTCGATGGCTTGTCGGTCATGGAGTAGAGGATCTTGTTGATCAGGTTGAGGGATTCATGGATTTCGAGCAAAGACTTGATTGGAACTTCGGGATGGCTGGACATGAGGGCAAGAGACAAACTGCAGATGGGCTGACTCAGGCTTGGTAAAACTTCTCTTGGACAATAGCACGACAAGTGATGAGACTCAGGCAACATGATATTTTGACATAAGTTCATGATGCAGGAGGCACCGCAAACTCTCCATATGTTTGGAAGAATAACCAAACGAAGGAGGACACAACTCTATGTAATGAGAACAACTTCCTAAGGTCATATTAAATCCCAGGGATTGACGAACAAACAGAAAGATGTGCTTTGTCCAAGGGCAACTCATTGTGATGCCAATGAAAAGAAAATACTTTTCCCTTCCTCTTTTTGGGGTATATTTGATTTTTTTTTTTGTCTTTTTCAATAATGTTGGAAAGCTTGAAAAAGAATAAAAGAATGCTACGTTACAAAGGAAGATTGAGTGTCGCAAACATACTCGTTCCAAGTGCACGGAACACAGGGATGCTCAGGGCAAAGGGACATATGCAAGAAAAGGACACTCGAGAAAAATCCTCTAGGGGCCAAAGGTGTCAAGACGCAGAGGCAAAGTGTTACAGGTCTTGCGTATAAGGAATTCTTTAGATGGTTTAGTTGAGATCAACATGGAGCCGACATTTATACCAAAGACGCAGGTATGCAAACGCAGTTAACAAAACACACAATGGTAACGTCCTTCAATGTAATTTTAACAAGCCCAGAGAAGGTAAGCTCGATTATTTTTCATGTTTAGAGAGTCTGAAAAAACGTAAAAGGAGACTCTGCTGGGGTACCTTTTTCGAAGATAGTCTAGTTGGTTCGAAAAAGGGGTAAACTAGCACTGACCAGATGTCTATTCAAAACCATTTTAACGAGTGTGATAGAGACAAGATCACTTGGCGATTTTTTCATTTTTAAGGAGTCTGAAAAAAGCTAGACTATGGACTCCGTCAAGAATGTTCTTCTGGACCATTTTAACGAGTGTGAAAGAATAAGGTCACTCGACGATCTTTTCAATTTTAGGGAGTCCGAAAAGAGCTTAACTATGGACTCCGTGGGGGTTCCTTTTTTGTAAATTTAGTCCCTCAGGCCCGAAAAATGGGTAAAATTATACCTGAAGATACTCTTCTAGAGAACCGAGGCCTCTAGAGTATATCTTTGTTCGTACAGTTGACCATCCTGACCGAAAAAGGGGTAAACTACCGTCGGATAGACGTGACTTCAAATTTCAGTTTAACGAGGGTGAAAGGCCAGAAGATCGCTCGGCAATCTTTTCATGTTTAGAGGGTCTGAAAAGAGCTTAAAATAAGACTCATTGGGGGCTATGACTCAAGTATGAAACTGGTTCAGGTAGAGCCCATTGTTAGGCTCAGACCAAGAGTCTCTTCGATAGTCAACTTGGAAAGTCTCCCAAAAGGGAATAAAACACAAACCACGGTGTAAGTCCTCCCGTGGTATAGAAATCGTAGTCATGGCTTCAAGGATAGCCTCATCTGAAGGCAATTCAAAATCCAAGAAATCATACAAATGAGGGTCGATAGTCCCAAAGAGTGAAGTAAATTGACCATACTCCATATGATGATGGAGGTTCTGGCCAGGACTGACAGAGTCTATCAGCGAAGAATCACAAGAACGAGGGCTTGAGGATCTACAAACAACGAGATCAGATTCAGAAGGATACTCAAGCCCACTTGGACCAAGAGGGGGAAGCAAGGGCTCACATGCCCCCTTTGGATGAACCAATGGATCTGTTAGCACTCAAATTTGTCTTTTAAAATTTGAAAGTGTTTTGAGCATATTTACGTTAAATTTTGTCAAAGTTTTGATCTTTTGGCAAATTATCATGAGCTTCAATCTTCCATCAAACCTTGATATACCTCATCATTGTCCAAAAGGTCTTTGGATCTGCCATATTGACCTGCAAAATAAAAAAATGATAAATCCTGCCCGAGATTTTTGATTTGGATCTGTTTCTAGTGTTTATTGAGCTTTTATAAAAAATTATCAAAACAGGAGTGGTGTGTGCTAAGTGACCTAAGCCCTTAATCCAAACCTATGTTTTTTGCCCTATGCCTAAGTCTATTCATATTTCAAGCTCTATATGCATTTGCAATTTGTTTCTTTCACTTAATCTACCTCTCGAGTTTTCCTTTTTAACCAAAAGTATAAAGACCCACAGGTCCAAGTCCCAATTCACATGCTATGATTTAAGTCAAGAATCAAGTCATATGATAGCATACAAAGCCCAGCGCTGAGCGCCATTCCTATTTCACCCCATCTACAGGTGTCGTTTGTTCAATTGTATAAGTGTATCTTGCAGAATTTTGACAAAGACATGCGCAACTGCTAGTTTTGCAAATAGTGAGAGTCACCAGTATGCCAAGTCGACAGGTCAATTTACAGCCAGGTCACAAGTTAAATCAAGCTGCGGAGTGTACCTGTAAAGGAATATTTCCAAGAAGAGGTCAAAGCAATCCAACGTTATTTGAACAATAATACGATTATGATTGTTGGCTCTGCACCGGTTTTTGTTTTCTCATAGTATCATTGATCCCATCAAAGAGCTCGCTGATTTGGCCTTGTGGGTTTTTGCTTTCACGTTGATCTCTGCCTTGTTTCTTTTTGCTCGCAAACTAGGGTATCCAATTCCACCTTTTGATTTCACTGTTCAAGGAATCACTTTAATATCGGTAGGCATTCACAAGTATCAAAAACTATCCAGCAGAGAATAAAGCCAAATTCGAAGTCACGAGTTAAGCCTCGGATCAAGTCTAAGCTGTCGAATATCAACTATACCCTAACTTCCAGTTCTATCAAATCTCAGGCCAATTCTCATGCCAAGTCGATGGACCAAGTAAAATCTCAGTTTGCATAGCAAGTGGCTCAAAATTAAACCACGAGCTAAGCCAAACAATGAGTCTAAAATACGCAGGTTGTCAAGAAATTTTGCTGAGATTTACAGGTGCCATGAAATTATTTCCTTCCAATATATAATTTGTTGCAGAGAAGATTGAGTTTATTGCGCCGATCAGTAGGGTGTGAGGTATCCATTGCCGAAACTTCCAGAACTAAAGAAGAGCCACGAACAGGTTTTGAACCAGAGGCACATGACAGTAGATAGACTCGGCTATGAATTGGAAATTTAATCCAGTTATCATATCATTAAATGCCCTTTGCACGTTTGCTCTCAACATGTCAGTATTTCTAGTTATTTCACACACTAGTGCATTGACTATTCGTGTAGCTGTTGTTGCAAAGGACTGGGTGGTTGTGATTACTTTGTGCATTGTTGTTTGCTGAGACCAAGCTCACAAATACAAATTTATTTGGCTACGGTGTTGCTATAGCTGGTGTAGCAACATATAATATAAACACCCTTTTCTTCCAGTGAAAGCAAAACAAAAATTGTCATAGATGAACGTTTTGCGAGGGATGATGAGCTCCTTGACAATCGTCAAGACAATTCATCTGTTGACAATAGATACTCGGGTGGGCATATTGAAAGTGAACTAAGTCGGAAAGAAAGCTAATGGATGGTGATGATTATGATTCTTAGGCAAGCATGGCTTGAAATTGGGTAAGCTTTGAAATATAACTTGTTACAAGCTTAAGATTTCGATTGCCTTGGAAAAGATCTGATAGTGAAAGCTATCAGACAAATTTCAAATCAATCTTTCCTGGCTGTGCGCAAGAGTAAATATAGTGGCAATGTGTGAGTGTAAATACAATAGCAGAAAATAAGTACTCTGTACATGAATAATTGCAGCAGTTTCAATCAGGCAAATGAAGAATGTTCTGGAGATGGTAAATTTGCAGAAGCTACCACTGTAACAAAGAGGAAGAGGACCTTCACTAAGTTCTCAGTTATCCACAGAGTACTTGGATAACATAAGACATGAGACAACAACTATTCATTGACTTCTTGTGCCAAATTCAATGATTTCCAAACATGGCATTGATCAAATTTTCTTATGATATTATGGCCTGTTTCATGTTCATGATTTCAATCTTTTCACTTGCTGAATACAGAGCATTATGCCACTGTATTAGTTTTCAGATTGCTAAAGCCTGCCTTTTCGGTGACTATTTCAGTTTGCACAGCTATCTTTAGCCACCAAAAGCAGATCTTTCGGTGGCTTACAGGTTAGAATTTTGGCTCGCAAGCCATCGAAAGCACAAAGATAAGCAGAATGATGGTATTTTGGCTCAGATCAAATGTTTCGCTGCCAAATCATCCGAGGAAGATTCTAAATGAATGATAAAGTTAAAAGAGATAGAGATCACTCTCTCTTTTAAGTTTTAGAAGTCGATGCAAAGGATATAAAGGCTGAAGAGTTTTTCTATTTTTAAGTTAAGATACTGCCCAGCTATCAAAGGGAAATCTCAAGTGCCTTGTCATCACCTTGAAGGTTGTTGAGCGTGTCAAAGATTGTTGAAGCTTCCGAGGAATGCCTAAGATCACAAATTATGATTAGGATTTGATTCCTTTGAGTTAGGATCTAATCCTATGACTTGAGAACTGTTTTGATTTTATTCTATATTTAATATTTTAGATCCAGTTTCTTAGGATCTGAAATTGCTTTGTAAAGACTATAAAAGTCTATTGTTTTGAATGACTCTAGAGGTTCAACTTTGGAGACTCTTTCAGACTTTGTACTCAAGCTTCTCATTTTTATATTAAGTAATACAAGCTTCTTTTGCCATTACTTGTTCAGATTCCCATCTTCTTATCTAGTCTGTACTTGCACTTGAATGTTATATTCATGTTATTCACGTTTGTCTAATGCCTGATAGTTGTCATCCTGTCTTTGCATTGATGAGTTAGAATTGCAAGTATTATTTACTTATTGTAATCGACCATTCATATATGTTTATTGTATGATTCTATTGGTATAGTAAGGATTCTCCACACATCCACTTATTTACAAACTCTTTGAACAGTAGTAGTTGAAAGCCTTGTCAATCTAAGTGTGTTTATGCATGTCTTGAGTGAGTGAGGTTTGATTTAGTCATCCGACTTGATCCATTTGAGTGAATCATTGAGATATTAGTTAAGTTACTAGGCTTCTTCGAGCTACAACCTAGAAGGACTCCTGAAGTGATAATAGGATCAATTGTTGATTCCAAGTCTCGAGAAGGAAAACATGATTTCACAGGTTCCTGCTCAGAAGCAATTGAACATCGAGGATAAGACGCCACATAATTAGCCCGTGTCGGGGTGGGGTCTACACAAACATTAGGAACATATAAAGGGGCATCCTGAACTAACGTTGAATTAGGATGGTGATTATCAGATGCCAGTTGGTCAATAGTGACAATGCTTCCATTGTGAGGGAAATGCATCACCCGGAAAAGCGTAGATACCACAACGTTCATAGCATATACATAATCACGCCCGAGAAACATATTGAAATCTAACAGACCTTGCACCACTATAACATCGACACGGACAATCTTCCCCCCTAACGAGATAGGCAATTGAGGAAGAACCCCCAAATATTCACTAGGACGTCTTTCAAAAGCCAACAGCTCACGCGAAGAAGACACAATCTTGGGAGATTCCAAGACTTTCCAAACCGAGGAGGATAAAATACTTGCAGAGGCTCCTTCATCCACAATACATCGATAAATGTTTGTTGAATTAACTTCAACCCTTATTTGAAAAGGTGCATGATCAGGGGATCAAATTTTGCTCAATTTTCAAAGTGCTTGGAATGCGACGAAAACAGTGTCATTGCGTTCGTCTCGTCTTCCTGATTCCGACGGTATATTTACTTTCTCAAATGGAGTCCGTATGAAGGAGATATCGCGATCTGTCCGCCAAGCCAAACTGGCAAAATTTTTGGATGCTGACTGTACCTGTCTGTACAGTCCGTACAGTCCGTACGGTTACGTGGCAGGACCATACAGGCCGTACGGTGATGATGTGGTAGTTGGTTATTGGTTGGTTGTTGGCGTATTGGATGGTGACACGTGTCCGGTTGATGGCGAGTAATATGAGGACACGTGGCCCAATCCATGGGCACCACGTGTCCCCTTCATTTTGGGGCGCCACGTGTCCCCTTCATTTTGTTCATTGGTTATATAAAATTATATGGGGAGTCCGTGGGGTTCGACCCCCAGACCTCCCCCAACTCTAACGACTTCATAACTCTCCGCTAGCCAAAGTACCGTCATTTGTTCCTTGTTAACTATGTTGTAACACATATATTTAAAGTTGATATTTGTTTGAAAGGAAAGGGGGGTCGGGCCGGGGCTAAGCCCCGACCCATGGACGCATTATATCACATATGACCCAAACACATATGCATTGGCCCGACTGTTTTGGCGCGCATTGCATTGCATTGTATTGCAATGTATTGCAATACATTACATTGTATATATGGTATAAACCGTGTGTTAAATGATTGCCGCGGGGTTTGAACCATAACCAAAGTTTAAATGTGCATGTGGTTTGACCAGTGGTTTAACCGCGCGGGAGTTACACGGTTGGACAACGAATTAACCACTTTGCCCAGCATTCGGTCACATGCTACCATACGCCCAGGTGCCGAGGCGGTTAGGGGCTGGAGGCGCCTTAACCATCCTACGGTTTGCACCGTTGGCGCGGTTGCGTCCGGTTCCAGGTTTTTACGCTTTAAAGAGCGTGTGAGCCAGGTTCACTCAAAGGGAGTGTGAATTGTAGAACCAGAGACAACAATCTTGGAGAAGGAGACTTCCAGGAGGCCTATCTTTCTCATTTTTCGATCATTTCAGGTGCCGAAAGAGCCCAGACAGGGGTTTTGGGACGCTGGGAAGCCATTGGAGCAGTCGGTTTGTCAGTTTGAGCATTGTAAGACATGTTTTTGAGCACTTTTTGAGCA
>JZKD02S0186268.1:250059-277919 GCA_000966675.3 Picea glauca
TTTTGAACACTTTTTGAGCAATTAATAATAATGATCCATTGGAAGCTGGACCAGGAGATGTAGCCCATAAGAGGGGTGAACTCCTTTATCAATTGTTGTGCACATGTGTTTATGTCAAATGTTTATGCTATTGTCTATGTGTATTTTGCATAAGTAATCCTTAATTTATGTGTTGCAAATTGATCCTGTTGCTTTAAACACATAACATTTCACTTGCAATAATTATTTAAGTTTTTCAAGTCTTCTTCAATTTTTAGATCAGTGCAGAAGAAGGAAGACGAGGCTCAACAAGATCATTCCAATCAAAGGAAACCATCCTAGGGCTTGGAGGGGGTGTGCTCGGAGGGAGAAAAATTCCCCCTTGTTCTAGAAGTATGGAACTAGAAATGTTGAAAAAATAGTCGGTAGACACTTCACTCCCCAAGAGAGGAGTGGGATCAGTTGAAGATTGCAACGACGTGACCACTTTGGTAGACTCGACACTCTCCAAGAGAAGAGTGGGATCAGTCGAAGATCGCGACGATGCGACCACTTTCTCAACCAATGACTGCATAGGTTACGAGACTACATGGTCTAAAGGCACCTCACCCCTCAAAATAGGAGTGGGATCAGCCGATGACTCCATCGGCATGACCACTTTCTCAACCAATGGCTGAATAGGCTGAAAGACTACAAGGTCTAAAGGAATTTCACCCCTCAAAAGAGGAGTGGGATCAGCCGATGACTGCATCGACATGACCATTTTCTCAACCAATGGTTGAATAAGCTGAGAGACTACAAGTTCTAAAGGCACCTCACCCCCCAAAAGAGGAGTGGGATCAGCTGATGACTGCATCAACATGACCACTTTCTCAACCAATGGATAAAAAGGCTGAGAGACTACAAGGTCTAAAGGCACCTCGCCCCCCCAAAAGAGGAGTGGGATCAACCGATGACTGCATTGACATGACCACTTTCTCAACCAATGGATAAAAAGACTGAGAGGCTACAAGGTCTGAAGGCACCTCACCCCTTAAAAGAGGAGTGGGATCAGTCGATGACTGCATCGACGTGACCAATTTCTCAACCAAAGGTTGCATAGACTGTGAGGAAACCTCAGAAGACTCAGAATCAAAAGAGCTTACAGACAAGGACCAAAATCTTCGTACCTCTGGAAGGCCAAGGCAGAAATGAGTAAGGTGATCTCCCTTGCAAAGCTTACAAGGGAACTTAGGCTTATGTCCTATCTGTCTAGGTTTCTCAACAAAATCAATGCCCCTAGCATGATTGGCAGTGGCTGGTTGCACATCTCCAACATGACTTGTAGAGGTTGGTGATGGGTCGATAACATGACTCGCAGAGGTTACAGAGCTATTGCCAGTATGACTAGCAGTGATTGGACTTTTTCCCCCAGCATGACTTGCAGAGGGTGGGTACTTTCCCCTAGTGTGGCTTGCAGAGGCTAGGGGCTGGTATTCAACATGACTTGCGGAGGTTTAGGACCTATCTCCAACATGACTCACAGAGGTTGGTGATTTCTTCTCCCTATTCTTCCTCTTTCTACTTCGTTTAGGATTCTAGTTACTAGTAACTGTACTTTCACTAGGGGCGGAAGAAGGAGGAGGAGAAGACTTTGCTGACAAAGGAACATTAACATGGTGCCCATGACATAAGGCGCTCAACTAAGAAGCATCAAGAGAATTCAAGACATTTGGAATGATACCCAACCAAACCGGTAGTCCCACATTCAATATAGGAATGTACAAAGTGGCCATCAAAGGGACACCAACGTTTCCCAAGAAAGGAAAAGCACAAGAAACCCCTTGCAAAGGGGTTCCTTGGTTGGTATTGTTAGGAACTTTAGCCATGAATATCTTATGCACAGGTTCTCCCCTTGCATGATCGTTCAAGTCCGTAAAAGTCTCACACACTGACTCTGGAAAATCAGTGTTATCAAAACAACGCATATAAAGAGGCGGCTCCACGTTTCTAAGTGGAAAACCGAAAAAGTCCTCACGACTGGGGGAGTGGGCGGTCTACCACCCTAGGTAAAATACCCAAATCCATGACTGACTAACTCACTATGGAAAACTAGGGAGCACATAGCACACACTAGAAAAACTCCTAAAGGCAAATCAAGCAAACGACTAACTAGTTGGAAGAACAATTACACCAACCAACACTAGAGCAAATTACTGGTGCAAGTGCAACTCGAATATGGAAGAACCCTCAGGGTATACTCTGCAAAGCGTGGCCCGATGTCTACCCTAGGTGCTGTGGTATACCCCTGCGGTCACTTGTGTAAGTCCCTAAAATAAAGGCAACTAGGTTGTCAGCTCATGAACAATCACTAGGCGGGTACAATCAACAGTCAGGTGGACCGCAATGAGCAGGGTATTAAGCCCGAAACCTATCAAGGGTATCGAAAGAAAGTGTTCTGGAAGACAACTGAGGACCTCGAACAGATTTGAGACCCACGAAGCTCCATGGCAAATGCAATCAACAGAATCCCAAGACAAGTCCTCTATATGTGTTCCCCACTACGCTTGGTCTGGATTTGGAGGGGTTATCTCTGCTACCTTTCCGCACGTGACCTTGTGTTTAGCCCCTATGTTAGAGGGGGGTCCTGGATAATTTCCACATTACTGGAATTCTACACTCCTAAGCACAGACTCGTATGTTTGTTTTATAGCCTTGAAGAGTTTCCTCTCTAACCTAAATCAAGGCTCTAGCCTAATCTAGTTGATGGACCCTACAAACATAAAGTCTAGTAAATTTTAATTAGCGTTCTTTTTACTGGCTTGATTTACTCAAAAAAGGGTATGATAGTGCAACTGATGTTGTTAAGACTCTTGTGAAAAATTAAACTTGTAAGAAACACTAGAAAAGAAGGATTATCTTTCTTATTTTATTTTGAAATGTTGTTAAGATGAGAAGAAAATCCAACACTATGCTAATTTATTTTTCTTTTTCAAATAACAATGCAAAGAAAATGCCAAGAAAGAAAGAGACCTAACAAGCTAAGTTTTTTATATTTTCTTCCAATCAAAGAAGAAATAACAAAAGAGTTCTAAAAGAAATTGATGAATGCACGATTCATGGCCCCCCCATGACACAATAAATCTTTCAATGAAAAAACAAGCTATGATGGAATCCAACCTAGGCTAAAACTGCTATGACAGAGACAAAGATTAAATCAAGGAAATCCCTGAGAGGTATAACTCTTGATAAGGAAGAGGATGACTGCCTCTCCTTAAACAAAAAATTTTCTCCGCAGGCACGTTGCTGACAGTTCAATAACCAGCGTGTGCATGCGAGATGTGTAAAGTTAGGGTGCGTGTACATGCGTGCATACCTTATGTAGGCTGTGTGTACTTCTGAAACTCTTCAAAAATGAAAATACAAGCAATCAAGCACTAGTAGAGACTACTGGTATTGAGAACTAGAATCTCTTGAAGACTCAAAAACTTACTTTGTCAGAAAAAAGAAAACAATTCAAGGAAAATTTCATATAACAAAACCAATTTGAGGTGGAACCTAAGCTATAAAACTGCAAACACAAAGCCTAGAATGAGTTCCAGAAAACCCCTGAGAAGGATCACTTCTAATAGGGGAGAGGATGACTGCCTCTCTAAAAGAAATCTTCTGAAATCATACACGCGACTGACACTTCATCAGCTAGCATGTACATGCGGGCTGTGTGAAGGTAGGGCGCGGGTACACGCGTGTAGGCCTTATACAGGCTGCATGTACCTCTATGGGTCCCGTAAAAAAAATGCATCCAAGAAAAGAAACAGAGATAACTGGTATGGAAGACCAGAATATCTGTTAGCCCAGACTTTTGCAGAAAGTTTAAAAATAAGGAATAAAACCAATTTTTTTTTTTAAATACCCAAGAAAAATATTCCCAGAAACCCTAGAGTTCCCCAGTACGGTCACCAATTCTGTTGTGGGTGGGAATCCCTCCTATGGACTTAGCATTTAAGGGCTCTAATCATGCATGCAGAAAATGACCATTTCAAAGGCCTCTACTTTCTCCTATTCTCCCAACACAAAACCCGACAATCATGCAATACAAAGGTGTAAACAATATTTGATAACTCTACCTTAAGTCCTTCATTTGATGTCGATCCCTTTGCTTTCACTCGCTCTTTGATTTCAAGCCTTTGATTACAAGCCTCCTCCCAAAGCTGACTTGCATTCACACATGAACAAACAAAGAGCTGCGAACATGCATTTCATATACTAATTATTGGGTTAGTTGTGATAATCTCATAAATAAATATTCAACTTGAACACACGATATGGTGGGATGGGAAAAGTATTCCTTTTTGTATTAATATTCACAAGAGTAAACTTACAATATGTGATCGGCATTGCTCCTCGAAAGTGGTCCTGGGTTCCTCTTCAACTGTCCTCCAACTGCTTTTCTCTATACTTCTCTTTGCACAAGGATGGTTAAAGGTTAGGACAAGGGGAATGCTCAATTGGGTATAGTTTCTTTACTATGATTTTCCTCCTTTCAAATGGGACCCTTACCCCTTCTTTTATAGGCTAGAAGGAGCTAGGTGTTTGGTCGAATGACCAGCCATGTCTGGCCAAAAGGTTTAGTTAACTTCCCCAAAGCTGTGTGTTCTGTCAACAACTTTCCTTTTTTCGTGCTTTTGTAGGTACACACAGGCTATAGTGAGGCAACTAGCATGTACACTCATGTAGTAGTGGAGTAGGGCACGTGAGCCTTTAAAAAGGGTGTTTTTAAAAAGAGTTGTTTAGTACTTGCTTGGCAAAGAAGGCATATGGGATGGCCTGATGTCAGGTAAGTATGTTTGGTGAAAATTAGGGTTATAACAATGTGTCTCAAACTAGATATCATCTAATAGTTAAGATTTATGTGGTGAGAGTTTTGTTTTTCAGAATTCAGAAGAACCACGGTGTTATTGGTTTTGGGTCGACGTTTCGGATCCACAACAGGATCCATCTTCAGGACATAAAATCTTGAGAAAAATAAAAGAGAAGAAACTTAATAAATACTAAATTAGAGCGAAGGGAACCCTAAAGTCGGGGTTAAACCCTAGAATTTAATAAAAATTATTAATTATGTATTATATCTTAGATTTAATAAAATAATATAATAAAGTGAAGGATGTTTTAAAAAAAAAAAGGTTTATTAATATAACAAGTGGTAGTTATAAGGAGAGGTGAGAGGATGTAAGGTAAACAATTTTATAATTTATATTTTGATTTGATAATCAATTTATTATTATTAATGTATTGTTTTTATTATTATTATTAATTATGATTAATGTATTGGCTTTAAACTAGTTCAGGTTAAAATAGAATTGATTTTAATAGTGGTAAAAAAAATTAGGGGATTAAGGTAAGATAGTTTAATAATCATAAAATTATTAATGATGTTTATTGGTATTGTTAAGTAGGTCTAGTTATTAAATTAAAATAATTTTTAATTTTAGTAGTATAAGGGAAAAAAAATTAGGTAAGAACCCAAAAATAGAAGTCAGTGCAAGTTCATGGGTCCTAGGGAACAATCTTATACTATCTTCTTTCCCAAATGAGCGGGATCCAAATTTCACTAATCTTCAGACCGTTGTCTATGTTTAGGTTATTGAGATCATCTAATTTGTTTCCTCATGCAACCATCACTATATCTCCCTCTTAGGGCTATTACTCGTGACCTGCTTGGAACAAGAACAAGTACAACCATCCCTATATCTCTTTCTCGGAGATATCACCTGTGACGTTCTTGGACCAAGTATAAGAAGCACAAACAACACTTTTCTAGTGTTGTGACCAATTATTCCCCCATGGTAACCTGCTCAGAATAAAACAATAACATCTCCATGGTAACCTCCATGGAATTTACAAGGTAACCTTCATGGAACAAAGAAAGAACATCTCCATGGTAACCTCCATGGAATTTACAAGGTAACCTACCTGGAAAAAAACAAGAGCATATCCATGGTAACCTCCATGGAATTTACAAGGAAACTTGCTTGGGACAGAGACAACAACCAAGAACATCTCCTAGAAGAGATCAATTTCATATTGTAAATAAGTGCATCATTAGTACTAGGTTGTGAGAATTTACATAATGATCATCGTACCAAAAATACTCAAGTGTTACTAAACATTTGATAGCAAAAGTACTCAGCAGTAATAGAACTCTAAAGATTGTTGTCCCATTTACAACATTTACTTAAGATGCAACAATATAAAATATCAAATCTGATATGCAGACCTAGAGTCTTGTTGTTGCTATTCCATTTAATTTTGAGTTGTCATATACTATAGGAGACATCATCACTTCTGCTGCCAACTCTTGAGCTTCCTTTGAGTGCACTAGATCTAGGATCCCTTTGTCACTGCTTGGAAAAATGTCCTTTTTCCAAGTGTACATCTCCTTCTCCTGCAAACACCCTCATGAAATAAATTATATACAAGTGCGTACCTCTAAAATTTGTAGCACCATCCAACTCGTCTTCTAATATCAAGGTTTGTGCAATTGGAAACTAGAAACTGATGACTAGAAATTACAACTATAACTGGCAACTGCAACTGCAACTGTAACTGGAAATTGCAACTGCAACTGCAGCTATAATGAGAAATTTCAACTTTCACCAAGTTGTAATCTAAGACCACTAGGAGGTGTGCTAGGCTAGGGCAAGTTGATCTATGGAAAAATTAATCTCAGCATCCTCCAATAAATTGCTCAATAAGCTTGACAAAAAACTGTGCAGTGGAAAATTTCATGTGCAGCGGAAAATATCAACAATGTGGCCTTCCATTTTTGCTCACAATCTTCCTTACAGTGATTAGAATGTTTGAAGGTAACCTTCTCTGATACGATGTTAGAATTTATTAAATTTCCAATAGCAATAGATTTACCAGAGTATTTTGATCTTCATTTAACATTCAATAACCATACACTGAAAATATAATCAAGATCTAGAAGCAGATAGACAAGCACAAGAAGACACAAATATTTATCCTAGGAAAACCCCAAACTCAAGGAAAAACCCAACCAACTTTTCTTAGAGAGAATATTTATGATAATAAAATACAACCTTGACCAAGCTATATTCACAAAAGCAAAACCAGTAATGAAGAAACCCTGATAAAAATAACTTATCTCTTCTCCTTGTCAAACCCTAGCGAGGGTAGACAACTATGTCACAACCCTAGCACAACTCTTCTAGAGGTAGTGCACAAGAGAAACCACAAAGAACCACCAAGAACCCTAGTTGTTGCATCTCCTAGGGTTGTCTCAAACGTGCGCCTCATTTTCCTTCTTAGTTGAGACGATGAGAGTAGTGTGTGTAAATGAGCAAAGGCGACACCTTTATTTATAGTCTTAAAGTCACTTAGCTAGGGCAGACTTCTCTTCCTGGAAATTCTATTTCCACTTTATTATTTTCCTGTGGGTCAACTTCTCTTCTGGGGTGTTCTTCAACTATTCAATGGTCTTCCTTTGAATTCTTGGAAGCTTCCTCTCTAAGAAAAGTTTTCCAGGAGGAAATACCTCATGTTGCTACAAAAACATCAACACAACAAACTCACCATCAAAGAAAAATTTCACATTCCTGTCATTGACGATATATTGGATGAATTGAGAGGTTCTCAGTACTTTACTAAACTTGATCCCAATTGTGGCTACCACCAAATACATATGAAAGAGGAAGAAATTCCCAAGACTGCATTTAGAACTCATGAGGGTCATTGTGAGTTCTTGGTAATTCCATTTGGCATGTGTAATGCCCCCTCCACTTTCCAAAGCCTCATTAATCATGTCTTCTGTCCTTTTCTCCATCATTTTGTCTTAGTTTTCTTTGATGATATATTCTCATATATAGTAAAACTTGGACAAGCCATCTCGCCCATGTGGATCAAGTTCTCCATCTACTCTCTCAGCACTAACTTTTCCTCAAACAATCTAAATGTGACTTTGGAGCCTCATAAGTGGAGTACCTACGTTATATTGTCGGCAATGATGGTGTATGGGTGGATCCTAAGAAAATTGAAGCTATGTAGGATTGGCCTTATTATCCCCATTTTTTGGGATAATTAAGGAGATCATGTCTCGAGGCCCTCAGGTTGTAGATATGGAGTGTCGAGAGACTACATGACCAACAATGTCCACTTGTACAGATGGATACCCTTCTCACCACCACATAGGTTAGGATTTTCAGGATAGCATCCACCACACCTGTTAGATTCCTAAAGGAAGTATGCCTTGCTCCATGAGGTATAATTCAGGTATTGTGAGGGTACTTTCAATATTTGAGGCATTTGAGTATTTTGTATCTTAGACTGTTTTAGATTTCATGACATATGCTTGGACATTATCCCTTTTTCCATGTTTCACCTTGGTGGTTGACATTGTGCCCTAGTAAGTGGTTTTTCCTCAGGATTGGTTTTCTACTGAGAACACCCTTGAAGTGCCATCATACCATTCCCAATCATACTTACCACTTTGCATCATTAAACCCCCCCCAATTTCCTTATCTCTTGGGATTTTAGG
Source organism: Picea glauca (assembly GCA_000966675.3). Lineage (NCBI taxonomy): Eukaryota > Viridiplantae > Streptophyta > Pinopsida > Pinales > Pinaceae > Picea > Picea glauca. The sequence goes on from JZKD02S0186268.1 coordinate 258,575, forward strand.
GTGTATTGACCCAAGAAGGGGTTGTCCCTCATTCTATGGGAAGAAGGGGATGAAGGCCCAAAGGGATTGTTATTGGGTAAAAGATAAAAGCCTACTTATAAACCTTTCATATGCTTCACCCAGGGATTACCCAAGAAAGCACTGAAATGCTTGTCTGTAAGAAAAGGAAAACCCATAAGAATAATGATTATGAATGATTAAAATTTTAGTTGAAGGATAGGAGGTCTCATAACGAGTTGACCTATCATGATCATGGATATCTAGTGGTATAAAATTACCATAATTGATCACCAATCCAGGGTAATGGCTCCCAGTTGCATGGTTGAGAGAAAGGGGGTCTCATTATGATCTAGCCTTCTCATTTACACTAGGTATTTGTGAGTGACGTTGTCATTATCTGGAAACCACGCTAGGATAATGGCCTTCAACTTGTCCTTAAATTATGAAAGAAACAAAGAATGGAAAAATGATGGGCTTGGAAAAATTGCATTGCAAACGAAGGTGCCACACACCCTCTACAAAGGCACCCATGAATGAGACACTAAAACCCCTTGTATGTCATGAACCCCATGCGTAATGAGTCTTGACCCTTAACCACTTCACCCATTTTACATGGATTAGAAAGGGGATCACTTGGGAAACACTCCTTGACCTAGGAAAGGTCTACCCAATAGGACACCTTGTCAACCCTCCCATATCCAAGCTTGGCAAGTCACATAATGTATTTGAGAATTTACTTAATTGATATGGTAATCTTTGATGCACATGATTATGTGGATCATTTATTGATTTGATTTACTCATAATGATATTTTGACTTGAGATCCTTAGAGGCATGCTTATTTGTCTTTGCAAGACCTGGTTGGTGGACATTTTGAAGGAACAGTCCTAGCTTGGGCTTCCATGGGGCTTGAAGCCCACGGCGAGGATGCCAAGGGCCAACATGCTGGATGAGAGAGATGAAACCTCAAAGGCATAGAAGACATGGTGGACAACATAGCCTAGCCCTCACAAGTCAAACAATTTTCCTAGGAGAGGAAAAACGTCACCTTTAGAGGCATGATGTCATCTAGGAGGGCTAGGGTTTGGTGGTGAGGTTGTTATGAATTGTCACAAGGATTTTTTGAGGAGAAATAGGTTTTGACCATGAAGAAAATGACTTGGATGATTGACATGTGGCTTTGGGAAGCCTATCTACACCTCTCCAACACCAACAACTTGCTCCTAGTGTCAAAACGCCCCCTAAAGGGGTGACCTCACCTAGTTTCTTTTTGTGTAAAAGTAAATTTTAAGTGAATTGTTTAATATTATTTTTGTAAAGGGGAAACATTGTGGTTGGTGACCCCTGGTCTTGTGGTTTAACCTAAAATTATGTGGACAAACTATTTTGGAGACATTTTGTATAAATAGAGATCATAAGATCTCATTTTAACACATAACTCTCCCATTTGGAGATGTCTTGGACTGAAATTTTCGCTAGACTTGGAGGAGTTTCTCTCTTTTGCTTATTGTTATGGTTTGTTCTTGCTATTGATGGTGAAAAGTGATGCGCTATGCTTAGAGACTCTTTCTTATGCATGTGGATGGACTTAACTTGAAAGATTAGGGTTTGATCTAGATTCTTGTGGAATTGGTAAGGGAAACATCTGCATTTATTGTCTTTTGTCTTGCTCTTTCCATAATTATTGTTGGTTAAAACCCTTGGAGGGGTATAAGGGAATACACCCTCCCCAAGGTTTGTTTACTTGTTCAAGAAAGGTCATTTTTCACAAGGTGTCTTGAATAACTACAAGAGTGTATACCCTCAAAGGTCACCTTGGTTTGTTTTGCAAACCCTAGGAAGTAAAAGGGCTTAAACCCCTAGGGATTTGTAGATCAAACATTTTCATCCAAGTTTCACTTCTCAAGGTCAAATACTTTTCAAGGTTGTGCCAAGAGAATTACAAGGGTTTAAACCCTCTCGACATCTCCTAGATTGACTTAGCTACACTTGGGATTTACAAGGGCGTACACCCCTAAGTGCTTAGCTAAGACATCTCTTTCATTGAATCCATAAACCCAATAGTAAGACACTAATCATTTTTCAAGTTTGCATTGGAGATTTAAATCTTTCCATTGGTAAATGTGACAATTTCACCTTTTGATGCTCTCTCACTTGGATTGTATACTTGATGCTATGAGCATCCTTGCCTCCTTAAGGCATCCTCTTTCTCCAAACAATTATTTCTGGTGTTAACAAACTAACCCTACAGCCATAATGTTGCAGAAACCCTAACCTTTCTATCCCTAATATCTCATAAAGTAACCCTAGACTTAAGCTAGAATTTTGCCCTCTTATTCTACTTGTTGCGGTGCACTTTTTGGTCAACTTTTAGGCAAGTTTCATTGGGTAATTTTGATCTTGTAATGAATTATATGTTACAGCCATAAGGCTGATAAATTCTCTGCAGAAATATTTTACAACAACCTTGTTTGACTACTCAAAGTTCCATACTATTTTGTGCAAGCTAGACTAGTCATTGTTGGTTCACCTATTGCATGTTTAAATGAACTTGTAGTGGATTTAATTGCAGCCTCTGTTATCATTTTATTGCTGATAATTAATATTGTTTGATCGCTGCAAATTAGGGAAAACAAGCTTAAATTGCTAATCCAACTAACATACTACATCATATGCTTGGTTTTCTTTGTGTCTTGTGCAGGTATTCACACTTGGAAGGTTACTCAACTCATTTGGAAACTGTTGAACCTTCTCAAGACTCTTTCACAAGCTCTTCATACCATTTATAATTGACCTCTAGGGACATCCATTCATACTTAACATTTTCCATCTCATTTCCCCCTAGGGTCACCGAGATTACCCCCTTGAGGTGACTACCTCACCTCTAAAGTGACGAGGACACCTACCTAAGGTGAGAGTGGGTAGGTGCCCTCTCAGTTGTATCCAATTGGTGGTTGGGTCGGGATTTTCCCAAACTACAACTTGTACGATAATAGGTCTCATCCTAAAAATATTAAGAGATTGCATGGTTTTCTAGGTTTAACAGGCAAGTTTGTTCAGGATTTTGGAAAAATTGCAGCACCTCTCACTAATCTCCTTAAAAATAATTCTTTCACTGCTGGACTACAATTTCCATTAGACCAAAACCTAAAGGAATTAATCTTCTCCACAATTACCATAGTTAGGATCCACGAGAGGGGGTTAACCCATGTCAGGAAACTCGTAGGAAGCACTAAACCCAATGTCCAACAATCTCCCCCAAGTACGTGCCAGACCAGTTTAGAACTCGAGACCTGTCGCTCTGATACCATTTGTTGGACTCCGATTATTGTTAGACCAAAACCTATAGGTGTTAATCTTATCCATAATTGCTAGAGTTAGGATCCACAAGAGGGGGTTAACCCATGTCACAAAACTCGCGGGAAGCATTGAACCCAATGTCCAACATTCACTTCGACTCCAGCTACTGATCAATCCTTCCATGCCTTAAAAGACACGTGTTGACTCTGGTGACTCTAGTGTGTGTTGAATGTTGGGTATGTGTTGACTCTGGTGAATCCTTTCATATGACTCCCCACAGGGAGTGGTTCTACGAATATGAAAAGTATGATGGAGGTAATGTTTTCTTAGGTAATGATTCGACAACCAAAATCATAGAAAGAGGAAGGGTCAAGTTGAGGCTCATAGATGGAAGGATTAGAAAACTGCCTGGTGTTCTACACATCCCAGGTATGGCCAGAAATTTGATTTTTGTAAGAAAAATGGAAGATGCAGGGGTAAAAACAATATTTGAAAAGGGAACTTGCAGGATGGTTCGAGGAGCAATGGTGTTGATGAAGGGAGTTCGGTTTGGAACTCTGTATAAGATGCTAGGAAGAACTATTAGTGATGGTTGTAATAGCTCCATTGTTCCTAATATTGGAGTTGAAGAAGAAAGAACTCCTACAGTCTCTGGAGAAAAGGTTATGGTGTGGCATCAAAGACTAGGGCATATCGAAGAGAAGGGTTTTCGACTACTACACGGTAAAGGTATGGTTGAAGGTATGTCTAACTACTCTCTGGATTTTGATTTATGTGAACATTGTCTATATGGGAAGCAGAATCGGGTAAGATTCCCCTCTGGTGCAATGAGGGTAGAAGGAATTTTACAACTAGTTCACAGTGATGTTTTTGGACCTGTGTCGGTCCCATCATTGGAAAAATCTTTGTACTATGTCTCATTTATAGATGAATTCTCGAGGAAAACTTGGATATATTTTCTCAGGAAGAAATCTGAAGTCTTTGACAGGTTTAAAGAGTTTAAGGATATTGTTGAAAATCAAACGGAGAAAATAATTAAGGTGTTGCGGATAGATAATGGCGGAGAGTTCTGCAGGAATGAATCTGAAGAATTCTGTAAGAAGTGAGGTATAGCAAGGCAGAATACTACTCCATATACACCTCAACAGAATGGAGTTGTAGAAATGATGAATAGGACGCTGATGGAAAAAGCAAGGTGCATGCTCAGTGGTGTCGGGTTAGGGCAAGAATTCTGGGCAGAGGCAATGGGTATTGCATGTTATCTGGTCAACATATCACCCTCATCAATGTTGGATGACATGACTCCACAATAGGTATGGACTGGTAAGAAACCTTCTCTCACACATATTAAGGTATTTGGCTGCGATGCATATGTTCATGTTCCAAAGGAAAATAGGAGTAAGCTGGATAAGAAGGCTGAAAAATGTATCTTTATTGGATATAAAGATGGTCTCAAAGATTATAAGCTTTGGAACCCAGAAACTAAGAAGGTAATGTATAGCCGAGATGTGGTATTTAGAGAAATGAATGATGTTATTAAACAAGAATTCCTACCAAGTAAGGAAGAACCAGAGAAGATAGAGTTTGATTTAAAGGATGATGAATCAAACTCTACAGAAGAACATGAATCAGAAGAAGAAGATCCTCATACTCCAGTATTTAGGAGATCGATTTGAGAAAGAAGGCTACTAGAAAGGTATAGTCCATCTGATTTCCGTTCACATTTTTCTTTGTCTATTACTGATGATGATCCTAGAATTGTTAGGGAGGCAGTGGATTCAGAGGATGGAAATCTATGGAAAAGGGCCATAGAAGAAGAAATGGCATCTTTGGATAAGAATGAGGCTTGGTATATAGTGGAGTTTCCAACTGGAAGAAAGCCCATTGGCAGAAAATGGGTATTTAAAAAGAAGCTGAATGCATAAGGAAAAGTGGAGAAATACAAAGCTCGGCTAGTAGCAAAGGGTTATTCCCAGGTTGAGGGAATTGATTTTGGTGAGATTTTGTCTCTTGTTGCCAAGTTAACCTCTATAAGATTTTTGTTATCTGTTGTTGTTGCAATTGATTTTGAAGTAGAATAGATGGATGTGAAGACACCATTCTTGCATGGGGATCTGGAAGAAGAAATCTATATGAAGCAACCGAAAGGTTATGCTGTGAAAGGAAAGAAGGAGCTAGTATGCAAGCTAAAAAGTCCCTGTATGGTTTAAAACAATCACCAAGGATGTGGTATCAAAAATTTGATACTTATATGCTAGGACTTGGCTTCACAAGAAGCAAAGAGGATCATTGTGTGTATTTTAAATTAATTGGTGATCATTTGATTTATTTTGTCTTGTATGTGGATGACATGTTGCTGATAGGAAATAACAAGGAGATTATCCAGGATGTGAAAACTCAATTGTCCTCTAAATTTGACATGAAGGATCTCGGTGCTTCAAATTTCATTTTGGGCATGAAAATTAAAAGAGATTCGAAAAGAAGGGAACTCTGGTTAAATCAGAGAAAATATGTCGAGACAATATTGCAGAGGTTTAATAGGCAGGATTGTAAATCGGTCAAGGTTCCTATTCCTATTGGTGTAAAGTTATCTGTAGATCAATGTCTCAAGACACATGAAGAAGAGAAGGACATGTCTCATGTTCCATATGCGAGTGCAGTTGGCAGTTTGATGTATGCAATGGTCTGTACTAGACAAGACATTGCACATGCAGTGGGATTTTTGAGCAGGTATATGTCAAAACCAGGGAAGGAGCATTGGACAACAGTAAAAAGGGTTTTTAGGTATTTTCATGGCACTACTAGCTATGGATTGTGCTACGAAGGAAGACCAGAATTGGACAGAGTGGTCGATATACATGGCTTTGTGGATGCAGACTGGGATGGAGATTTGGATCGTAGGAGATCTACAAGTGGGTATGTGTTTAACCTATTTGGAGGAGAAATAAGTTGGATGAGCAAAAGACAACCTGTAGTGGCACTTTCAACTACATAAGTTGAATACATGGCATCCACTCATGCAAGTAAGGAAGCAGTATGGTTACAAAGATTGTGTTCAGGTATTGGGTTGGTACAAGCTGTAAGGATAGAGTATGACAGTCAGAGTGCAATTTTTTTGGCAAAGAACCTTGGTTATCATTCAAAGAAAAAACATATTGATGTTCAATATCACTTTGTGAGAGACATGATTGAAGAAAAGAAAGTATCACTAATGAAGGTGGACACTTTGAAGAATGTTGCAGACTCATTCACAAAATCTATGAGCACTGAGAAGTTCTCTTGGTGTAGAGGATCCATGGGCATTGCTACCCTGGATTGTTGACTATGTAACCCTGTAACCCCTTGTATGTAAAGAAAACAACAAGTGGGAGAATGTTGGGTATGTGTTATATTCTACCTTGGGAAATGTGTCATGTATTTAGGTGGTTTTTCAGCACATGGTTTTTGCCGATGGTTTTCTATTTCTGGTTAAGGAATTAGGGTTTTGGACTAATCTAGGTCATTGGGTTAGGGTTTTAAATTCTGTTGGCTCCTATATGTATATCGTATTGTAAACAATGTATCACAATGAATAATATAGAATATGATGGTTTTCCAGGTTTGGGTTTCCAGGGGAAAAATATCTGTGTAATGTTTGTATATTTTATTGTATTTTTTCTGTTCTTTTTCTGAATATCTGTTTGCAGTAGATATTGTACAAGGTTATAATTTACAAGTAAGTGGTCTTTCCTCAGGATTGGTTTTCTACTGGGAACTCCCTTGAAGATCCATCGTACCGTTCCCGATCATACTTACCACTTTTCATCATTAAAACCCTCCCATTTCCTTATATCTTGGGATATTAGGGTGTATTGACCCAAGAAAGGGTTGTCCCTCATTCTATGGGAAGAAGGGGTTGAAGGCCTAGATGGATTATTTTTGGGTAAAATATAAAAGCTTACTTATAAACCTTCCAGATTCTTCACCTAGGGATCACCCAAGAAAGAAATGAAATGCTTATCTATAAGAAAATGGGGACCCAAAAGAACAATGATTATGAATGCTTAAAAGGTTAGTTGAAGGATAGGAGGTCTCATCACGAGCCAACCTATCATGATCATGGATATCTAGTGGTATGACATTACCATCATCTGGTCACCAAGTTAGGGTAATGGCTCTCAGTTTCATGGTTGAGGGAAAGGGGGTCTCATCACGATTCAACCTTCTCATTTCCACTAGGTATTGAGTGACACTGTCATTATCTAGACACCACACTAGGAAAATGGCCTTCAACTTTTCCTTAAATTATGAAAGAAACAAAGAATGGAAAAACGATGGGCTTGGAAAAATTGCATTGCAAATGAAGGTGCCACACACCCTCTACAAAGGAACCCATGAATGAGACACTACAACCCCTTGTATGTCATGAACCCCATGCCCAATGAGTCTTGAACCTTAACCACTTCATCCATTTTACATGGCTTAGAAAGGGGATCACTTGGGAAACACTCCTTGACCTAAGAAAGGTCTACCCAATAGGACACCTTGTCAACCATCCCATATCCAAGCTTGGCAAGTCGCATAATGTCTATGAAAATTTACTTGTTTGATATGGTAATCTTTGATTCACATTCTTAGGTGGCTCATTTATTAATGATTTACTCATCATGATATTTTGACTTGAGATCCTTCGAGGGCATTCTTATTTGTCTTTGCAGGACCTAGTTGGTGGACATTTTGGAGGAACAAACCTAGCTTGAGCTTCCATGGGGATTGAAGACCACAGGGTGGATGCCAAGGGCCCTCATGCCAGATGAGAGAGATGAAACTTAGGAGGCCTAGAAGACATGGTGGATGACATATCATATCCATCACATGCCAAACATTTTTCCTAGGAGAGGCAAAATGTCACACTTGGAGGCATGACATCATCTAGGGGTTTGGTGGTGAGGTTGTTATGCATTGGCACAATAATGTTTTGAGGAGAATGAGGCTTTGACCATGAATAAAGTGACTTGGATGATTGACATGTGGCTTTGGGAATCTTGTATACACCTCTCCAACACCAATGACTTGCTCCTAATGTCAAACCACCCCCTAAAGGGGTGACGTCACCTAGCTTCTTTTTGTGTAATAGTAAATTTTAAGTGAATTGTTTAATATTATTTGTGTAAAGCGGAAATATTAGGGTTTTTGACCCCTAGTCTTGTGGTTTACCCTAAAATTATGTGGACAAACTATTTTGGAGACATTTTGTATAAATAGAGATCATAAGATCTCGTTTTAAGACATAACTCTCCCATTTGGAGAGGCCTTGGACTGGAATTTTGCTAGCCTTGGAGGATTTTCTCTCTTTTGCTTCTTGTTATGGTTTTTTCTTGCTATTGATGGTGAAAAGTGATGCACTATGCTTGGAGACTCTTTCTTATGCATGTGGATGGACTTAACTTGGAATATTAGGGTTTGATATAGCTTCTTGTGGAATTGGTAAGGGAAAAATATGCATTTATTGTCTTTTGTCTTGCTCTTTCCATAATTATTGTTGTTTAAAATACTTGGAGGAGTATAAGGGCATACACCCTCCCCAAGGTTTGTTTACTTGTTCAATAAAGGTCATTTTTCACAAGGTGTCTTCGAGAACTACAAGAGCGTACACCCTCCAAGGTCACCTTGGTTTGTTTTGCAAACCCTAGGAAGTAAAAGGGATTACACCCCTAGGGCTTTGTAGATAAAACATTTTCATCCAAGTTTCACTTCTCAAGGTCAAATACTTTTCAAGGTTGTGCCAAGAGAATTACAAGGGCATACACCCTCTTGGCATCTCCTAGATTGACTTAGCTACACTTGGGAATTACAAGGGTGTACACCCCCAAGTACTTAGACAAGCCATCTCTTTCATTGACCCCATAAACTTAATAGTAAGGCACTAATCAGTTTTCAATTTTGCATTGGAGATATAAAATCTTTGCATTGGTAAACATGACAATTTCACCTTTTGATGCTCCCTCACTTGGATTGCATACTTGATTCTACGAGCATCCTTTCCTCCTTGATGAGTCCTCTTTCTCTAAACAATTATTGTTGTTGTTAAAAAACTAACCCTACAACCATAATGATGTAGAAATCCTAACCTTTATAACGCTAATATCTCATAAACTAACCCTATACTTAAGATAGAGGTTTTCCCTCTTATTCTACTTGTTGCAACACACTTTTTGGTCAACTTTTGAAAAATTTTCATTGGGTAATTTTTGTGCTATAATGCATTATATGTTACATCCATAAGGCTAATAAATTCTCTGCAGAAATATTTTATAACAACCTTGTTTGACTGCTCAAAGCAAGCTAGACTAGTCATTGTTGGTTCACCTATTACATGTTTAAATGAACTTGTAGAAGCTTTAATTGCAACCTCTGTTATCATTTTATTGCTGATAATTAAATTGTTTGATCACTGCAAATTAGGGACAACAAGATTAAATTGCTAGTACAACTAACAAACTACGTCATATGCTTGGTTTTATTTGTGTCTCAGGTAGGTATTCACACTTGGAAAGTTACTCAACTCATTTGGAAACCCTTGAACCTTCTCAAGAATATTTCCCAAGCTCTTCATACCATTTAGAATTGAACGCTAAGGACATCCCTTCGTACTTACCATTTTCCATCTCATTTCCTTCTAGGGTCACCGAGATTCCCCCCTTGAGGTGACTGCCTCACCTCTGAAGTGACGAGGACACCTACCTAAGGTGAGAGTGGGTAGGTTCCCTCTTAGTTGTCACCAATTGGTGGTTGGGTCGGGATTTTCCCAACCTACAACTTGTACAATAATAGGTCTCATCCTAAAAATATTAAGAGATTGCATGGTTTTCTGGGTTTAACGGGATATTATTGCAAGTTTGTTCAGAATTATGGAAAAATTGCAGCACCTCTCACTACTCTCCTTAAAAAGAATGCTTTCATTGTTGGACTACAATTTCCATTAGACCAAAACCTAAAGGAATTAATCTTCTCCACAATCACCATAGTTAGGATCCATGAGAGGGGGTTAACCCATGTCAAGAAACTCGTAGGAAGCACTGAACTCAATGTCCAACAATCTCCCCCCAGCGCGTGCCAGACGAGTTTAGAACTCGAGACATGTCGCTCTGATACCATTTGTTGGACTCTGATTATTGTTAGACCAAAACCCTTAGGCATTAATCTTATCCATAATTGCTAGACTTAGGATCCACAAGAGGGGGTTAACCCATGTCACAAAACTCACGGGAAGCATTGAACCCAATGTCCAACATTCACTTCGACTCCATCAACTGATCAATCCTTCCATGCCTTAAAAGAGGCTATGTGCACAACTCCTATCCTGGCACTTCCATACTTCAAAAATACTTTTTTCTTGGAATGTGATGCTTCAGGGAAAGTAATTAGGGTAGTCCTCATGCAAGATGGCAGGCCTTTGGCCTTCACTAGAAAACAACTTTCGAAGAGATATTTGAGCCAATCAATCTATGAAAAGGAAATGTTGTCTATTCTGCATGTCGTGAATCTCTGACATCCTTATCTATTGGGGAAATTCTTCTATACTAAAACTGATCACCAAAGCCTCAAGTATTTTTGGGAACAACAAATTTCATCCCTAGAGCAAAAAAAATGGTGACCAAGATATTTGGATATGATTATGAGATCATTTACAAGAAGGGAAGATGAAATGTGGTTGTTGACACTATTTCTAGGAAGTATGAATAAGAAATGCCCCTATTTTCCCTCTCCTTATTTGTACCAGATTGGCTCCAAGTTGTTTGCCAGGAATGGTTGCAAGACCCAAAAATTACAACACCATTCTCCAATTTCTCTAGGGCACTCTTGGAAAAATGGTGAGATTTTCTAAAAAGTCCATTTTTATTAAGAAAACAGTCACAACTTGAATCCACGGTGCCTTCTGAACTTCATGCTTCACCCACAACTGGGCCTTTAGGGTTTACCAAAACCTATGAATAGGTCAAACATTTTTTTTTCTGGGATGGTATGAAACAGGATGTCCGCACCTTTGTGGCTGAATGTGATGTTTGTTAATGCAATAAGGGAGAAACAGTCAAATCTCCAGACACACTCCAACTACTTCTGATTCCCCCTACTATTTGGAGGGATATTTATATGGATTTCATTGTTGGCTTACCTAAATCAAGCAATAAATCATTCATCGTGGTGGTAGTTGATCGTCTTTCCAAATCTGGTCAATTTTGTACTCTTGAACAATCGTTCACCGCATCAACAATGGATCAAATTTTCATGGATAATTTATTCAAATTTCATGGCATTCTTCATTCTATTGACTTTGGCCGAGATCCAACTTTCACTAGAATTTTTTGGCAAGAATTGTTCAGGATCCAGGGAACCCAATTCCATCTTAGCACCGCCTATCATCCCCAGAATGATGGCCAAAATGAATTTATCAACAAATGTTTGGAAACATATTCGTAGTGTTTTGCATCCAATAGACAAAATCAATGGGATCAATGGTTACCCCTAGTTGAATGGGATACAACACATCATACCATACATCTACTCACATGGATCCTTTTGAATCAGTCTATGGACAAAAGCCACCATAGGTTTCATCAGACATGTTAGGTGTCTTGAAGGTTCAAGAGGTTGAAAAAAATCTTACAGTCTGAGAAGCCATTCTCCATATCCTCAAAGAAAATTTGTTCATGGCTCAGAACCACATGAAGCAACGAGCAGATCAAGGTCGTTTCGAACGTCAATTTGCTAAAAGGGACCATGTGTTTCTTCATCTACAACCTTATAAGCGAACTTCACTCAAAGTTGAACACTGTCAGAAATTTGCTCCCAAATTTTATGCTCCTTATAAAATTCACAAGCGAGTGGGGCCTGTGGCCTACAAATTAGCTCTGCCTAGTCATTATAAGCTCCATCCTGTTTTTCATGTCTCATGCTTAAATAAAGTGATTGGAACTAAGTGCCAAACTCAAACTGGTCTCCCTAATTTGGATGAAAAAGGATACATTTGGTTGTAGCCACAACCAAACTTGGACCAATGAGAGCATCGTCTCCATCAATGCACCATCAAGGAAGTGTTAGTTCATTGGAAAGATACAACTTCAAAAGATGCCACCTGTGAGTCGAACCCCATTTTGAAACAAATTCCTCATATCAAGCCTTAAGGAAAAGGTTTTTCTTCAAGGGTTGTTGACGATTAAAATCGCAACGAAGTTTTGCCTGCAAAGTGTTGCTAAAGACTATTATTATAAAAGCTAAATAATACTAGTAGGTGGGACCCCCTTGTAGATTGGAGATCAAGTCTGGTTCTTATTTGATGTTGTGCTACTGTTCGACACTTCTTTCATGTTGATAACATCTTGGTTTATTGGCAATGGATGAGGCATGTTCTGTGTTTTTTTCTACTGCTCTAGGCTCAAGTTTTATTTTACAACAACCTATGTTATCCTTTGTTATCACTGCTATCTGTTATGGGATCTATTACTAGAGACCTACACAACAAACATGTTAGCAACAACACATACAAGAAATTGGAAATAAATGAAAGCAATGAAACAAAATACAAAGGAATTAAACTATGCAAACATACTACTATATATGCATTGGAATTTAAATGGTTGTTGTTAAACCTAGAAATAAGCTAATGGTTATGTGATTTGTTGAGTTATATGGAACATGTTTGATTTATGTTATGGCATAAGTTAGATATGATGTGGGTGGTGCGTTTGACAAATGACATATGCTAATTCCAATGCTTGGTTTAATGAATGGTTAATGGATTAATAGCTGGCGTGTACTAATGAGTTAATGGACTGGGGATGGAGGCAACATGCATTTACTGCACATCACCCTTACTCCTTCCACCAGCCGCCACCCCAGTCTGGCTATTGTTCAAACTATGTTGTTGTCGTTAGGCTCTGACTTTCGAGCAGAGAGGAACCGCTCGACCAACTCACATTTTAAGGTGTTTCGATTACAGGTGTGTTTTTTTGGCCATCCATGATTCTGCTCTGTTTATGAAATGGATATTGGCTCGAATGTATGGGTTGTGTTTTCCTTAAGTATGGAAACTATGTGAAATTGTGAGTTACTTTGGATTGAATCGTGGATGGATTTATCTGCAATAATATTTAATGTCACAGTGTTATTGGTCATTCTGAGCAATTAGCAGCCGTAAAGGCTCTCTATCATCCTTGCTGGTTTTAGTTGAAGGGTTTTGTTGGTCTTGACATGTTGGTTGTCTTCACGTTTTTCATGCCACCATACCCAGTCTTTGGCTTGTATGGGGTTTAATGGTTGGAATCGCTTTATGTCACTGCACATTGTTCACTTGGGCATTGGGTTGTTTTGGCTACTAATGGTCGCTCAGTGGGTTATATTGCTTCTTGTCAACCCTGTTTCCACCTCAGCGTTGTATTTGGTTCACTGGCGAGCCACGAGGGTTATACCCTACATGTGATAAGTATCGTTACAAGGATGAAATGGAACCTTTCTCCTCTGTTCATAGCCTCTCCTATCATGGGATTCGTCACCCTGTCCACGAAGTAAATTGTGGTGTTCTTTTTGTATACGCCATTGGTCTCGGAGATTTTCACCATTGAGAAGAGTCGACTCTAGTCTCCCTGTGTTGGCCACAGAGCAAACCCTTAACTCCTCAAGTCTGAGGGTTGATAGAAAAGACCATCGTGGCCCGTCGGGTTTACTATTGGTTATTATAGACTGGTGAGTATTGTCGACAGAGTTAATTCCCGGCTCGCCCAGGTGATTATGTGACAATGGGGTTGGGTTTAGTATCTAGTCACTGCATGTGTTATTATAACGGATAAGCTCTGCATGGTTAATTGGACAAATCAAATACACAGTCACTCTCCTTGTGTTTAAATGAATTGATAACCCAACACTTTTTTTAATTGAGTAAGTCACAACGTCGCTTCATGTTGATGCAGGGGTATGTGTGGCATTCTTACAACATGTTAGGTCATATTGTTGATTATTATGACAGTCCAAGTAATAGGCTCAACATTGAAATTGGTTGATTGACGATTGAGGTTGATACACAGTCACTGTCTTTGGCATTGAAGTTATAAGGATGTTAACTCATCATTAGTTACAATTGTTTAATGATGTTTCACACGTGATGCATTTGTATGTGTGGTGTTCCTACACCATGAGTAAATGATCATTGTAAATATGTGTTTTTTGGCCAAGCGGTTATTGCAACTAGGACGACTATGGAAATTCCATCCACTATATGTGTTATTGTTATTTGATTGCGTCATCAAGGATGGCAACAAGTTTTTACACAGTATGGTTTGGTTTCATTTTGATTAATTTGAGCAATATTGTTGTTGCCTCTTTGTATTGAATTGATAGCTCAACACAATAGGTTGAGTTAATGATACTGTGACTATGTGTTTAAAATTGTCAAATGGGAATGTTGCATCGTGGTAATTATGGCATGGTTATACACTATACCTGTTATCGATATTAATTGATTGCGCCATTAGAGAAGGTCACAGTTTTTAAACATGGCTTTGTTTCATTTTGATCGACTAGTGTTATGAGATTGGTCATGTTGTTGATGCCTTGTTGTGTCATATGGATAGCCCAACATTTTGAATGTTTAGAGTCAAGAAAAATTGGACCTGTACAGTCACAGAAATACCATTGTGTTTTTTCGAATGGTTGTGTATTCCACAACATAGCGTAGGTTGAAGTGTCGATTGTTGTTGGGTGTCTAAATGGCAACACAAGGTCTTTGCACTTTTAATATGGGTCATTGTGTTGACTGTCCACTCTATACGTTTAATGAATATCATGCAGGCTCGAGTGTTGTGACAGTATAACCTCATTGCAATTTGATTATTAATGGATTAAAAGACAGAATCAAGCATGACTTGGAGTCGTGTTTGATGATTGAAATAATGTGTGAGCAGTGGTTGATTTTGATGCTGAACAGAGTAGAAATAAATGACTGGTTATGAATTTGGAAATTGTCTTAAAATATCAAATGAATAAATGAGATGAATAGGGCTCCCTTGCAGATTGTTTTGGAATGCATATTGTCTTGTTGATGGCACTGTGTTAGATATTTGATTATGAACAGTGAACTAGTTCATACACAATAGTTGTTATTGGGTCACAATGGTTAGTTGGTTGGTGTATTTCCTTTTTAAGAATGGTTATATGGATTACTTAATTAATTTTATGAACAACACCCGCTCTCATTCCCCACCATTATTTCTCTTTTTGCTAATTACAACCCCATCACCTTCCCAAATTCATTTTTCACTCCCTAATCTAAAATTGATTACAGTCAAGAAAATTTTTGTGTTGAAGCAGTTGGAAGTAGTAGTGTCTTGGTTGGATTACAGTGATGTTTTCTTTGGTTTTCATTACAGTTGATTGTTTTTTGGCTTTGTGCAGTAACCATGTTCTTTTCCCCCTCATTATATCATGTTTTTCTCAATAAAAATCCCTCACATATCCCAGAACCTTTTGTTCACCCCCTGCTCATTGACAAACGATTAAACAAATTGTATGGATTGGATTACATGAGTCTGATACGTTGTTGAGCCAAAATCTATTTCATATTTTTAAAGAGTTGTCATGTATGGTTATTTCAAAGACTATTTTCTAATCAATCATGCATGTAGGAATGAGTTTTTTCAATTGAGGTAGCCATGACAGAGGAAACCGAGGGAGAGGTAATTGGAACAGAGGACCAAGAAGGCCAAGATTCTCCATACATTTTGACGTTGATTCACAAGAGCTAGGACAATTGTTTCATGAAAGAATTTTCAATTGGATTGGGCAAGGAGTGGCCCAACCTAGGCCTGAAAGGACTCCATTCCAAGCTCCACGAGCCCCTGGTATTCCCGTGCCCCCTCATGTCTCATTGTAACTTGAAGTTCCCGAAAATGACGAATGGCAAGAGATTTTCCACCCAACAGTCTCCCAACATCGTGGATGGCCCAATTTGTCCTTGCCCGCTCCCCCGCCTATTAACCCAATTGACCAAGTTGCACCTGTTCACTCACCAGTTCAGTCCTCTCATGGCAGCAAAAGGTTGAAAACTGAGGCCCATCATGCCCTTGACAAAGGAAAAACCATTGTTTCTCCTTCCTCACCCTCCAATGGCTCTGACAAATCTGTGTCTTCCTAGATGCATTTGAGGGACGATTGTTTTCACGTGATCAACGAGATTAGGCCTAAAGGCTCAGCACAACCAAAGTTAGATTCAGTAAAATAGAAGGGTGACAACAAAAAGCAAGGAAATATTGCATCTCAAAGTGGCAAATATGTCTTTTGACTTTTTTTATATCTTTTATCTATTGTTGATAACAGATGACTTCAAGAGTTTGGAAAACATGTTTTATTTTTGGATAGATGAGTAATGCATTGTTGAAAACAATGTCAAATATAAATGAGATAAATTGTCAAAATGTGCATGTGATGATGGGAGTCACAAGGAGGTGTTTTTCTTAATTAACTATTTATGTTATGATTGTTAAGAGCTAAAGGGAGTCAGAAGGGGTCCCACCTATTGATCGCCTCTCCAAAACAGGTGGTCAACTCCATGTACCATGAAGAGATGCATCATCAGATGAAATTTTTTTGAAGACTTTGGTTGTACAGGGTATGTTTGGCCCCAACTCTTCTTTTTGTAATTGGAATTTTCGCACCCCTGCGTAGGTTAATAATGTAATAGGTCTGCATGAGTCATGTCTAGGTCAGTTACCTTGGGATCAATTCACTGGGAGAGTTCCTTTCACCGAGGGTTTTTTATCCTTGGTTTATCAATTGGGCTTTTCAGCCTTATTGATTTCCCTTGAGTTTTTCCCTCACACTTGCAATAATTCCTCCAAAGTGGTGAACGACGTTCTAGTGGTAACTATTATAGGGAATAATTGTAAATGACCATGCAAGACATTTTAGAAAGCTTCGCAGAATTCCGTCGATTCTAAGTCATTTTTTTTAATTAATTAATTTTTAATTAAATTTCCCTAAGTTTAGAGGTTTAATTATTTAATTAATTGATTGTTTTTGAGAAAATATTGTAAAAACTAGGTCCTTGGACTTTTGATAGGGGTATTTGTGCTCAAAAGAAATGGAATAGCACCCCCCACATCCATGGACTAGGTTTTATCTCAGTCGGACAACTTTTGCTATGGGTTTTTCCACCCAGAGTGTCAGTCAGTCTAAAACAACAATTTTAATTGCTAAAGTCCAAACATGGAAAAAATGTAAATTTGTAATAATGCGTTAGAAGGATGTTAAATGGTTAAATAAGGTTAGAGAGAGACTCCCTAAGCATAACCTACCCACCCAACATTGATTTAACCTATTCCTAACCCCTTACCCCCTCACCACACTAAAACGTTACGCCCCCCTATGGGGGATTGACGTTTTTCCTTGGTTAATTGATGTTGTGACTTGAGTGAGGGCCCCTCACATGTGATTTTCCTCCCTTTACCCCCCACGTCACCTATTAGAATGGATCCACACACTCTCCCTCACATCTCACCCTCCAATCCTTCCCTCATCCCAAGATTTGTGCCCTCCAAGGAGAGTTACGCCCCCCTTTGTGGATCTCCAAGGAAAAATCATTTTTTATTTGTTTGGAGCCTCTTCCTCTCACTTGGAACTTATCCCATATCCTTCCCACTTTCATTTTGTGTGATACCAACACTTCCCACACCATCTACACCCTAGATCTATCATTCAAACCCTAGATGGTGCACCCTAGCCTAGGGATTTCCTCTTTTTCTTGGTGTTGGACACTTGGCATAGATCCAAGAGAGGTAGATTTTCCTCTCCAAGTATAAATAGATCCCTCTCCTCACTCCTAACTCACCATATCTTGAGCTAAAGTTATGATACTTGATTTCTGACACTCTCTCTCTCTCTTTCATTCATCATTTTCATTCTCTTGCTCTTTAGGGTTTTGGAGATAGTTTTCTCCAATATCCTTCTTTTTGAGTAATAAAGAGAAAACTTTGGAGGATTATTGGAAGAGTTATGCACATGCTTCTTCTTTCCATACACGTGAGGTAAACTTGTTCTAAGATTTTGTTTGGTGATTGCATTTTTGGATCCTAAGGTAAAATGTTATTTGGGTAGATCTAGTAATGCACATGCTTGTAGATCTATGTATCTTGACATGCTAGATAGGATTGAAATTTCATCTTATTAGTATATGAAATGTATTGTCTATTGTATGTCATAATTGATCATGGTTTTTGCAGGTTTAGCTTCAAGGGTTTCATTGGGACAACCTCAAACAAGAAGGCTCCCTTGAGACACACTCAAACTCCATTCCTTTCTCATTCTTACTCCTCTTCTATAGTGTTGTTCATTCCATCAATATTTCAGCTAGCATGGCTTAGTAAGATAGGTCATTTTAAATTAAAATTTATAAATTTTTCTTAAGAAAATTTTTTGTCCTAAAAAGGCAAAAACAATTCTTCACTATATTGGTTGTGTGTAGCATTTCTAGCAAGGATACCTTGCTGGGTTTTGCAGGTTAAGATATGGTTGAGAGGGGTTTTTCCTACCCAAAGGCATCCACACAACACTCAAAGACCCCCCAAAGGGATTGGTAGCTATTTCTCAACCTTCCTTCTTCAATTTCTAAGTATTTTTGTCATTTCTTCTCTCTTTTTCTTGCTTGTAGTGGCTCATAGTTGTGGGAGAAGGAGTGGTACGGCCTCCTCCCACGTTTGAGCCTTGGGGTAGTTAGGGTTTACTTGGATCTTGATTTTTCCTCCTTTTTTTTCCTTTTTTGAGTTAGGACGTGAAGGTTCATGAGATAAAGGGTATCTCCCAAACCCTAGGACGTGGGGATTAGGGTTTTTCTTGGTTTGCTTGTTTCTTTCTTTCCTTGCTTACCTCTCTTGCTTGCTTGTCTCTCTCTCTTTTCTAAATATATTCTAAGTAAGCAAGTTAATTAATTGCCTACCTATTTGGGAGAGGAATACCCCAAAAGGTTGGGTTAGGGTTTAATTTGTGGTTGAAGATCTAATTGGTTAATGCTCTAAATATT
>JZKD02S0186268.1:277969-304892 GCA_000966675.3 Picea glauca
CTCTAAAACTAATCTAGAAACTAGGGACTACCCCCCTTGGCTTCCCTTGGAGTGAGCCTAGACGGAATAGGTTCTAGTCAAAGTGACAGCATGGGATGTGAACCTAGGCATTGTGCCTCCAAGGACACACTAAGTGAGCCGGACTTAGCTCACGTTTGCAAGTGTGTATAAGGATGGCAACATATTTGGCACCGTTATTGGGGATAAGTCATTTATCCTTGGTCAAAATGACTTAACTTGATTTTTTAAGAACTAAATAATAAAAATTTTAGGCCTTAAAATTATTTGAACATGTGATTTGTTAGATTTGTGTGATTCCTGTCCAAGTGGCGACTCCATTAAAAAAATCTAGCAAGTATACTACTAGGAGCACTTCACAAGAAGTGGTTTATGATTTTCCCGAACCCAAAAAGGTTTATAGGAGAATTCTAAACTGCTTAGCTCCTAGGAGACTACTTGAAAGTCTTGAGGAAGAAGCACTCACTGATATCCAATTCTTGTTCCAAACTAATAATCAACCAACTGTTAATAATCCCACCAATAATCCTAACGTAACGATGACTTCCTATTTGAGTCCTTTGAACCTTGCAACAATTAAGGGTTCCCCTCACGATGTTCCAGAGAAATCCATTGACAAGTTGCCTATTTTTCATGGGAACAATGCTATAAGTGTCAGGTCCCACATTGCAAGTTTTGAAAAATGTGTTGCGAAGTATTGTAAAGGTCATAATGAAGAAGATGTGAAGATGACCTTGTTTGTCTTTTCTTTAGAAGGAGATGCTAGCGAATGGTTTTTAGATTTTCCTACAAACAAGTTTGCCACCCTTAATTCAATATTCGATGAATTTAGGAAGATATGGGGTGACCAAAAGGATCATATATTTCAGATGGGTGCTCTAACCACTAGTCACAAGAAGGAAAATGAAACTGTGTTAGAATTTAACACTAAGTTTAATAGTGTGGTAAAGGGCCTTCATCAAGATGTTAAGCCTCCGGATGCTACAATTTTGATTTATTATATAGAGGCTTTTGAGGGTGAAATGAGATATTATTTAAGGGATAAGGATCCTCAAACTTTTCCTGCAGCACAAGAAACAACTGTAAGGATTGAGTAGAATATGTTTGAAGCTAGGAAATCCAACATTCCTGGTTTCAATAGAGGTTCTTATTCAAAGGTTAATGATGAGAATAAAAAGAAGGATGAGGGTCAAGGATCATCAAGTGATGGGATCAAAGAAATCAAAGAGTTGACTCAATTAATCAAGCAGATGGAAATAAATCATGCCAATCAAATCAATGCTTTGCAGAATAAGGTGATCACCATGGAGAGGTCCCAAATTAATAGATAACAACATAGGCCAAATGATAGGTGGCCAAGAAGACCTCCCCAAAATGATCAAAGACCACCTAATCCTTTTGAATCCACCAACTTGGTAGATCATCATTGTATTATTGTAGGCCTTATGGTGAGTTTCATGAGGAATCGACTTGTTTAGTTTACCTTGAGGAGTGTGAAAACGAATATGGAAACCAAGGAAATGAACAAGTTAATATGTGTGATGAAAGATTCCAGGGTAGCATGTATGATTGGATGGATTTCAATGATTATGGAAGTAGTGGAAACTTTATGAATGGTAATATTGATAAAGCTGCAGAAAAGTACGGGCCCAAGCCCACTCCCCAACAAGTTGCACAAATGGCTAATTTTAGAGGCATTACATACCAAAGGGGTGGAAATAAAAGTCAATATAAAAGTCAAACTAGTGCCCCCAAAGTATCATCAACTCCTCCTAAGTCTAATGTGCCCATTAATGCAGACTTAAACTTTGACTTAGGTGATTGGTTGAGTAATGTGAAGGTGTTAGTGCCAATGTCAGAAATCACGAAGATTCCTTCACAGAAGGAAAAACTACTTAAATCCATTGAACAACCTCCTAAAAGTGTTGTAGAGAAACAACCAGTCGTGGCTTACCAGGATGCACCAGTGATTCTACAAAATTGGGATAGGAAGAATGAGAAAAATCTTCCTTTATACCTTTCTTTACTCGTGAACAATAAAGTGTTACACAATTGCATGCTTGATTCATGAGCAAGCTCAAATGTTATTACTAAGCAGGTAATGGAACAGTTAAACTTAAGAATATCAAGACCTTACCATAACATTTGTGCCTTGGATAGTCAAACAATTGAAGTGCATGGATTGATAAAAGGTTTGCAAGTACACTTAGCATTTTTTCCGGATATCATGTTTGAAATGGATATTGTGGTGATTGATGTCCCGGATGTTTGGGGAATGCTATTGAATAGAAAAGAAACAACAGATCTAGGTGGTAGTCTACAAATGGATCTATCTTATGCTACTCTCCCTACCCTAGATGGAAATACTTTTAAGTTGAATAGGGAAGTGTATCGAAAGTATCATGTTGAAGATCCAAACCATCCCAAAAATGAATTAAAGTGGACTGATGGAGGTCTTGGTAACTATGCCATCTTATCTAATTCCATTATGCCTTTTGAAGAAACAAGCCAAGATAATGAATTAGATAAGGTGTGGTACATGAACTTTGATGGTGCGTTTTCTAGAGCAGGAAAAGGTGTTGGTATAGTGCTTCAAGCTCCAAATGGTGAAGTGTTAAAATTTGCTTATATATTGGAGTTTGATGCAACCAATAATGTGGTTAAGTATGAGGCTTTACTCCTTGGTTTAGAACTCTATAGAGATAGGGGAATACAATGTCTAAATATCAAAGGGGATTCAGACTTGGTTATACAACAGTTAAAAAACAGGTTTGCTTGCAGGTCAGAAAGATTGAAAGGGTATATGAATGCAATTTAAAACTTAATGAATGATTTAGATTCCATAGACTTGATTGCAATTCCTAGAGAACAGAATTCAAAAGCCGATGAACTTGCAGTAGAAACTTCCACACTACAACTTCCAGATAGTTTGATTGATGAGAATATTTCAGTAGAAGTCATTTTTAGACCCTCGATCCCGGATAACATGGACCATTGGCAGGTTTTTGATGATGACAAACAGATGGTCAAGTTTTTACTTCACATCCATGAATTTTCAGACTTAGGCATAAGTTTGAAAGAACAAGGTTGCAATTACACCGAGAATGATGATGAGGTGAAAGCACTACCTAAACGAGTCGTTTCTACATAAAAGAATTTTGATAGACAGGATGGTCATAAGAAGAAAGATAAAACAAAGAAAAAACTATGTGATTACCTTGAAGTCAATATTGGAACTAATGAAGAGACTAGATTGATAAAAGTAGGCAAGACTACCCCTATAGATGAAAGAAATGAAATTGTCAAGTTATTAAAAGAATATAGGGATGTCTTGGCCTTCAGCTATGATGAACTCAAAGTCTACAGGGAGGATGTGATTCAGCATGTGATTCCTCTTAAGGAAGGTACCAAACCCTTTAGACAAAAGTTGAGGCAGCTAAACCCCAATTAGCTCCTTTGGTTCAAAAGTAGTTACAGAAAATGTTAGAAGCAGGTATCATTGCACAGACTAGACATGCTTCTTGGTGTTCGAATATGGTAGTTTCCAGGAAAAGACAGGGAATATTCGGATATGCATTGACTTCAGGAATTTAAACATTGCTTGCACAAAAGACCACTATCCCCTCCCCAAGATGGAAACTTTACTTCAACGGGTTACAGGTTCAGGAATGATTTCCATGTTTGATGGTTTCTCAGGTTATAATCAGATCATATTAAAAGCAGAGGATAGGCATAAGACAACTTTTACTACTCCATGGGGAAATTTTGAATATCTTAGAATGCCATTTGGTTTATCAAATGCTGGAGCTACTTTTCAGAGAGCTATGGATTATGACTTCAGGGGGTAGATTGGTAAGTTGATTGAAATATATCAGGATGATTTAACAGTTTTTTCTAAGGATGGTAAAACTCACATTGACCATCTTAGGCAAGTTTTGGACAGATGTGGAGAGTTTGGAATTTCTCTAAATCCCACTAAGTTAGTTTTTTGGGTAACCGAAGGTAAGTTATTGGGCCACATCATAACTAAATATGGGGTTAAATTAGACCCGGAAAGAGTTGAAGCCATTGGTAAAGTACCTTTACCCACAACAAAGAAACTTTTTCAATCCTTCTTAGGACAAACCAACTTTGTCCATAGGTTCATTCCTAACTATGCTGAGATCATGAAACCTATATATAAGCCACTTAATAAGGATGTGAAATTTGAATGGAATGATGAAAGTAAACGAGCTTTTGAAAGTGTAAAGACTACCATATGTGAAGCTTCGGTCCTTATTAGCCCAGACTATGAGAAAGAATTTTAGATTTTCTCTTTTGCCTCTGAAGACACTATTGTTGGGGTGTTGCTTCAGAAAAATGATCAAGGCCATGATCATCCTATTGCATATATGAGTAGGGCCTTGCAAAATTCTAAATTAAAGTATCCCATGTTTGAGAAACAGGATTATGCCCTAGTCAAATCACTCAAACATTTCAAAGTCTTCATCGGATATTCCAAGGTGATTGGGTATGTTCCTAATTCTGTGGTTAAAGATGTTTTATCTCGGGTGGAAGGATTAGGCTCAATGGGTAGATGGATTGCTAAAATCCAAGAGTATGATTTGGAAATTAAACCAAAAAAAATGATTAAGGTTCAAGGATTGGCTAAAATGTTGACAGAAAGTAAAGAGAAAGCATTGGATATGGTTAACCAAATCAATAATGAAGAATGACATCCTAACTTCTTGAAACTTAAACAAGTAGATTGGTATACAGACATCATCTTCTATATTAAGAATCTAACTTGTCCAAGGCATCTAGTAGGACACAAGAAAAGGGATTTGAGGTTAAAATCTTCTAAGTATGTCCTTACTAGAGACGGATTAGGATGGAAAAATCCTGATGGGGTTATCCTTAGATGTGTGGATGACATTGAGTCAAAGAAACTAATGGATGAATTCCATTGAGGGTTTTGTGGAGGACACTTTGCTGCTAAAACTACTACCCACAAAATCCTTAGAGCAGGATATTATTGACCCACTATATTTTCAGATGTACATCAGCTTGTTCGGAAATGTGAGCCATGTCAGCATTTCACGGGAAAGTAGAAGTTAGCAGCACTCCCTTTGCAGCCAGTGGTGATTGAAGCATCTTTTCAGCAGTGGGGTTTGGACTTCATCGGGAAGTTTAGTGATAATTCAAGTAATGGTTATTCATGGGTTATTACAACAACATATTACTTTACAAAATGGGTTGAATCCATTCCAACAAAGTCAACAACTGAAAAGGTAGTGATGGATTTCCTTGAAGACAGAATCATAACTAGATTTGGGGTCCCATCAAAGATAGTGACAGATAATGCCAAGGCCTTTTGTTCAATCGAAATGTCATATTTTTTCTTCAAGTATGATATTATCTTGTCACATGCATTAGATTACTATCCCCAAGGAAATGGTCAAGCTGAATCAAGTAATAAAAACTTAATGACCATTGTTAATAAAATAGTCGGTGAAAATAAGAAATCTTGGGATAGTAAAATCAAACATGCATTATGGGCCGACATAATAACAAAGAAAGTAGCTATTGGAAATATTCCTTTTGAGTTAGTGTATGGTTTGGAGGCTAGGTTTCCAGTGCACCTTAAACTTCCTACTTATGGGTCAGTTGAGGATGTTTCCATAGAGTAGGATGCAGTTCAGAACAGGGTCAATCAGATCATTGAGTTAGATGAAATCAGATGAAAGGCTTATGATCAGAATTGCAGAAACCAGAGAAGGGTTAAGAAAGATTTCGACAGGTCAGCCAGAAATAGGGATTTCATGATCGGGGATACAGTTTTTTTATGGGAAAAAGGCAGAGAGAAACCTGGAAAACACGACAAATTTGACAATTTATAGTTAGGGCCATATTTGATCAGAGAAATAGCAGGGCCGAATTCTTTTCATCTCAACCATTTGGATGGTGAGCCCATTAACATTCCATGGAATGGGAAACACCTCAATATTTTCTTCAAATGAGGGGAACCTTGGTGTCCAAAGGGACACCCTCTGTAACATATTTCTAACCCTTTTCCTTGTATTTCAGTTTTGTATCATTTCATTCATTATGTAAATGTATACTTAGAATTTTTTTCTGTATTATAGATTTAATTTGTTGTAAAATTATAATGTTGTACTTTAGTTATTTCATTATGTAAATTTTATATATAGCATTCATTTATCATGTATATATGTATTCTTATGTTGGTTATTGGTGAGCACTCTGTTGTAGGTGTTGGATTCTCATATGCTCTTTGTCTCAAGTGAGAAGATCAAACACATGTCCCCATGTGGAGCCAGATGTTGACCACCTCTCAAACACAGGTGGTCAAATTCATGTACCATGAAGAGATGCATCATCAGATTCAAATTTTTCGAAGACTGGTTCTACAGGGCATGTTTGGCCCCAACACTTCTTTCTATAATTGGAATTTCTGCACCCCTGCGTGGGTTAATAATGTAATAGGTCTGCATGAGTCATGTCTAGGTTAGTTGCCTTGGGATCAGTTCACTGGGAGAGTTCCTTTCACCGAGGATATTTTATCCTTAGGTTGTCAATTGGGCTTTTCAGCCTTATTGATTTCCCTTAAGTTTTTCCCTCACACTTGCAATAATTCCTCCAAAGTGGTGAACGACATTCTAGTGGGTTTATCTTTTGGTAAATATTATAGGGAATCATTGTAAATGACCATGCAAGACATATTAGAAAGTTTCACGGAATTCCATCAAGTCTAAGTCAGTTTTTTTTAATTAATTAATTTTTAATTAAATTTCCCTAAGTTTGGAGGTTTAATTATTTAATTAATTGATTGCTTTTGAGCAAATATTGTAAAAACTAGGTCCTTGGACTTTTGATAGGGGTATTTGTGCTCAAAATAAATGGAACAACACCCCCCACATCCATGGACCAAGTTTCAGCTTAGTTGGACTACTTTTTCTATGGGTTTGTCCACCCGGAGTGCCAGTCAGTCTAAAACAACAATTTTAATTGCTAAAGTCCAAACATGGAAAAAATGTAAATTTGTAATAATGAGTTAGAAGGATGTTAAATGGTGAAATAAGGTTAGAGAGAGACTCCCTAAGCATAACATACCCACCCAACATTGATTTAACCTATTCCTAACCCCTTACCCCCTCACCACACTCAAAAGTTATGCCCCCCTAGGAGGATTGACGTTTTTCCTTGGTTAATTGATGTTGTGACTTGAGTGAGGACCACTCACATGTTCTTTGCCTCCCTTTACCCCCCACATCACCTATTATAGTGGATACACACACTCTCCCTCACATCTCACCCTCCAATCCTTCCCTCATCCCAAGATTTGCGCCCTCCAAGGAGAGTTACTCCCCCCTTTGTGGATCTCCAAGGAAAAAATGGTTTTTATTTGTTTGGGGCCTCTTCCTCTCCCTTGGAACTTATCTCACAGCCTTACCACTTTCCTTTTGTGTGATCCCAACACTTCCCACACCATATACACCCTAGATCTATCATTCAAACCCTAGATGGTGTGCCCTAGCCTAGGGATTTCCTCTTTTGCTTGGTGTTGGACACTTGGCATAGATCCAAGAGAGGTAGGTTTGCCTCTCCAAGTATAAATAGATCCATCTCCTCACTCCCAAATCACCATATCTTAAGCTAAAGTTATGCTACTTGATTTCTCACTCTCTCTCTCTCTCTTTCATTCATCATTTTCATTCTCTTGCTCTTTAGGGTTTTGGAGATAGTTTTCTCCAAGATCTTTCTTTTTGAGTAATAAAGAAAAAACTTTGGAGAATTATTGGAAGAGTTATGAAAATGCTTCTTCTTTCCATACACATGAGGTAAAATTGTTCTAAGATTTTTCTTGGTGATTGCATCTTTGGATCCTAAGGTAAAATGTTATTTTGGTAGATCTAGATCCTAAGGTAAAATGTTATTTTGGTAGATCTAGTAATGCACATGCTTGTAGATCTATGTATATTGACATGCTAGATAGGATTGAAATGTCATCGTATTATTATATGCAACATATTGTCTATTGTATTCCATCATTGTTCAAGGTTTTTGTGGGTTTAGCTTCAAGGGTTTCATTGGGACAACCTCAAACAAGAAGGCTCCCTTGAGACACACTCAAACTCCATTCCTTTCTCACTCTTACTCTTCTTCTATATTGTTGTTCATTCCATCAATATTTCAGCTAGAATAGCTTAGTAAGATCGATCATTTTAAATCAAAATTTATAAATTTTTCTTAAGAAAATTTTTTTCCCTAAAAAGGCAAAAGTTTTTCTTCACTATATTGGTTGTGTGTAGCATTTCCAACAAGGATACCTTGCTGGTTTTTGCAGGCTCAGATTAGGTTGAGAGGGGTTTTTCCTACCCAAAGGCATCCACACAACACTCAAAGACCCCCCAAAGGGATTGGTAGCTATTTCTCAACCTTCCTTCTTCAATTTCTAAGTATTTTTGTCATTTCTTCTCTCTTTTTCTTGCGTGTAGTGGCTCATAGTTGTGGGAGAAGGAGTGGTACGACCTCCTCTCACGTTTGAGCCTTGGGGTAGTTAGGGTTTACTTGGATCTTGTTTTTTCCTCCTTTTTTTTCCTTTTTTGAGCTAGGATGTGAGGGTTTGTGAGATAAAGGGTATCTCCCAAACCCTAGGATGTGGGGATTAGGGTTTTGCTTGGTTTGCTTGTTTGTTTATTTCCTTTCTTACCTCTCTTGCTTGCTTGTCTCTCTCTCTTTTCTAAATATCTTCTAAGTAAGAAAGATAATTAATTGCCTACCTATTTGGGAGAGGAATACCCCAAAAGGTTGGGTTAGGGTGTAATTTGTGGTTGAAGATCTAATTGGTTAATGCTCTAAATATTCTAGATCTAGATCTAACACTTAATAATTCTCTAGCTTAAGCCTATTGGGCCCCATAATCAACTTAACTAGATCTCATGCATGCTTAGTTTACTACAAGTATTTATCTTTATGTTCCATGCTTAGATCTATAATCCTTAATGTTTAGTTACTTCATTAAGTGGATGGTGTTCTTCTTTATTGCATATATCTCTTTAATGCCATTTGTCATATGCTCTAAGTAACTTAATTTATAATATGATAAGTAGGAAAGTATTTAAATTTATTTTTCTCTCTCACACTTAATGCTCATATCTCAATGCTCTTAATCATTAGATAAGTGTGATTGTTTCTCTTTCCATCTTATTGGCAAGTTGTTCTTTCCCTTGCACTTTATCTCTTTACTTTGCAAGCTATCTAATTGTGCAACTAAGTGACTTTCTCTCACATAGAATATATGTGTTAATGCTCTTAATATCTTAAACTTAATCAACACATCTTTAAGGCTGAAGTGAGTTTCGGCCAAGTCACAAAATCACTCTTTAAAAGTGTCATAAAAATCTTAAAACACTCCTAAAAGTCTACCTAATTCATATAATAACTTAATAGACTCTTTAGGGTACCTTAGACCACCATATTCACCATATAAAATGGGGATTGAGGGGAAATGGAAGGTGTAGGCTAGGGATGGTCTCATGGCACACATGATGCATCCTTTATGTAAGAACTCTTTCTTCCGACTGACCTGTGAAGCTAGGGTGGCAACACTTATTAAGCATCTAGTAGTTATTTGGAAATAGGGGGAGGAGACTTTGGTGAAAGCTTAATAAAACTTAATAATCTTAAGAAATCTTAATAACTCAACCTTGGACTTAAGTCTCTAAAACTTTCGTGGGTTTAACAACTAAGAGTGGTTGTCTTTCATCTTTAATACTTGTGCTTAATCGTCTTTGATGATGTATTAATAATGATGTGTTGATGATAATCTCATAAATGTTACATGATGCTTTGATCTCTTTATATCCTGCACAAACAGAAAGTAATTAAAGTGGTTAGCTTGTTGTTGTACTCTAGCATTCTATCTTGTATGTATTTTGAGTATGATTACTCTTTTGTAAATAATCTTGTAATCTACTTGTAATGAATCACCCTATAACTTTAGTTGACCCCTTGCCCAATCTTAGGCACTAGTATTAGTTTCCCTAGGAAAGGTCTTTCTTAACATGCTAACTCTTGCATCTTTCATTACTACTTGTTCATATTAGGATTAGAAACCCCCAAGCCTTGTAAATAATTAAAATCAACTCCTAGAACTTAACTCTAAAACTAATCTAGTAACTAGGGACTACCCCCCTTAGCTTCCCTAGGAGCGAGCCTAGATGGAAGAGGTTACGGTCAAAGTGACAGCATGGGTTGTGAACCTAGGCATTGTGCCTCCAGGGACACACTAAATGAGCCGGACTTAGCTCATGTTTGCAAGTGTATATAAGGACGACAACACCACCTACTAGTTATTATTTATTTAAAAGGCCCTTATTATAATTATTACTTTTCCCCTTAACTAAAAGTTGGTTGATTCTTTTAATTAACTTAACTAATGAGTTGGTTCAACTACTTCAACCAAATCTAATTTGTTTAAAGAAAAAACTAAAGAGAGGAACAAGGAGAGGATAGAAGGAGAAGCATACTAAGGTTTTCTCTTTGATGTTATGCTGAGATAATTCAGTTGTCATTCATTCCTTAATTTATCACAAGCCTAATTATTTTTATGATAGCAGGGTCTTATTGTAGACAACAAGATTCGGGGCTGAATTACATCATTCAGACACTTGTTTTTCAAAGGTGTTGATCTATCTTGTATAGTCTGTGTAGACTTTTCTGTTTGTGAATTAGTTTTCATGACTGACAAAGGCTATTGAATAGAGTCGACTGGGTAACAAATCCGTGGCAAGTTGATCCATCTTTTAGAGTTCAATTTTTTATTTTCTATCAGAGGTCCTTTTGTATGTTCCATCGGGGATGTCTAAGTTTGACTTTGGTCCTAAATGTTTGCATGAAATTTTGTAAAAGAATGACTCTTTGGTGAATTGGAATGAAATAAAGGATTTCTTTATGTCTCATATGTCTTGATTATCATCTTGGTGTCTTTACTTCTATCTTTTCATTTATTTCATCAACTGTTATATTAAGAAAATTACATAAAAAGTAAATTTCCAACAAGCTTTTTATTGATAAAAGACTGGCCCAAGCACTTGTAATTAATACTTGTGAGTTAAAATGTTATTTTTGTTGGCTATAAACATAGGGTGATATTCCCGTCTATTTTTCTCCAGCCAAGCAGAATATGAAAATTCTTGAGTAAGATCATTTCATATATTTTCCTCAATGTTTATTTGGCGACCATACCAAGGAGATCTTCAATATCTCTCTAGTTAATTTTATACTCAATTTTCATTGATACATTTGTTTTTCTGATATTGATTCTTTGATTGTTTTATTTCTTAATGACTGTGCCTGTTGCAAGGCAACCCAATATTGAGTCTGGTCTCCAAGACCAAACCAGCATTGTTTTGAACTTGTTGAATACCATTTTAGACACTGCCAATACCCGTGATGAGCTTAACCATTCTTGGGAAAAAATTAAACAATACATTAGTGCTCAAGAATGTTTGGAAGCTATACATACACAACCTAGAAATCAACAGTAACCTTTTGTTTCTTCAGATTTGGCCTCTCTTTCATGTCCTTAGACTCTCATGCTTCTAGAAGAAGAAGAGACTTATCACCTGAAATCAATCCTATTTCTGAAATAGGAAGAAGGAACATTGTGTTATGTACCCAACAAAGTGCTCTAAGGATAACTTTGTCTGATTCATCCAGTTCGTCTTTCTTTCCCTCATTTTTCATCCACAATATGGCATCTAGTGGTGGCTCTGGGGGCACAAGAAGTGCTTACTCTTCTCAGTATTCATCATCGTCGGTGATTGGTAGTTTATATAGCCACCATATCCCTGCCCAATATACCACAAATCCCACCAAAGTCATTAAAAAGTATGGACTTTTTTAGTTTGAAGAAGATGTTGCAACCACACCGTGGCATGTGTCCTCTCCTCTTAACCTAGCACCGGCTACTCGACCACTTCCTAAATTCAAAGAACATCTTCCTAGGTTTTCAGAAAATAACAGTGTCACTACAAATGAACACTTGGTGGCATTTTCTAATTTTTTTCATAACATAGGGGCCAATGACAATGATACTTGCATGCACTTATTTGTCAATTCCTTGGAAGGAAAGGTTGCGGCCGATTTATTCGACCCTCCTCCTAAGATTTTTTCTACTTGGGAGGAGTTAATCTATTGGTTTAGATCCACTTATGGGAAATCTAAAAGCCCAGCCGAGAAGTTACAGGAGTATAATAATGTTACCTATAAGGATGGTGAGACCATCAAGTCCTTCAACTTGTGTTTTACCAAGTTATACAATCAAATCCCTGAACTCATTCGCCCTCAGAACCAAGCTGATTTCATGCATTACTACAATGCATTTCCTTCCCCCTACCGTCATAGGCTTGAGGAAAAATCCATTGATAATATCAGTTACGCTCTGCATACTTGCTCAAATTATGAAGAACAACTTGAAAGAACTGGTCTTCCTTAGGGAGAATCGATTAAATAGACAGACATGTCCGCCCTCCTATAGCTAGTGCAAGATATGAACAATCGTATAATAGCATATGAGTGAAGGGGGATAGTCTCACCTTTCACTCCTGAGGTTTCATCCTCTTCTGCACCACCCTTTAGAAATCCAGTTGAAATTAATTTTCATCCTAAAGCTAGCTTGCCTCGAAGTTGGTGTAACTTCTACGAGGAAACCACATGTGAGGTAAAGAAGAGTGCTAGAGATAAGATCTTTGGCAAGAGACCCGAAGCTACTATCGTTGTCCTTTCTTTTGTAGAGCCAGAAGATGTCATGGTCATCAATAATAGGAACAAAGCCTATGCTCCCAAGGGAAATTTTGATCCTCCACGCAGTTCTTCTAGCCCGATCTCATCTTCACCCACTACTACTATTTAGGTTCCCAAGGTTCCTGAGAGTCAAAGAATTACTCCCCCTCTCCCCTCTTCCAAATACAATATCTTGAATTAGTTGGCCAACATCAAAGAAGATGCAACCCTTCTAGACATGGTTGTTTTCCCTGAACAACAGATGCATCTGAAACAATTCATGGAAGGACAAGATTACATTATAGCCAATCTTTCTGAAGAGGTGAACGAAGATGATTCTTCTATAAATAAAGTAGGTGTACATAACTTTAGATACCCTGTAAAAAATCCCCCTTTTTATATTTCTGTAAAGATTATGGATAAGATTTCCCATTGTTGTCTCATTGATGGCAGTTCTGGCCCAAGTGTGATGTTGAAGATTATTATGGAAGAGCTAGGCTTGTCTTGTACAAATGAAAATGCCAGAAGCATGCTCTCCTATAATAGTCTACAACAAACAACCATAGGTGATATTAAGGACGTGACCTTGGTTTTATGCGCGCATCCTGAAATAAGGACAACCCTCAACATTCAAGTAATTGATATGCCTGTAAGAAATTACTCAATTATCTTGGGAAGAGATTGGAAAACCCTAACAAGTGTATACATCTCACTCGATGGGACACATTTATCCATTCCTCAGAATGGTAAGAACATTATAGTCCTTAGAGAGGGGAGAATTTCACCTTACATGGAGAGTGTCCCACAACCTAACGTAAACTACATCGAAGAGGACCTAGGGGTGTATTCCATATTTGTTGAGGAGGATAATATTCCATTGGAATGAATCAATTCAGATAATGATATGTGGCACATGCACTTTGATGGTTCACGCTCTAACGAAGGTAATGGGGCTAGCATTATCTTAGTTTCCCCTGTAGGAAAAATTCATAATTTGTCTTACAGGTTAGAGTTTTCTTGTACAAACAATGTCACTAAATTCGAAGCTTTATTATTTGGCATTGAAAACGCCCTTAATCTTGGTTGTGGTCACCTTTTAGTTTCTAGAGATTCTGAGCTTGTTGTGAAATTGATACGTAATATATGCTCTCCTAGCAATAAGCTGATGGAACGATACTCCCAAATTATTTGGGCACTTATCTCAAACCTTTTATCTCTCAACATCACTCATGTTAAGAGGGAGTTGAATTCAATGGCTGATCTGTTAGTGATATTTGCATCTTCTCCTAATCAGCAACTTTTGCCTCACAGGCATGATTTCTCTTTTCAATCTCTATATCGTCCATATATCCCTGACAATGTAGAATCTTGGCAGGCCCTCCCTAGCAATGAGGGCATTTGCACTTTCATTCAAGATGAACTTATGAAGCCCAAGGAAATGACATCCATATAAGACAACAAGGTTCCTAAGGGCTTGAATCCTCTTGAGAGTTCTTTTTCATCGAGTGATATAGACAATAAAGAGAAACAGAGAGAAGAGGAGCCAAGAAGGAAGGTGGGTGAAACCATCTCTTGGGATATTGGGGCACTTGAATCTTCAAGGAATGCTAACATAAGTACCCAATGTTTTGATAAAGAATAAATGGAGTTTGCCAAGCTACTTGGTGGATTTCAAAAGGTTTATGCTTGTCCTTATAAGGATCTTCATGGTTTTGATCTTGGTCTCCTACAAAATTCTATTACCATCAAGGAAAGCATGAAACTAGTTATGCAAGAACAAAAATGTATTAACTCTTCATTTAAAGCAACTTTTCAAAGGGAGTTGGAAAAATTCTTAAGGGTTGGAATTATTTTTTCAGTCCACCCTGAATGGGTTTCCAATTGGGTACTTTCTTCGAAGACCACTGATCATATTAGAACCTACATTCATTTTTGCACTCTCAGTCAAGCTATTATGAGAAATCATTTTCCTCCCCTCAATATGGAAGTAATTCTGCAACAGGTTGTAGAATCACAGTTGAGGCCGTTATTTGATAGTTTTTTTGGTTGTAGAAAAATTAAGGTAAAAGGAGCAGATGCTTACAAAACCAATCTTATCTCAGATTGGGGTACCATGACTTATAAATTCTTGTTTTCTGGCTTACCTGATACAAGTATCGCTTTTAAAAGACCTATACACACAACTTTAGATGAAATGGTCAGTATCCATCTCTATCTTGATGATCTAATTGTGTACGTCAAAGGGCTAATAATTACGTCAGAGTTCCAAGTGTTGTTTTTGGGTCCTTTCAAAATTGCTTTTGTCTTGGATGCTAACTCTCACATTTTAAAGCATTTACAGAGGCAATTGTTTTCCTACATCACTAACGGTTCTCTCGTGAAATATTGCGAGGGACCAACATGAAAAGTTCTGATGTTGTTTGGATTTTTTGTATATTAGTATCCTAGCTCTGCTTTCATTTTTGAGCTTCTCTTTCTGCTTTACGATAGTTTGACTTCTTCTTTCTGTGTTAAAACTTTTCTTGTTGCTTTTTCGTTTCTGTTTTTTATTTGTTGTTGTTTTTATTTCTGCAATTTTACTTTTGTCATGATTTTGTTTCCTTTCATCTTTTAGTTAATTTGGTCAAAATAGGATGTTGGATCAATTTGGCCACAGTGACACTCCTGCAAAGCATTGTTAGTCAATAAAAATCAAGCTTACACAGCAGTTACGATGTTTCCTCTGAAGTACCCTTGAAATTGTTATATATCTCTCCATTGTTGTCTTATAAAGAATGGATTATCTCCCGCTTCTACTTGCCATTTCTTCATCCATTGATATTTTTAAGAGCAAGTCCAAAAATATTTCTCCTTGAAGTTAAGAGCAGATTTCGGTTGAATGATTACGCATACAGTGGTAAAACCCCTCATACATAACACTTTCCATGAGTTATTTCCAAATTCCCGTTCATTTTTTCGATTAAATCTGTTCACTTCCCCCTGTTGCATAATTTTCCTGGTTATATCTTCTTGACCTAGTATTCTTGGTCTACGAAACCATGATTTTTGAGTTCTAAATCTGTTGAAAACAAATTTCTCTGTGGAGTTGCCAGTTTGTTGACGATTAAAATTGCAACGAATTTTTTCCCGCAAAGTGTTGCTAAAGCCTATTATTATAAAATCTAAATAATACTAGTAGGTGGGACCCCCTTGTAGATTGGAGATCAGGTATGGTTTTTATTTGATGTTGTGCTACTGTTCGACATTGCTTTCATGGTGATAACATCTTGGTTTATTGGCAATGGATGAGGCATGTTCTGTGTTTTTTTCTGTTGCTCTAGGCTCAAGTTTAATTTTACAACAGCCTATGTTATCCTTTGTTATCAATGTTATCTATTATGGGATCTATTACTAGGAGACCTGCACAAAAAACATGTTAGAAACAACACATACAAGCAATTGGAAAGAAATGAAAACAATGCAACAAAATACAAAGGAATTAAACTATGCAAACATATTACTATACATGCATTGGAATTTTAATCGTCGTTGTTAAACCTAGAAATAAGCTAACAGTTATGCGATTTGTTGAGTTATATGGAACATGGTTGATTTATGTTATGGCATAAGTTAGATATGATGTGGGTGTCACGTTTGACAAATGACAGATGTTAATTCCAATGCTTGGTTTAATGAATGGTTAATGGATTAATGGCTAGCATGTATTAATGAGTTAATGGACTGGGGATGGAGGCGACATGCATTTATTGCATGTCACCCTTACTCCTTCCACCAGCCACCACCCTAGTTGGGTTATTGTTCAAATTGTTTTGTTGTGGTTAGGGTCTGACTTTTGAGCAGAGAGGAACCACTCGGCCAACTCGCGTTTTAAGGTGTTTCGATTAAAAATATGTCTTTTTTTTGGCCATCCATGAGTCTGCTCTGTTTATGAAATGGATATTGGCTCGAATGTATGGGTTTTGTTTTCCTTAAGTATGGCAACTGTGTGAAATTGTGAGTTTCTTTGGATTGAATCGTGGAGGGATTTCTCTGCAATAATGTTTAAAGTCACAGTGTTATTGGTCGTTCTTAGTGATTAGCATCCACAAAGGCTCTCTATCATCCTTGTTGGTTTTATTTGAAGGGTTTTGTTGGTATTGACTGGTTGGTTGTCTTCACGATTTTCGTGCCACCATACCCAGTCTTTGGCTTTTATGGGGTTTAATGGTTGGAAGCACTTTCTGTCACTGTGCATTGTTCAATTGGGCATTGGGTTGTTTTCACTACTAATGGTTGCACAATGGGTTATATTACTTCTTCTTGGACCTATTTCCACCTCAGCATTGTAGTTGGTTGATTGGAGAGCCACGAGGATTATACCCTATGTGTGATAAGTATCGTTACAAGGCCAAAATGGAGCCTTTCTCCTCTGTTCATAGCCTCTCCTGTCATGGGATTCGTCACCCTGTCCACGAAGTAAATTGTGGTTTTCTTTGTGTATACGCCATTGGTATCGGAGTTTTTCACCATTGAGAAGAGTCAACTCTAGTCTCCTTGTGTTGGCCACAGAGAAAACCCTTAATTCCTCAAGTTTGAGGATTGATAGAGAAGACCGTAGTGGCCTGTCGGGTTTACTATTGGTTATTATAGATTGGTATGTATTTTCGACATAGTTGATTACCGACTCGCCCAGTTGATTATGTGACAATGGTGTTGGTTTTGGTATCTAGTCAATGCATGTGTTATTATAATAGATAAGCTATGCGTGGTTAATTGGACAAATCAAATACACAGTCGCTCTCCTTATGTTTAAATGAATTGATAACCTAACATTTTTTTTAATTGTGTAAGTCACATCATCACTTCATTTCGATGCAATGGTATGTGTGGCATTCTTGCAACATGTTAGGTCGGGTTGTTGATTATTATGACAGTCCAAGTAATAGGCTCAACATTGAAATTGGTTGATTGACGATTGAGGTTGATACATAGTCACTATCTTTTGCATTGAAGTTATCAGGATGTTAACTCAACATTAGTTACAACTGTTTAATGATGTTTCACACGTGATGCATTTGTATGTGTGGTGTTCCTACACCATGAGTAAATGATCACTATAACTATGTTTTTTTTGGCCAAGTGATTATTGCAACTGGGACGACTATGGAAATTCCATCCACTGTATGTGTTATGGTTATTTGATTGCATCATCAAGGATGGGCACAAGTTTTTACACAATATGGTTTGGTTGCGGTTTGATTAATTTGAGAAATATTGTTGTTGCCTCTTTGTATTGAATTGATAGCTCAGCATGATAGGTTGAGTTAATGATACTGTGATTGTGTGTTTAAAATTTTCAAGTGGGAATGTTGCATCGTGGTAAATATGGCAAGGTTATCCACTATACATGTTATCGATATTATTTGATTTCACCATTAGAGAAGGTCACAGTTTCTAAACATGGATTTGTTTCATTTTGATCAACTACTATTATGAGATTGGGCATGTTGTTGATGCCTCATTGTGTTGGATGGATAGCCAATCATTTTGAATGTTTAGAGTCAAGGAAAATTGGACCTATAGAGTCATAGAAATACCATTTTGTTTTGTCGAATGGTTGTGTATTCCACAACATAGCGTAGGTTGAAGTGTCGATTGTTGTTGGGTGTCTAAATGGAAAGACAAGGTCTTTGCACTTTTAATATGGGTCATTGTGTTGACTGTCCACTATATACGTTTAATGAATATCATGCAGGCACGGGTGCTGTGACAGTATCACCTCATTTCAATTTTATTATTAATGGATTAAAGGACAAAATCAAGCACAACCTGGAGTCGTGTTTGATGATTGAAATAATGTGTGAGCAGTGGTTGATTTTGATGCTGAATAGAGTAGAAATAAATGATTGGTTATGAGTTTGGAAATTGTCTTAAAATATCAACTGAATAAATGAGAGGAATAGGGCTCCCTTACAGATTATTGTGGAATGCATATTGTCTTGTTGATGGCCCCGTGTTAGATATTTTATTATGAACAGTGAACTAGTTCATACACAGTAGTTGTTATTGGGTCACAATGGTCAGTTGGTTGGTGTATTTCCTTTTTCATAATGGTTATATGGATTACTTAATTAATTTAATGAACAACACCCGCTCTCATTCCCCACCATTATTTCTCTTTTTGCTAATTACAACCACATCGCCTTTCCACATTCATTTTTCACTCCCTGTTCTAAAATTGATTATAGTCAAGAAAAATTCTGTGTTGAAGCAGTTGGAAGTAGTAGTGTCTTGGTTGGATTACAGTGATGTTTTCTTTGGTTTGCATTACATTTGATTGTTTGTTGGATTTGAGCAGTAACCGTGTTCATTTCCCCCTCATTATATCATGTTTCGCTCAATACAAACCCCTCGCATATCCCAGAACCTTTTGTTCACCCCCTGCTCATTGACAAACAACTAAACAATTTTTGTGGATTGGATTGCATGAGTCTGAAACATTGTTGAGCCAAAATCTATTTCATATTTTTAAAGAGTTGTCATGTATACTTATTTAAAAGACTATTTTATAATCAATCATGCATGCAGGAATGAGTTTTTTGAGTCAAGGTAGCCATGGCAGAGGCAACCGAGGGAGCGGTAATTGGAACATAGGCCCAAGAAGGCCAAGATTCTCCATACATTTTGACGTTGATTCACAAGATTTAGGCCAATTGTTTCAGGCCAGATTTTTCAATTGGATTGGGAAAGGAGTGGCCCAACCTAGGCCTGAAAGGCCTCCCTTCGAAGCTCCACAAGCCCCTAGTATTCCCATGTCCCCTCATGTCTCATTGCAACCTGAAGTTCCTGAAAATGATGGATGGAAAGAGATTGTCCACCCAATAGTCTCCCAACATCGTGGCTTTCCCAATTTGTCCTTGCTCACTCCCTTGCCTATTAACCCGATTGTCCAAGCTGCACCTGCTCACTCACCAGTTCAGTCCTCTCATGCTAGCAAAAGGTTGCAAACTGAGGCCCATCATGCCCTTGACAAAGGAAAATCCATTTTTGTCCCTTCCTCACCCTCCAATGGCTCTGAAAAAATTGTGTCTTCCTGGATGCATTTGAGGGACGATTGTTCTCACGTGATCAGCGAGATTAGGCGTAAAGTCTCAGCACAACCAAAGTCAGATTCAGGAAAATCGAAGGGTGACAGCAGCAATCAAGGAAAGATTGCATCTCAAAGTGGGAAATATGCCTTTTGACTTTTTTTTATCTTTTATCTATTGTTGATGACAGTTGACTTCAGGAGTTTGGAAAACATGTTTTATTTTTTGATATATGAGTAATGCATTTTTGAAAACAATGTCAAATATAAATGAGATAAATTGTCAAAATGTGCATGTGATGGTGGGAGTCACAAGGAGGTGTTTTGCTTAATTAACTATTTATGTTATGATTGTTAAGAGCTAAAGGGAGTCACAAGGGGTCCCACCTACTAGTTATTATTTATTTAAAAGGTCCTTATTATAATTATTAATTTTCCCCTTAACTAAAAGTTGGTTGAGTCTTTTAATTAACTTAACTAATGAGTTGGTTCAATTACTTCAACCAATTCTAATTTGTTTAAAGGAAAAAGGAAAGAGAGGAACAAGGAAAGGATAGAAGGAGAAGCATACTAAGGTTTGATCTTTGATTTTATGCTGAGATAATTCAGTTTTCATTCATTTCTTAATTTATCACAAGCCTAATTTTTTTTATGATAGCAGGGTCTTATTGTAGACAACAAGATTCGAGGCTGAATTACATCATTCAGACACTTGTTTTTCAGAGGTGTTGATCTATCTTTGATAGTCTGTGTAGACTTGTCTGTTTGTGAATTACTTTTTATGACTGACAAAGGATATTGTGCAGAGTCGAGTGGGCAACAAATATGTGGCAAGTTGATCCATATTTTTTAGTTCATTTTTTTATTTTCTGTCAGAGGTCCTTTTGTATGTTCCATTGGGGATGTCTAAGTTTGACTTTGGTCCTAAATTTCTGCATGAAATTTTGTAAAAGAATGAATCTTTCGTGAATTGGAATGAAATAAAGGATTCCTTTATGTCTAATCTGTCTTGATTATCATCTTGGTGTATTTACTTATGTCTTTTCATTTATTTCAGCAACTGTTATATTCATAAAATTACTTAAAAAGTAAATTTCCAGCGAGCGTTTTATTGATAAAAGACTAGCCTAAGAACTTGTAATTAATACTTGTGAGTTTGGATGTTATTTTTGTTGGCTATAAACATAGGGTGAGATTCCTGTCTATTTTGTTCTAGCTAAGAAGAATCTGAAAATGCTTGAGTAAGACCATTTCATGTATTTTTCTTAACAAGCAGGGGGACAAGTTAGAGACCTAACCTCCCTAACCCCTCACATAGGTAGAATAATATATTTTCCATGTAATAAAGGCCAACATTATTTAATAATGTCTATTTAATAAATGTGAACAAGCCAATGTAAGAAGACCTAATAGAAGCTTCCGCTTCTAGGAATATATTCCTCTAGAATGTTCTTAAGAAGATAGAATTAGTATAAATAAGAGTAGGAGGCATGAGAAAGATTTATATTGATAATTATTGTAATAAAGTGTTGCTTTGTTGGAGGTTTCCCCCTCGAAGAGGAAAGTGAACATTTCTTTATGTTAAGAAAGGTATCGTTTTTGGTGTTTTGGTTCTCTACATTTTGTTGTTCCACTGGTATTTTCTGCAGTATTTATGTTTTCTACTTAATACAATAGACTTGGTACCTAAATTCCCAGTAGTACCCATGTTCCCCAAGAGTGAAAACACCTGACTAGGATACAAATGATGACCACCAAGGTGAAACAAAGAAAAAAGCATAACTTCCAAGCATCATGATCCATTATTTGACTTCAACCTATGATCCTCACCTAAGTTCCTAATGCATTAGACGTAACACTTTATATGAAAAAATGACTAGCGTACCTCATGTGTGTTGGACCACCATCATCAAATGAACTATGTTATCAATGTGAATGAGATGAGCATTGATGAGGGGGGAGGGATTTGAGGGGCTATTGTTTATGGTGAATTTTGATCATCGTCTCTAGGATCGCTTTCTGCAAATGTGGATTGTTACCCTCTCAAAGATAGAAAACTTTGGATACCCTTACAATGGTATCGTGAACATGTCAGCATGAGGTATCATGCATTTCTCATTAGATCTAGAGTCAATCATTTATATTCTCCAATGGTGACTTGATGTTGGGCTAATGAACCATGATGGGCTTACTTCAGAGGCTCAGATACACCTTGGTGGTCCAAGTCACTCCATAGATACTCCACATGTAATATTTGTTTAGACATGATGATATAACCCCCTAGCATGTCATGAAGTTGTGGCTACCTTACGAAGGTTGACTATAATTTCATACCATATAAAGTTTTCTCACTTGCATCATTTTACAATTGGGAACATATTTATGGTTAGAAGTGTGCCCTCTTCTAAGATGATTCATACTACTAGTTTAGACTGGGTAGTGAAATCCATACCCTGATCACACTAAGCACTTTCCATTTCCCTAAGTATCACTCATTTCCATCCATTCACAATAAAAAATAGTTTCATCCCATCATGTATGAATACTCGAAGGCCAAAAGGAAAGTTCATAGTTAAAGGCCTAAATCAAATAAAACCATAAAGCTTAAAGATGTGAAGAGAAAGTTAAAGAAAGAAAATAAAGTACAAACTTTTACACTATGGTCCTCCCCCCGCCCCCTTCAAATTTCTAAGAGAAAAATGTTTATCTAAAGTGAAAAAAAGGATTAGAAAATCTCAAAGAAAAGAAAGGGGAAGTGTATGCAAACTGAAGTAGTAAAGGCTCCCTTTAGAAGGCTAATATAAAAAAATGCCTAGCTAAAATAAATCTAGAGAGATAAAAAAGCTAAAAAAAAGTGGCTTGTGCATGTCTAGAACTTTGAGAGTCATCACATGAACATTCCACCTTTCCCTTTCATCACTAATCTCACTAATTTCCTATCATCCACCTAAAAAAATTAAGAAATATGGGTTTTCCTTAGGAGTGGGATTATTTAAAACTATTAACAATGTTTCCCTAGGTAAAACTTAGGCAAGTGTCAAAATAAAATTAAAATGTTATGTTTAGTAGAAAATTGTCACTTGGAACTATGAATTAGTGATTTCTAAGGGGATAGACCCATCATCCTAGGTAGATATTATACATTGGAGTAACATTGGACCCTTTGAACACACGGAGTGCCCCCTTTTCCTATTTGAGCACATGCATAAATTCATAACTTAAGTGGAAGGGCAAATTTTGATTTGAAATGTGATTTATTTCACCAATGAAACAAGACGTTGGGATTATTCAACCACTTGACCCTCTTATAAAGGGGGGCACACCATGAAAATTATTATTTTATCATGATTTGACCTTTTATAAGGAATAAAATCATTATTTTATGATGATTTGACCTCATTGAAGGGAAAAATCATTATTCTATTGTAAGAACACATTTAAAATATTATTTTCCTCATGGTTCAATGATTTTACCCGTGTCTTTTGTATTGAGTTTCATGCCTCCTTTCCATGTATAAAAGGGGAAGGCCTCTCATTTGTAAATATTGGAGAATAAATGAAGTATTTTTCTCAAGCATTGTTGGTGTAAGTTTTTTTTTATTTGGTGAATTTTTTTCTTTATGATTTAATAACAGTTAGGTCATGGTGATTTCTTGATTAAGAGTTGTGAGAAATTCGATTGGACAAGGTATGGTTCATAGCCTATTTTGTCTCTCATTCATTATTTAGATTTTATATTCCTAAAGGCTAATGTTTTGAACTTAGCTTTTGCATATTTTGATAAAAATCTTAGCAATTTCTTTTTATTTGATTTAATTATTATCATTTCCTCCTTAAGAAATTTTCATTATCTTCAATTTTCTTTGTATTCACTAGTTGGTATAGTGACCTTCAAGGATTTTTTTCGAAAAATAAAACCATTTTCACTATATTAAAGTAAACCCAATCACCCAATATATAAATAAGGTACTTTCAAAAAATTTCCAATCAAAACCTCTTTTAAAATT
Organism: Picea glauca; assembly: GCA_000966675.3. Classification (NCBI taxonomy): domain Eukaryota; kingdom Viridiplantae; phylum Streptophyta; class Pinopsida; order Pinales; family Pinaceae; genus Picea; species Picea glauca. The sequence continues at coordinate 301,850 of JZKD02S0186268.1, forward strand.
TTCTCGTCACTATTATTTTTATTTTATTTGAGCTTATTGCAAAATCTTTCTAATAATGTTCAACTAGTAGGACAAATAATTTGTATCTTTTCTAGCGGTTCAAGGGTTTAAATTTTTTTCTCTCTCTTCATTTTATCTAACCCTAGCAGTATTTGTTGCATATTTGGGCCAATTTTCATCGTAAATCTGGAGGGTTTCTTCAAAACTTGTTTGATGAACTAAAATAGCACAACCACTTAAGTTGTGGTTGATGAACGCCGATAGACCGCTTCAGATTCAAGAGTGGCTGATGAATCCAAGAGTCTATCGCTTCAGATTCAAAAGTTGGCAGCTTTAAATTTATAAATATATCCCCAAAATAAAACACGTACGTGCAAGAGTTGGCCACTTCATATTCATAAATATATCCCCAAAATAAAATACGTAAGTGCAACAATATGACACTTGTTAATCTATATTGAATGCTATATAGAATGATTTATTCTATATATATTAATCCTGGTTAGTTAGGTAAACTTGGCAATCACTGGTTAGAGCAGTAAATTATTAATCATATTAAGTAAATGTGAAAAAGTAAACAAGTAAACATAAGCATTTATAAATGCAAGGAAGTTATCAATATTAAATTTCATTCATTGATTTGAGAGGACCACTAAGAATATGCCAACATCTTCAATTGTTAGCCATCGGATTAGAATTTTAGATTAAAAGGTGATTAATTGTGTCCATCTCCAATAGGTATAAGCCTTACGGCGTAATGAACTAAATTGTAAAGATAGATCGATCAGGAGAACCCCACAACTTTGTCCAACGACATCATCATTTCCTTTCTTCATCAACTATTGTCTTTTTTTATTTTTCACAGTAATTCTACGGGACAATCCAAGTATTCAGGAAATTCACTCTCGATTAATGTTGGTTACATCCATCGTATCCTTTTTGGGGTTTTGATCTCCTTTGATCAGTGCTCAAATGACCATTTAAATTAGCATACAAATGTATTAAATACTGAGTGGATGAGGTTTATGCTTGCACATTTATTACTAAACCCTTCTTCAATATGTTCATGGTTCCTGGCTTGTGGAATCACTCTGTTTCTTGCACCAGTGACTTCACACACCCAGTATCTCATTCTTTGTTTGGTAAGTTTTAAAAAAAATTGATGACCGTGTTGCTAGGAAATAAGGGTTAAACAACAAAATTTAAGTTCAAAGGTTGTTTATTTGCAAAATTGTCTCTCATCTGTTCTTTGGGATAGCGTAGCAAATCAGGTCATGTTCATTGGTGATTTATTTGATATATCATGCTAATATTCGCACTCTGAATATTACCTGTTGTCTTAGATTAAAAAAAAATTAACGTGATATATTGTTGGCCATAATTATTTCATTGTTTTTTTTAATGGTCTCAACTATTAAAAGCCAACTTTGGATAATCTATTGCAACTTGAGTATCCTTTCTCATATTTCAAACAATGTGGTTGGTTGAGGGACTATTGGTAATCGGTTTTCCTATATTTTATTAGTAAGGCACGAAAACCAACCACTTTAACCAAACTTTCAAGAGTTTTATGTAATTTTCCAACTTTCATTTGGGTTTAAGTCCTAAGTTTCAAGTCTGAGGCCTTATTTAGACTCATATCGAGGTAAGAGTCTTCAGAATTAGGAAAATGAGGGATCTAGACTTAATAAATTGAATATCTAGAAAGCAAGGTCGATTAATGCTAGATTTCAAGTTAGCATTAAATCGAAACATTAAATGTTTGATGTTTTTGGACTCATAAGCTATAGTCCATAACCCTTTGCAATCTTAGGTGGTTGCTTTGGTGTTGGTGTCTCACAATGGCAATGGCGATGTCGTCCTCCTCCACTTCCACTTGGTCACTTGCATGCCCCTCCTAGCACTACAATAATCATCACTCCCCTCACCTCTTTTGTTGTATCGGCACACACACAACATCCTCCTCTCTTTTCATTCTTCAGGCTAGAGCAGACCATCCTCCTCTCTTTTTCGTTCTTCAGGTCGTTCGTTCTGCTCTAGACTACAAACTAGTAATGTAGACTCATGTACCTGCAGACTCTTGTACATCCAGGATGGAGGTGCTCCAGACTACCAGTGTAGACTATACATGCAGGATGGAGGTGCTCTAAACTACCAATGTAGACTCTTGTACCTGCATACTCTTGTCCATGTAGACTCGTGTACCTACAGACTCATGTACATGCAGGATGGAGGTGCTCTGGACTACCAGTGTAGACTCTTATACCTGCATACTCATGTACATGCAGGATGAAGGTTAGTACGAATCGATTTATTTATCTTAAACTAATAATTCCCATAACTATTTCTCTAACCTATGGGCGTGGAGAAAAATAACATTATAAATATTATTGCGATCTCAATGTCTCTTAAACTAATAATGCCCATAACTATATCTATAACATATGGGCATGGAGAAAACCAACAATATAAATAATCTTGTGATATCAATGTTCCTTTTTATGTAGATGATTCTAGGCTAAATCTAACACATTATTAATGTCATCAAGAAGTAGAGTTTGTTCAACAAAACCGTATTTCTTCCAAATAATTTTTGAGCTCGTACCTTTAATTTCTTATTTGCATATTTACTAATATTGAATTTTCTAAATGAAGGCTTCTGGATTTTGCAGAGGAAGCTCTTTCAAAGTTGCAAAAGCCACTGGAACTAGCATAGATTAGATTCAAATACATGGGATGAAGGTTTGTTTTTTGTAGTTGTCCAACTTATAGAGTTCTATTAATCTACCCAACTTTCAAAAGAGATCTTAATGTGATAAACCATTTCTGATCTAATTATTTTTTCTCATTTTCTAGCATGACCCGGATTCCATTGGGATTTTGGCAGTTGGTCACAGTTGCGATGGAGCAACCGTACATTGTAGAGGCCATGCCTGCTTAACAACCCATGAATTGATAGTCAACCATGAGACGACCGGGGTTGCGTCCTTTTCCATCGGTGTTGATCTGATTGAAAACACTAGCATCCAAATTGAGTCCGTCA
>JZKD02S0186268.1:305143-316369 GCA_000966675.3 Picea glauca
TATATATATATATATATATATATATCCACATGATGCCTGACCATGGGTGCCTACAGGGCCACAGAAGGAATTCCACCCATATTTATTCCTCCATTCGAGAGACTGGTTGGCATCCCAAGTGGCACAGTATCCAGAGGCCTTCCCCAAGTCCCACCCGATGTTTTACGGATTATAGTTATAATAAGTTGCCCTCACATTGGATGCTTGTTGAGCCTCACACGAACTCACAATTGCCAATGCCACAATAGCCATTATCACAATCCTTGCAATCTTCATTCTCACACACATACATAGTACTACAAACAGTTGTTTCAACGAAACTTAGAGATGAAGGAGAAATCTAAGGAAGCTTATATTTATAAGAAGCTAGAGGGAAGATTTCACAAAAACGTAACATACAAGTGGGTGATAAAGTAGCCCAACCCTGACGAGCATCTTTTCATAGCTATCATGGATGACCCAATTCAACTAGCCCCTTTGAATCTAGAGAGCCATTTTTGAATCTGCAACTCCTCCCCACACAAATATGTAAAGTAATTCCTGAAAGAGATAGTAATGCTCGTGTATTTGTCCAAGAGGTGATCCAAACACTCAACCAAAACCTGGAAGTTGGAGTAATTCCTGAAAGAGACATTAATGCTTGTGTATTTGCTAGAGAGATTCCTTATTTGTCAAATAGGTGCTCCAAACGCTCAGCTAAACCCTGGAAGTTGGAGTTCTTTAGCCTTGATCTATTTCTGTTGAAGCCAAGTATTTAATGTGGTGTGCATGCGCCTAGAAACTGTAACATGGAGGATGAGAAACCTAGGACTCCACTTATCTCAAACAACACATTACCATGAAGCACCAACGTGGCCAACAATATTTGTAGATGGATGGTGGATGTAATACACATCTTCTTCTAGTTATAAATAAAAATTAATAGAGGTAGTGAAATGTGATAACATATTTTTTTTTTTTTAAATAAAAAGTTTGGATCCTATTATATTATCAAAAGGAGCATACATTTGTTGTTGGAGGTGCCAGCTGTCCCGCCTGAGCAGGAAACCAGGACAGCTAGCTCCCCTGTGCCAGGTGTGTCTTTGCTATCAAAAACATACATGCAACGTCCCTGCCCGAAGGAAACCAAGGTGATTATTCTAAATAGTTTCAGAGAATGTGCCATAGCTAGAAGTCAAAAAACTAAACAGTTATCTAAACTTGAAACAACAGAGAATCTTCTGACCAGAAGCTGTGATGGAGCTAGTTTCCCGTGCGCCTTCCCTCGTGCCTCTTCTGCCTCCACCCTGCTGGTAGCGAGTACACTTGCGCGCACGTCGGACACTGTCGAGGTGGGAGGTTGAAATGTGACAACATATTAATCCAAGTGCCAAATTATTTTTACTATTTATCAAACTCCCATCAATATCGAAGATGGTGATAGTGTCGATGTTATGATTACAATAACTGTGTGTCAGTAAACAAATTATAAAATATTCCATGCCCTGCCATCATGTTAAGAATATCTAACGATTATATTTTAGGTGTAGAACATTGGGACGTAGAAATTTCTTATGAAGATCGTAGCGTCGATCTTCTCAAACTAGAGAATCAAATATTTAAATTCTATTGCAAATTTAGAACTAAGATCAGTAATATTATTAAAATTGAGTGGTCATGGACCTTCTTCACTTTTTTCCATTTTTCATAGTTTTCATGTACATGAGGTATTGAACAATGCCCTACACGCCTCTGCACCTTCGTTCGGATGGGTTACGAAAGAGGGCTTTTTAAGGCAACAAGGAGCCTTTCCCTTGCAGAAATTCTAACTGAAGGAGCATCTGAAGTACAACCCATAACGCATAACGGGGACTTACCATCTGATTTATCCCCTTTCCCATAAATGAAGGAGCCTTACCTCCGTATGGAGAGGTCTTGGCTGTGACGAAGTATTGAGCTGACGAAGAGGTATGCCATAGAAAGACTTATTCGAGACTATGACGTTGAGATGCAGATGCCCTCCATTGAGAGAGATTCCTTCCATCCTTCTTTAATGAAGATCAAGTACTGAAAATCTAAGGTTTATGCGGGCAAACAGTAGGCATCGGGGATTACTCTTTTACTTTTTATGTTTCAGTTTCTTTCTTTTACGAATTTCTTCCTTATAACACCTCCCTTTAGTAATTGAACATCATAATTATCATGATGATTAAGTGTTGGCCACTTAGTAAAGTAGCCCATTGTCATGGAAATTATTCCTTTTATAAAGCATTTGTTGTGTGTTAAGTATTTGTTTATTCTATTCTCTTTTCGTTTCAGACTTATTAATTCTATATGGTGTAAAAAAAAAAATCACTATATCCCACATTGAAAATCACTTGAATTCAATGCATATCAACTAAGATAGTGTTTAAGGTTTCAAATAATTAATTCTATCACACACCAAAAACTTACGCCGCATCCCCTATTTATTGTCATGAGGATATGGTAGTAGCAATTGAGTGATATTCTTTCAATAGCGTGACCCAGCTTGCTACGGCTCTCGCTAGGCTCACTCACTTTTAAATAACTCAGCCTACTTTTATATAGCTCAGTGGTGGGGGATGAGCTTGGCACCATGAGGTATCATCCTGCAACATGCAGGGACTAAGTTGCTTTGCAACCATTCTTGTTGATATAATATACCAATACTTGCATACTTAGTCTTTGTTTTATGATGATGATGTATGGCTATGAATTCATGGTATGGATCTAACCTTGTGAATAAATCATGTGACATTTATTTTTGGCTAATCCACATCATTTATAATTTATTATCGTTGTAACACTTGTTTCATGATTAAAATGTCTTTGCAAATGTGGAATGAATAAAATATTGAAATAACCTTTGTAAATTATGCTTTACATAAAATACCTTACATTTGTATTAGTTATCTTTATTAACAATGCCAAATGATATATGCCAATGATGATGAATGGTGTATGATGGTTAAAGATAAGTTTGTTGTTGGTATATGATACATCTCTGAACTTGATCTTAACACATAACTGGATCTCTACTTTGCAAATCTCAGTGATACATGGATGAGAAATATCGAATGGTATATTGATGTGAATGAGCACTTCATGTTGAAAATTAAAGCTATGATGGATATCATGATTCTAGGAAAGACCTTTTTTTATAATAGAGGCGTGCATCAACATCTATAAATAATGCCAGGGAACTGACATTAAGCATATGAAACTGCGTCTTGGGAACAATACACACAGGGATACATGAGAGTTCAGGAGGCGTGATCTTTTGTCTCGCCTTGTTGTAAGTACTTTTAACCCTTGTTGGTACCCATTCGATTAGTATTGCATTAGACGACACCTGAACCTAACTATTACTTCCACGTACCCTCGAGTATATCGAAATTCCCCTAGGCAACCTCAAACAAACCATTCGACCGTCAAATTGTTACAATGCACCGAAAATAACATTAAAAAATATTACTCTCTCGTACTGTGGGAATCCAATCCTGCATGTATATCTTAGGGTTGTATAACAAGGCACACCTTTGAATGGAAGGCTTTTTCTTTCTTTCTTTTGGTTCTTTCCTAGAACATCTTTGGCTTACAAGCATTTGAATGATCATGTAAGAAATAACATTTAATGAATAAACCTTTGATGTGTGTGAGATAGCCTAAACTAAATAAACACTCATAGACACTTCAATTTTTGGTATTTGGGTTGTTGATGAATGTCAATAAATGAATTATAGACTATGAATGAACATTCCAAGAATTATTTGGTATTGTCTTCTTTTGTTTTCTTGGATCAATTCTCCAAAGAAGTTAAAACCGAGTCAACGCTAGTCTTTGTCCTCACCCTTCCTTATTTACAATGATAGGGCTTAGCTTGACCATATGGGATCCCCCCCTTAAGTTAGTGACCCTAGCCTAGAAGTGCAGAGGCAAGGTTGTTGAGGTGATAGTGGGCGACCTTCCTGTCTGTGTCCTTAAGTTTTCCCTTTGGAGATGTTGGGATTTTTTCTCTAGGGAGAAACCAAGAGATAACATGGATCATGGAGAATGATCTCCTCTAGTTACCCCTAGGTAATAGGGGGTAACATGCTCCATTATTGCAAAGGTGCTTCTGGTTATTCTAAGGTATTTATAGAGCAAGATCCTTAAAGCTATAACTAAAAAAGGTAATTTGTCAATGTGGAAATGACAAGGAATTCTGCATAATCCATAATGATGCTTGTGCAGTTGCATGGAAGCACAATTCAATTGGGCAAGCCAATGCAATCTTAGGTGCCTATCATCCAGAGGTTAAATGTTGGATCAAGAATGGTTAGAGTACCTATAAAGTGATAATGCTCTTTAATGAGGAGAGAATAATCAAGTTAGTAAGCTTGATAGTGTAATTCCTAGTAATAGGATTGATAAATACCATGAATGAAGAAAACTAAAGGATCTTATAGATTGACTCTAAGGTCAAGTAGGAAAAACATAATTGTAAATGTGCATGTCCACCAAGTGCATTGAGCTTGAAATAAAGGGCTATGTAATTAAATCAATAGCCCAAAGAGGCATATCCTATGTAATGAAACATCAATGAAGGGATGATGGTTTCTTGCATAAGAAAGTATACCCCATTGGGAGTATAATAGAATGCTTGGTAGCAAGATGAATTGTAAATGTGTCTTAAAGACCAAAATCATGAAAAAATAAGGATGCTAGTGTCTTAGCAATAATACATATAATGTATTGATCAAGACCATCATATGCGATCTAGAATTGAAAAATTGTAGAATTGTAGAGAAGGAGTCAAGGATGTTGATCCAATACTATGAAGAGTGCATTCAATGCATTAAATTACCATTAAAAAATGCATATATGCTTTGCAAGGAGAAAACGTTGTGAATTCTCTTGGCAATGAGGAATAATACCATCGAAGGAAGGTTGTAGAAAGAATGTTTGCAATGCATTAACTACAACAAGTGGATATAATTTAAGTTGCAAAGATGAGATATGATACTCTTGGATGCTATTGTTTTCATGGAGTATAACCAGATAACAATAACCCAGAAATGAATATATTGCATCTAGATGCATCTTTAAAATAAAAAACATCAAAACTAAAAATGTATTTTTTGTAACCTATAAATGTGCATTCAATGCATTAAATTACCATTAACAAATGCATATATGCTTTGTAAGGAGAAAGAGTTGATAATGTTGTTGATAAGGAGTCAAGTATGTTGATCCAATGCTATGAAGAGTGCATTCGATGCATTAAATTACCATTAACAAATGCATATATGTTTTGCAAGGAGAAAGAATTGTGAATGCTCTTGGTAATGAGGAATAATACCATCGAAGGAAGGTTGTAGCAACAATGTTTGCAATGAATTAACTACAACAAGTGGATATGATTTAAGTTGCAAAGAAAAGCTATGATACTCTTGATTGTTATTGTTTTCATGGAGTATAACAAGATAACATCCACGAGTATCAGAGCAAGAATGTTTGCAATGCATTAACTACAATAAGTGAATATAATTTAAGTTGCAAAGAAGAGCTATGATACTCTTGGATGTTATTGTTTTCATGGAATATAAAAGATAATGATAACCAAGAAATGAATATATTGCATCTAGATACATCTTTAAAATAAAAGACATCATTACTATAAATGTAACTTTTTATACTTTTGAGCCCATAAATCTGCATTCACTGCATTAAATTACCATTAACAAATGCATATATTCTTTGCAAGGAGAAAGAATTGTGAATGCTCTTGATAATGAGAAATAATATCATAAAAAAAAAGTTGTAGCAATAATATTTGCAATGCATTAACTACAAGTGGATATAATTTAAGTTGCAAAAAAAGCTATGATACTCTTGGATGTTATTGTTGTCATGGAGTATAACAAGATAAACAAGATAATAATAACCAACCAAGAAATGAATATATTGCATCTAGATACATCTTTAAAATAAAATAAAAGACATCTAAACTATAAATGTAATTTTTTATACTTTAGATTTCATAAATCTTACAAAACTTCCTACAAATATAAATAAAAATATTATATTATATTTATTTTATTAGATTTTTTTTTTCTAATAGAAAATTCGCTCAAAATTATATTAGTGTATAATTTTTTTTACATCTGCAAGGATTCTTGATCATTATGATCTCAGTTGATCTAGTTAGTCACTATTCTGTCACAAATCCAAAAAGGATCCAACTAGACACTATTTTGTTACCCTGACAATCTAAAAAGGATCTTTTACATTAACTCTATACAAAGATAACACTGACATTACTGTAGATATCTCCTCAATATATATCAAACAAAAATTTGTACCAAGTATTCAATAACCTGAACTGACTCAAGGCAAAGTCGAATTAAAAAAGTTTTATATGTGTTGGAGGACCTATCGTCCCTCTTTCCCAAGTGAAATAAGTTAATCTTCCTTTCGGTTCCAAGAGTGCTTTCTTTGATAAGTGATCTGCTTCCTTATTCAATTCCCTGAATATATGATGAAAGCAAATTCCTTGAAATATAGTAGTCAATTCCTTTGTTTTGCGCTTCCATCCTTCGATGTCGATAGCATGTAACTTGCCTTTGTGATTTAACCATTCAATAACAACCTTTGAGTCCCCCATTAATTGTATCTTTTGTATATTCCAATGCTTTGCTAGTATGAGAGTGGCCCATACACCCATAAGCTCGGCCTTGGTGTTTGTTCCATTCCCGCAATTGATATACCATCTGTATATAGTCGACTCTAGAATTTTTATGACTCCCCTAGCTCCACATATCAAGCCACCTGATATGGATGCCCCATCAAAAAATGCAATAGTGTAACCATCAATCTGTGTAATTGGACAAGTTCTTATGGTGATCAATTTTTGAATATGAGGAAGTCTGTTGAGCGATCCGAGAATCTTATATACCATTGCCCATACCGAGGGTTATTTCTCATCAAAAATTACTTTGTTTCTCTCAAGCCAAATAAACGAACAGGTGAGTGCAGCCAGCTTTTTAGAAACAGACTTGTCCTTCGTCCAGGAAGCTATACAATCGGTTAGTGAAGTTCCATCCCAAGCTTTTTTAATTTGAAAAAAATGTGTAATTATGGCCCAAGCGGTCTTAGTGAAAGTGCAATGAAGGAAAAGGTGGTTGATATCTTCAGAATTGTGCTTGCAAAGAAAGCATATACCAGGTCCCTCCCAACCTTTTTCTTGAAGGATGTACCATGATAGGATCCTATTTTCAGCGGCCATCCAGATAAATAAATCTTCAGTTGAAGATTCCATTTCCATAAATTTACCTTCCATCCACCCCAAATCAGATAATCTTGAGTAGAAATAAGGACAGAATAAATATTTTTAACAATGAAGTTTCCCGAAGAGTCACCTCTAGTCCAAAGCACAGTATCAAAGGTATCATAGAGCATTACACCAGTGCCCATAATCTCTTTAACATAGATATCCCATTCAGAAGCTAGAATTCTGGATAATCCCAAATCCTCACTGCTTAACCAAATCTCTGACAATGTAAGGGGATCCCGGGCTACTGAGGCTTGTGCCAAAACAATGATCCTTTGTTGATTTAATAGAGTGATAAGCTCTTCTGAGAGAAAGAATCTGTTGTCTATGCCTAATATCTGATCTCTTCCTATAGAAATGAGATGTCCTGAACCCGGGCGCCAGCTGAGTCAGTGTGTTATAACATGTACAGATCGTGTAAGACTAGTCCATATTCTAGACGCAGAGTAACAATTATGTGTTGCCAGGATGAACCAATTGATGACAGTAATGTTTGGAAAATATTTATCCCTTATTACTTTATGCCAAATGTCGTCATGTGTCAGAACCCGCCAAAGAGTGTTTACTGTCAAGGCTGTATTAAAATGTACAAGGTTACGGAACCCCTAACAACCATTTTTCTTTGGTCTTGACAGAGTATCCCGCCTGCAAAGGTGATATTGTTGAGTATCTTTATGACCATTCCAAAGAAATTGAAACATAATTTGTATGATCTTTCTTAATACAATACGCGGGATAGCTTCCATCGACATCCAATATACAGGCTGGCCTTCCAGCACTGTTTTTACTAAAATGTATCTACCACCCAATGAGAAAACCACCTATATCACCATGAATCGATCTTCTTTGTTAATTTGACCACTAACCACTCCCAATATTCTGCCCTATGTCCTCCAGTGTTTAGAAAGTATCTCAGATATCTGAAGTCAATGGAGAGATCACTAAAGTTATATGGGAGAAAATTCTTGAAAGGAACAAGTTCAGCATCCGAGAGGCCTTCATAATAGACAATAGTCTTTGATTGATTTACCATTAATCCAGATGCTTTACAGAATAAATTGATAATATAGTCGATTTCCCTCCATTCTTGTAAACTGGCCTTTGTCATAATTAATACATCATCCACGAACAATAAATGAGGAATTTTCATCAATTGAGATACTTTTATACATGTTAGTGTGCCTTCACTAAAGTTTTTTTTCAGTAAAATACTGAGTCCTTCCATAACCAATATAAAGAGAAATGGAGATAAAGTACAACCTTGTCACAATCCCTTGCCGCTTCTGAAGAAATTGGTTGCCTCGCCATTGATTAATAATGCATAAGATGATGCCCCCGGGGGGGCAGCTCAATTAGTAAGTGCCATGAAAATGAAGTTCCATGAGGTTTCGAGTTCAACTCTCCCCGACTTACCTTGTGTGCCGCGTAAGGGGCATCGTGGGCACACCTGGAGGTTATAGTGGTAGCGGTTGGATAACACAGCCACGTGTAACGCAAGCACGTGCCCAACTAGTTGTTGATTCCTCCAGACATAAAAAAAAATAATGCATAAGATGATGATGTAACACATCTCATGATCCAATTTGTCATCTGGATCCCAAAGTCGACTTTTAATAGTGTCAATCTTAAATGTTCCCAGTCAATGCAATCATATGCCTTTCTTAAGTCCAATTTTAATATAAGAGATTTTAATTTTTTCTTCTTAATGTTGTGTAGACTCTCATGAGCTCTGCCAATAACATGTTGTATCTTCCTTCCTTTTAAAAGACCCAATTGTTCAGTAGAGAGTGACATAGACAATATCGGTTTTATCCGATTGGCAATGATTTTTGAAATCACCATGTAACATAGATTGCACAATGAAATCGGGAGAAAATCATTAAAGGTGGCTGGTTTATTTGTCTTTGGGATCAGTGTCAGTAATGTCAAATCTAAACTTCCCACTATTGAACCAAGCCTTCTTGATTTCTCCGCCATCGCGAAGAGGTCTTCCCCAATTATGTCAAAAAAGAAAGTAAAAAATTCAGTCATCCAGTCGTCCAGCCCTGGACTCGCATCCTTTTTGAAGTGAAATAGAACTTCCTTTAATTCCTCCATTGTGACTGGGTTATATAGTGTACAAGATTCATCAACATTTAGCATCTGGGGAAACATCTCAATTATCTTGACTTGTTCAGTAGTATTCGGGATGATCGAGGCCTTGTAGAAATTTTGAAAATAATGAAACACTTCCTCCTTTACTGATTCATGTTCGGATATTTTAACTCCATTCCCATCGGTGATTTCCCACACATGCTTTTGGATCCTACCGTGGATAGCATAAATGTGGAAAAAATTAGTATTATTGTCCCCTCTTTCCAACCATATAGCCCTGCTATAGAGTCTCCACTGATCTTTGACCCCTCTTAATATATTATTTCTTTCACGTTCCATCTGTCGGAGAAGTTTTTCCTCTTCAAGATTTGTAGGATCACCGACCAATCGCATAATTGAGTCCTTTATACCATATTGTAAAGTCATCATTTTTTCTTTGTTCCTAGCAATACTTGTTGTATACCACAGTTTCATATGTGACTTTAGAACTTTTACTTTCCATACAAGTTTGTTTTGTTTGCCACCCTCGGATAAGAAGACGGGATCCTGCAAATCTTATGAACTAATTCCACATATTCTTGATCATTTAGCCAATGGGTATTTAGTTTGAAAGGATAGGCCTTGTATTAGGGAGGAATCTCCAATTGTAAAAGGACAGGAGCATGATCAGAGATATATGAAAACTCAACCCAAGACCTATATAGGCCAACAACATTTAATAAAGTTTTTGAGACAAGACATTTTTCCAATCTCTTGGCTACAACATCATTTCCAGAACGTATGTTTCGCCAAGTAGGGACCAATTTAGTCGGTTTGATGTCTATCATATTTTTAGACATAAATAGATCTCTGTAAAAATCATAAGTCGATCCAGGCCCAGTGGATCCTCCCCAGACCTCGTCCGAGGAAAATATAATATTCAGGTCACCGGCAATGATCAAATTTTTAATAGCCACTAAACCACTATCTGCTACCGACCGCCAGAAGATTTTCCTGTCTGTGCACAATCCATATATATTAAGTAGAGCTATCTCCCGCTTATTTTTGTATGACCTTCCTGTTAACATAATACCACCAATAGTAAGATAGGGCGCCAGTTCATATAAATTAGGATCCCAAGAGACTAATAATCCCCCCGAAGTACCCATAGAATTTACAACACACAAACAACAGGATGGATGCATAAGGTGCATGAAATCTCTCGCTTTCTGTGCATTAACCAAAGTTTCCCAAAGAAAAATAATTTCAGGTCGAGAATGATCCAATAGTCATCGAACCAAGGCATCTTTGAGGGTGCCTCCAATCCCTCTTATATTTAATGATAATAATAACATCACTTAGCCCGTGCCAGGGCTTTCATTGCTCTAAGATCCTCACTATCAGTGGAGGAAGGGATTGAGTCATCTGTCTGGGAAGATAATACTGCCAATTTTTTACAGGTGCTTCGAGTCTTCACAGGGGAGTGTTCAATGCCAAGGCCTCTTGACCAGGAAAACTCTTTCCCATTCCCTTCAGTATGGACCCGAGAAGTATTAGCCCTCGAGTCTGATGAAGGATCAATGATGGCCTTACCCATATAGGTAGGTAGTTTAATAGAAGCGTTTGTATACTGAATGTGTTAGCACTCTGTAAATTTACAAGAGGTTGACAAAGAAGGAATCCACAAAGGTAACTTTATCCAACTGCTTTCAAAGCTGGGATCTATCCCTTCCAGCTTCAGAGAGGGATCTCTCTATATGATTTAGCTTTGTTTTTAATCTAGATATTAGGCTAGGTAAAAGGAACAAGTATGTTTTGTTGTAAAAGGGTTTATAAATTGG
>JZKD02S0186268.1:321666-334257 GCA_000966675.3 Picea glauca
GTTAAAAGCAGAATGGTCGGGGGGGGTCCAGAATGCGCTGTGAGCCGTAGATCTTAGCGTCGTGATCGAGACCGTTGATAAGTGCAAGAAACATATGTCAAGAGCAAATGATGTATGCACTTGGGGAAGAAACTTAGGATAAAAGCCATTTCATGGGTTTTTCTTTAATTTTTCAAAGGAACACCACCATGGGACTTTGAACAACTATTTTTAAGCATTTGGAACATGGTGTAACCTTGATTTCAAGTTGGTTTTAATGGACTTTGAAAAATAGAGCAACTGACCTACATGCTAACCTATCTTCCTAGGACAATTAACCCAGATTAAACTGTTGGGTTAAGGAATTACTCTACCTAAGGGCTATCTGACCAGGATTAGATAGTCTGGTCAGATTTATTCACTAATCTAACCTAAGGGCTATCTGACCAGGATTAGATAGTCTGGTCAGATTTATTCACTAACCTAACAACATTAAATTTAAAAAGAACTTGGCCATGCTTGAAAGGTATGGCCAAGTCACTGTTATTGCATGGGGCTTTTCTTTTCAATTCTTTTATGCCCTCTTTTACTTTTCTTTTCTTTTTCTTTTTCCTTTTTTTTTTTTTTTTTTTTACAATTTTTTTGAAGAATGAAACATCTTTTTTAACCAAACCCCTAGATACAAACAATACCAAAGTCATCAACTGATTCCCATAATTGATGGGGGTGATAACAACGGCTCCACCTAGGGATGGTACTTGCCATGTTAAGTGCCAAGAATCCTGGTTCCTATCATTCTGAACAAATCTGTCTAGTAGCCTTCATTGGTTTTATTCTAAAAAATGGAGAAACAGTGATCAGCAGCTTAGGGCCTTCTCTTCGGGCTTCAACCAACTGACTAATGTTCCATGCTCATAAAAATGCAGGAATAAATGAAAATTAAAATGGTATGTACAGTGGAGAGTGAAAAACTTAAATCTTCTACTGCAGAGGTACGTAATGTTTCAACATCCTTCCATTCACGGGTGCTCCTGTCAGATCCGACCCATCAACATTGTTTAACAAAAAGGCATTGTTTCCTCTGAAAGCTTGGATCATATATGGCCCTGTCCATAGATGGTCAAATTTCCCATGCTTTCCGTTGTCCTCATTCTTGGCATCCCCACTCAACACCAAATCTCCCAGCTCAAAATCATCCTCCTTGGTTCGTTTGTCAAATATTTTCTTGATGTTTTCTTGGACGACCTGTGTTTTGTTGAAAACTTCTTCTCTAGTTTGTTGCAAGTGAATCATCTGGTTGATTCTTCTCTGTGAGTCATTTGGCTCAGCTTGTACCTCTTGAAGTAGTTTCATAACAGGGACTCCCAGAGAAGTAGGGAAAACTGCCTCTATACCATAGACCAGCTAGTAAGGTGACATACCAATTGACCTTTTGGTGGTCAGTCTATCCGCCCATAAAGCAAATACCAATTTATCGTGCCATGATTTTTTGTTTTCCTGTAATGTTTTCTTGATGATATTTACCAAAGTTTTGTTTGAAGACTCCGCCAACCCATTCCCCTGAGGGTAGTAGGTGGTGGAATGCCCCAAACCAATGTGATATCGGTTGCAGAAATCTATGAGTTTCTTCAACTGAAAGGCAGCTGCATTGTCAGTAATAATCTTTCTAGGACAACCAAAACGAGACAAAATATTGTTTTCAAGGAATTTTATAATTACTGAGTCACTGGCTTGCCTGCTTGGTATGGCCTCGATCCACTTGGTGAAATAATCGATGGCAGTAAGAATCCACCGGTGTTGGCCTGGAGAAGGTGGGTGTATTTCTCCAATGAAATCGAGTCCCCATTGTTGGAAAGGGGCCTCAACTGAGATTGGTTTCAGAGGTAGAGGAAGGAGCTTCCTTTTTCCTTCAAACAGTTGACATTGGTGGCATGTTGTTACCTTATGATGCACATCTGTGAACAGGGTGGGCCAATAAAATCTAGCTCTAAGTATTTTGTTGGATGTGACCTTCCAGTTTAAATGGCCACCACATTCTCCTGCATGAAACTCCTGCAACACTTTATCAGCTTCATCTTTCAGTAAACAATTTAAAAGAATGCCTGCAGGATCTTTCCAATACAAATTTCCTTCTAGAACACAGAATTTCAAATCTTTCAACTTTAAAAATCTAGCTTTAGTTTTAGTTAAACTAGGGGGAGCTTGTAAATTTTGTAAGACAAAGATAAGGTCTGCATACCATAGAGAGTTGAGAAATACCTCTCTAACGTTTGGAGTCGCCATCTCGCCCTGTTCATCTGTCACATCTAGAAAATTAATGTCAAGAGCCTAAAAGTTAGATTCAACCATTAATTTAGCAAGGCCTTGGCCTTTGATTAGTTTTGTGGGCTTAATCTCTATATCGTATTCTAAAATGACTGCAATCCATTTTCCCCTTCTTCCATCAGGGTTGTCCTGTGTCAAGATATCCTTTACTACCACGTTCGGAACATAAGCTATGGTGTGTGAATGGAGAATGTAGACCCTGAAGTCCTTTATGGCTTTTACCAAAGAAAAAGCCTGCTTCTCCATGATTTTGTAGTTCAGGGCAGCATCTCTTAAAGATTTGTTGAAGAAATCTATGGGTTGTTTGTACCCTTCACTGTTCTTCTGCAGTAGTACTGTTGCTATAGTATGTTCGGAGGCGAAAGAAAAAAGATAAAAATCTTTAGTGAAATCAGGATTGATCAGAACTGGGGCCTCTGTGAGTGCTCGTTTGACTTGTTCGAAGGATTTTCTAGACTCAGAGTCCCATTTTATTTTTGTGTCCTTTTTAAGCATGTTTGTAATGTTTCGGAGGAGTTCGTCCAAATTGGGAATGAATCTTCGTAGAAAGTTAATTTGTCCGATAAAAGACTGTAGTTCTTTGAGGTTTCTTGGGTGATCTACTTTTAGTATGGCCTCTATTCTGTTGGGGTCAATTCTGATTCCATATTTAGAGATGATATGTCCCAGCAGTTTGCCTTCTTCTAACCCAAAAAGACATTTCTTAGGATTTAAAGAAATCCCAAACCTTCTACACTTCTCGAAAACTCGTCTGAGGTGTCGCAGGTGTTCATCATCAGATTTGGAAAACACAGTCACATCATCTAAGTAAACGACAATAAACTTACCAGATTCTTCCACGAAGGCGATATTCCTGCATTCATCAGACCGAAAGGCATCTTCACGTACATGAAAGTGCCCCATGGTGTGGTAAAAGCGGTTTTATCTTAATCATCAGGGTGAACTAGGACCTGGTTGTAACCTGAGAAACCATCTAGCAGAGATATCCTACTGGACCCGACCACTCTTTGCAGGAGGTGGTCCATTTTTAGTAATGGGTAATTATCTTTCAGGGATACTTTGTTCAGATTTCGGAAATCAATACAGAGTTTGATTTCCCCGGTCTTCTTCCGTGTAGGGACTAAATTAGAAACCCACTTAGAGAAACGTAGCGGGACTATGATCTTGGCATCATACATCTTCTTGATTTCTTTTTCTATTAGAGGGAGCAACTTGGGATTTATCCTCCTAAGCTTCTGTCTAAATGGTTTTTGGTCTTCCTTTATGGGAATTCTGTGTTGTATGATGCTGGTATCATAGGCTTTCAAATCTTCATAGCCCCAGGAAAAAACATCCGAATACTCTTTGAATAGCTCAATGTATTTAAGTTTTTGTTCTGGGGGTATTGATTTGGACAGTTTGACCATCCTAGGTTTTTCCTCAGTTCCTATATTACAGTCCTCTACCTCTTGTCCATGGGATTCTATTTTGGGTTTCTTAGCTACATCGTTACTGTCAAACAGATCTTCTAAAGGGACAAGACCTCTGGGTAAAACATTGCTTTTCAATTGTAAAACATCGGCCTCCATTTCGTCATCCCCTAAATCTCCTGAATCTATTGTATCTACAGTATTCACACTATCTATGTCAAATTCAGAACTATTTACATTCTCGTCTTCATTTTCTAAATCTATATTTGTACACTCAAAATCATTCTTGCATTGCAGAAAATCCTCTATCTGATCATCATTTCCAAACACTTGCCAGTACCTGATATTATCGGGAACCGTTGGTTTGCATTTCACCTCCACAGTATATGGGTGAGTTTGGTAGAAAGGAATCTTGCAGGAGGCTGCTGACGTGGCCAATCCGTCGGCCAGAATATTCTGTCCTCTCGGCATTACCTGCAAGTCAACCTCATTAAAACACTTCAAATCATCAAGAACAACATTCCTGTAGGCTCTTAGGCGAGGGTGTTTAGCAGCATACTCACCTTTAATTTGCTTGATTATTAATTCAGATTCACCCCTTACCATTATCTGCTTAGCACCAACCTTTTTCAACAACTTCAGACCGAGCATTAACGCTTCATACTCGGCAACATTGTTGGTACACTGGAAATTTAACTTGTAGGAATGATTTTCTGAATACCTGTTTCGATGATTATGCAACCAGATCCCAGCTCCTGCTCCTTCTTTACTCACAGCTCCATCAAAATCCATACTCCAGAAATCGGCAGGGAATTCTTCAGTGATTTCGTTTTTCATCTTTGCTACTTCACCGATTTTTGGACCTTCATCTTGACTAGATACTTCTTCCATCAACTGAGTATCTTGTTCTTCTGTATCACCATCATTGTATAAAATGAATGAATCTAAATCAGAATGAGCAGAGTAAAGGGGGTAATTATGTGGTTTCTCCTGGCTACTGACCATGTACTTCATCAATGTTTCTCTGTATAATCTCCTCTGTTGCCAAAACACTGGGATAGTGGCGTAAGACATATCCAGCTGCAGGGTTCCTTTCAACTTAGCTTCCCAAGACCTGGAGAGAAACATTCCATACTTAGGCAGGATGTCTGCAACCACTATGTCCATTACCATGCTTTTTGAAGGGATCTGAACTAGGGTGATGCATAGGTCTTTGATTAAACCAATACATTTGACTTTGCTGGAGTCAAATGAGTGTAAATCCTTGTATGGTCTGGTGACCTCCAGTCCCAGTTTTTCCATTACTGCTTTAGGCATCAGGTTATGTGAGGCACCTGAGTCCAGCATAGCGTTATGTAATATCAAGTCGTGTATGTTTAAACTGATGTAAAAGGGAGCTACATCACCGGTATCATCTCGACCGTCTACTTCAGGTCCGAAAAGAAGTTCAGGATGATCGTCAGTAAGGTTCACAGTGTCTGAATGAGTCACTGATCCAATAGTCAAGGCCTTGGTGCCTATGTCAGGTTCAATGGCCAGTTCTTTTATTACCTGTGAACGATACCCGTCTCGATTCATCAGCTCTATAAGTGGGATGGGAATTTTTATTTTTGCTAATTCCCCTTCAAGGCTAAAGGGTGTAAGAGCTCTGCCTTGGCTCATCAATTCTGATTTGTCTGCCAGGTTCTTCAGCTCAGAAGTACTTGGCGGGTTAACATGAGAAGCATTAGGTTGTGACGGTCTTTTCAGGATGGTGATGTTTTTCTTCAATGGAGGGTCAGCTTTATTCTTCTCAGGAACCTTATCAAGAGTCTTTTCAGTAGAAGGTTCAAGGGCTTTCTTGGATTCGACTGTCTTCTGTGTTTCGGTCATCTTCTTGGATGAGGCCCCCTCTATCTTTGAACCTCCTTCTGTCTTCCTGCTGCGCAGATTATACTGCATGTGTACCTCCAAAATAGCATTCTCAAAGGCCTGTTGTTCCTCATCTTCGGTTTCCTCACTTACCTTTGTTTGATTTAGCAGAAAAAGTTCATGCTCTTCTCGAGTAAGGAAAATGGCCTCATTGTCGTGAATGCCCATAAGGTTAATGTGAGTGTCCTCCAATTCTTCAATCACCTCTCCCCCTTCATCGACATAGTTTTCTTGTAGAGGAGGCCTGATCGGCTGATCAGGACCTCTCTGATCCCTTTGATCTCTTGGATCTCTTTGATCCCTTTAATCCCTCTGTCTGATTTGAGGAGGGTTTCTTCTAAAATTGGGGTTTCGAATCTGAGGAGTGGGTGTGTTGTCTCTTGGAGGATTTCTGTCTGAAATACTCATTCTTTCTATCAATAATTCCAATGTTCTGACCACAGAATCCAATTTGGAATCGGTGCTTGACGTGGAAGGTTCTTCTTTGATCATGACTCTCCTTTTCAACCTTTGACGGGCCCGTTTTGCCAACAGATTAGCCTCCACACTGATAGCACTCTTCTGCATGTCCTCCAGGGTAGCAACATTTCTCTCTCTTAATTGATATGACATGTCAGCATCAAATCCATCAGGGAATTTAATCAAAGCCAGGCCTTGGGGGGGTTTGATTTCAGTGGGAATTGCATTGTACAGGTTGTTAAAACAGGTGCAATAATCTTGTACCATATCACCTTGGTTTCTTTTTATATTCTCGTATTCTGACAGTATCTGGAGAGGGTTTTTCTTTACCTCCCATCTGTCAAGAAAACTTCTTTGGAACACAACAAGGTCAGGAACTGAGGCGGCGGGTAAAGCTTTGAACCATTTCTTGACGTCTCCCGTCAGACTCTGGGCAAACAATCGCATTTGCACGTTCGCCTCATCAACTTCTTGTAAGTCAAAGTAATCATTCATTTTGTCTACATGTTGTTGGGAATTTAACGGTCCGGTCGCATCGAAATGTGGAAGTCTTGTTTGGTAATATTGGGGCATGGCATGTAACGGCGCAGCCAAGACCAACGGGGCATACCGAGCTGCCATGATGGGTGGAGGAGGTTGAAGAGTAACCTGGATGGTAGGCGATGTAGCGACTGAAGATGAAGGTGAGGAGGGACTGCACGACACTGAGGTGGTGATTTGCAATTTAGTCATGGGAGATAAAACTTCTGGGGTTCAGGGTTGCAACACAGTTGGATCAAAAACGAGTCCTGACACAAAACTGTCAGACCGTGTTCTAACCAGACTTCGAGGTGGAAAGGTATCAAGATCAAGGTTTTGAGAGGTAACGGGTTTTCCTGAAAAGGAAGGTGACTTATGCAGGGGAGTATGACTCCCTGAGCCGACAGCCGAGGCCTTTCGCCTGAGCAAATGTTCAGGGTTATCTATCGCTACTGAGACTTCTGGGTTGGGATGAGATCGAGTGTGAACTTTCTTGGAAGCCAGAACTATTTTTGGGTTTTTACATATATATTTTTTAGTTTTGTGAGTATGAAAATAATATGTACAAAGTTTGATCAACCTCTAACATTACTTTCTTCTCAGAATCAAACGTTCTTTTGGGGGAAAGAAAACGCGAAATTGTCAAATTTTAGTTCTTCCCCAGTATGGTCGCCATTGTGTTAGCACTCTGTAAATTTCCAAGAGGTTGACAAAGAAGGAATCCACAAAGGTAACTTTATCCAACCACTTTCAAAGCTGGGATCTAGCCCTTCCAGCTTCAGAGAGGGATCTCTCTATATGATTTAGCTTTGTTTTTAATCTAGATATTAGGCTAGGTAAAAGGAACAAGTATGTTTTGTTGTAAAAGGGTTTATAAATTGGTTGAGACAGYTTACACATCCAYTGGGCTATGGGGTCTGTGTCTAATTAAATACAAGAAACAACCAGAAACGCCAAAGAAGACTTTCACAGGGCGAGATAATGCATTCAACTGGATCTTTAATAATTTAAATGATGGATAGAAGAAAAGATGAGAAAGATCATTCAACTAAGAAGCAGTTAACAATTCCTTAATTGAAAACCTTAGAAGATAAACATTTAAATCTTTAAATTCGAAAACAGGGTATCTAAGATAAATCCTGCAACATACGTTACTTCTAAAGATTAGTTTCAGAAAACATTATGAGCACTAAGCAAGGAAAACATTCAACTAAGAGAAAAACGTCAATAGTGAATACACGCAAGAATCCTGTAAAAGTGCTTCCTCTTTATTAATGGCCGATCTCTTCAAAAATATTACAGTTTGATAGCGATAGGGTGTGCGAATCAACAACCCTCAATACTTCGAGAGTTGAAGTATTTATAATTCAAATTACAAACGTTCYTGTCATAACTGATCAGGACGTGCTCATTCTATTTTTAGTCTAACTACCTTAACTAATCAAAAACTGTTTGATGACTCAGTACAACTGCATGCGGTATTTCTGGGGTAGGCCGTTGGCAAGGTGCCTTCGCATCCTCTTATGACTGGACAGGTGACTGGATGGTGACAGCTCATCTGCTAATCTAGTAGATCACAAAGTTCTTCCCATCTAAGATGACTTGGCACTGAGACTTTAAGTAATCTCCGATACACTTCATCCATGTCTGTATACTTAGCAAATGTAGGCTTTATGATGAATATGTGTTTAATCTCATGTTGGATACTAATATCCAACTGCAGGGCATCCATGAATGCTTTCCCTGTGATGCTCCCTTGTATCCCTGCAAACTTGGAACTGTCCTTAGACACTTCAGTCAACTTCTTCTTGTAATCAGGGAGTGTCATTAATTTTTCATTAATGACCTTCAGACCGGGTAAGCCTTTCCTTTGGAGAACATCTATCTTATTGAAGAACTTTTGTACTCCTTGATCCATGACTTGAATTTTTTCCTCAAGCTGAAGCATTTGACTTCTCTTGGTTAAAACCCTTTTTACCTCAAGTATAGTCTCTGTTCTGTCCTCGATTTTTAATTCTTCAAGTTCCTCTCTGGTCTTGGAATTTAGGAACTTGATGATCTCATTTGCTTGAGCTGGCATGTCTCCCAGCTCCACTCTGATTTTCTCAACGGCCTGTTTGCTCCTCTGGAGCAACTCATTTTGTTCGAACATGATTTGAATCATTGGCCAGATTTCATTGATGGACTTGGTAATGTCTGTCCATACAATCTCTTTGACCTCAGCCAAAGTCTTCCCTGCCATTGTTTGCTTTTGAATCTATTGTAGCTCTTTCCTAAGATGTTCTGTTAACTGCTTTTCTTTGGATAAGCTTGTCTGAAAGGAAGTTTTGAGCTCTTGGAGTTTCTCCACTTCTTTCTTAAGCCTGCTGATCTTTGTTTCTTGCAGGTTCATTTTCTCCATGGACTTGGCAAGGTCTGTTGTTCCTTCTGGTAGTGACACTAGTGTTACAGAGGGGATTACTGTCACTATTGTTATGCTTGTTCCTGAGAGAGGAATAGCACTCAATGGAATGACTTCCATTGGTTTCATCTGTTCTTTCTCTTTCAATAATTTTTCCAGCTCAGCTTCCATTTCCTTGAGCTGAGCATTCTGCTCCATGAGCAACTTTAGCATCTCATCCTTCTCAACTTCTTTCTCTGCTATCTCCTTCGCCTGAGAGTCCTCTGTGGGCGGGAGCTTCAACTGTTTTCTTAAGGATGCGATGTCAACATTTTTCTTTCTTATCATCTCTTCTGTAGCTTTCACATTTGAAGGATCGTAGCCGATCTTTAAAACCAGTTCCTCCAAGGTCTTAATTCTGTTGTCCTTAGCAAAAGATGATATCTTTTCTAGCTTAAGATGCATTTGATCATTGTTCAATGACACCTGGAGTTTTGCTGCGGAAGATGAAGCATGTGCCAATGTGTGAAAAACCATCTCCCATGTTTGTTTATGCAGATCCATCTGATCTGCTGGGTGCACGTCTTTTGCTTGGAATTCGAAAGTGGCCCTCTTATAGTCTGAAATAACCTTGGGATCCGGTACCTGTGCTTGGAGGTATGCCATGTGAATTCTACCTTTATCTGTGTCAAATGCCGACAGCATCCTGTGTTGTGCCGTGGATGACTGTTTTCAGAACTGGGTGTAAGTACTTCTAGTGAGGGTCTGGTTCTTCTTCCTGATCAATTCGTACTTTTCGAAAATGCCCAACTTGGGCACAGTATTGCTTGACTGAGTATCCAGGGGAGAATCTGTGGATTTCTTCGGTATTGTTGTGGTAATTGCCTTATGCTGGCTCGAGCCAAAAGATAGAGTGACCGGCTTGACCCCTCTGGTAGCTACTGTGGTAGGTGGGATTCTTGTTCTATTGTCGCGCCAAGCGTTGAGACTCTCTTTGGCCTCTTTGTGTGCATCTGGAACTCCTCTGATGACACCTCTGTTACAGGAGGAGACGACTCCTGTCGGGGCCTCTTCTCCTTGGCGACCTGATGTGTGGTAGTAGGTGGCACACTCGTCGAGGGCACCTATTGTTCCACTTCAGCTTGTTGTTCCACGTCCATCAGAGTGTCAGGCACCCATACCATCTGATTTGCAAATTTCTCGATCTCTGGCTTGGACTCATGTGCATACGGGACATTCTTATTTTTCACCCTCATTTCCGAAATGATCCCGCATGGATCATAGTGCCAGGTGGAACTCATAAAGAACTTCATCTCCCTCAACATTATGTCAGCTTCCTCCCTGGCACCTCTACTATTGCAGATAAAAGAACCTATCTGCCCTTTGATTCTCAATTGTTGTTTCTTCTTCAAGGAAACAAAATGAATGTCATCTGAATTCATTATTTGTCTAATATATTCTAAGGCAAAGATTCTTACCGGCACATATTGAGGTAGTTTGTAAGGTGCCAAATCGCATCTGAAAACTCTGATCTCGGTATAGTTCTGGTACAGGTACCAATCTCCTGTCTTTACATTGTCCGAGAGATGTAGAATTCTCTGGACCTCTTCATTTATTCATGGCTCAGGCCTACCACTCAATATGCTTACCACTGGGTGGTAAAACTGATCAATGAAAGCTTTGAAGTCGTATTCAGCAGAGTTATGCTTCAGAAGAGAAGTCCATGCTGTGACTGGCTGGGGCCGTCCGTCTGCATCCATATTCTGCATGGAGAAACTGAATTTGTCGGCTTGGAAGTAAACGAACATGTACGCCAGTATGGAAGAATATTTGAACATACCCTCTGTGCCAAAATTCACGAATTGTTCGTGAATATTATCGGCCAAGAAGGTGTTGTAGTCGAACTACGTTGTGGGCTTTTCATCATTTGAGAAAATGGACAGAAAACCCAGGATGGGCTCATCTACCCATTGGTCAGAATAGTAACCAAGCAGGGCACATAGGGAAGAAATGATTTAATTTCCTTTGGTGGAGAAAAGGGAAGAAGGGTAAGGGGGATTAGTGGAAGGGAGTTGAGTGGAGGCGGGGAAGAAAAGCTTGAATATCTGAGCTCTCTGAGGGAAGGTCATTTTCTTATATAACTCGGTGAGGATTTCTAAATTGAATGGGGACGCAGATTCAGCACGGGGAATTTGCAACATCCGGTCAATATCTTCGGGAGTGATGAAGAAGAGGACGTCTCCGGATGAAGAGATGATGGCCTTCTGGTCGGGGACATAGTGGGCTTGGCATTTCAGCACAAATTCAGGAAAGTGATGTATCTGGGGGAAAAGATACAGCGGCAAATTGGACTCCCAGAGTCCAATTTCATCGCTCTGGTCTAAGAACACCTCCCACAGCCACGACTGGAGGTCCGAAAAATCGAAGTCGCAAATAGTATCTGCGATCAATCGATCTTTATCGACCAAGGCAATTTTGTCCAGGTCGACTGGAGGAGGAAGAAAAGGATTTTCTTCTCCTTCTGCTTGTCTTGGCTTTGACACCATTTCAGCTACAGTACCTGCAATAAACACGATGTTAGTGGGGTAGCCTGACTGGGGGTAGACTGGTTGTGGATGAAGGTGGCGGAAAAACGATGGAGGCGTAAGAGTAAAATTTTCTGGTGCGATGGACGAATAGTGAATGAAGAGGGAAAATGGTAATTTTATTTAAAACGGGGTCGGTTGGACGCGGGAAAACGGTCAGCATGACAATGGGTATGTTATCCAGTTATTAATGGACAACGGGCCACTTGGGGGTGATATGGCAGGTGACGGTGGCCAAAGCATACGGATGGTTGACGTGGCTGGTAGGGATTGGAGGTGAAAGTCGTCCAAAGGGGTTGTTCATGAGTGAGGAACTTAGGTACTGACAACAGGGACTGATAGCAGTTATGGGATGAGACACGACCCCGGGAACAAGTGGGACAAGTGGACTCAGTGGAGGATGACGTCCATGAGTGACGGGCTGTCAGATAGCATGTGGGTGATAAGACTCCTGGACCAATAGGACAATGCCACATGTAACAAGGGGCCCGCTGAAAGGAATATTCATTCCAGACCCCCCCCCCTTTGGTTAAAAATAGAACACTAAGGGGGGTCCGAAATCCATTGTGAGCCATAGATCTGCGCGCTTATTTCCTAGCCGCAGATCTTAGCGCGCTCCTTAATACTCATTCCGGACCCCCCCCTCCATTAAAGGCAGAACGGAGGGGGGCGTCTGGAATCCATTTTAGACCGTTGATTTAAGCGCTCTATTCTGGGCCGTCTAGATGTGAGCCCATGTTATTACCAATTCCGGACCCCCCCCCGGTTAAAAGCAGAATGGTCGGGGGGTCCCAAAATGCGCAGTGAGCCGTAGATCTTAGCGTCGTGATCGAGACCGTTGATAAGTGCAAGAAACATATGTCAAGAGCGAATTATGTATGCACTTGGGGAAGAAACTTAGGATAAAATCCATTTCATGGGTTTTTCTTTAATTTTTCAAAGGAACACCACCATGGGACTTTGAACAACTATTTTTAAGCATTTGGAACATGGTGTAACCTTGATTTCAAGTTGGTTTTAATGG
>JZKD02S0186280.1:0-22711 GCA_000966675.3 Picea glauca
TAATAATAATAATAATAATAATAATAATAATTATAATGTGACTTAGAGAGGTCGGCCCTGTTGAACCAATAGACACTTCTATTGATAGGACAAGTCTAATATAAGTAAAGGAAGATTCCCCATTATGGAATCATATCTTTCACGTGAGTTTGAAAATTTCAGCAAGTACATCTACTTGGGAAAAGGTGCACACCTCTCTTGGGCGCTAGTCCTTTAGGGTTTGAGCACCCTCTTGTGTGCTAGGTCTTTCTTGGTGGTGAAGGTATTTCTCTTGAAAAATATAATAAAGTAATTGGCTGGGTTTTCTTCCCTTCTTGAGAAGGGTTTCCCAGAATACTTCTTGTGTTCTTGTGCATGGTGTTTCTTCTTATGATCTTGGTTGCTGCAACATTCTTGTTTATGGTTAAGACAAATGCAAATTGAAATGAACTACATGCTTAACCTAGCTTATTGAAAAATCAACAGAAAGTCACCCAACTTTGCTATACTATCTTGTCATGATGTTGTTGCCTTCTTGTTGTTGAGTTCTACTGCTGCTGTTGTTGCATCCTACTACAACTAACTACTGCCCACTTCTCTTCAAAAATCCGCCTGAGTGTTGAACTCCTTGTGACCCACTGTTACGATCATACTACAACCATCTTAGCCATGCTTCTTTACATTGACGTCCCCCATGCATTGGAAATATTGGGTAGCTAGTCCAATCATCACACCTAACTCATGAGAATGTGCTCCTCATGCCCAAACACAATCACTTCTGTTCGAACTTCTATCACTTTGTCCAACCTAAAGACTAAGGCAAAGTCTTGCACCTTTCCCTTGGCTGCCAAGTCGCCTCACTAACATAGTGCGCCAATTTGTTGTCAAGCTACCTTTTCACAACCCTACACACCAACTATTGTCTTTATCATGCCAGAGTGAGGTCGCCTCCCTGCTCCAACTCAACAAGTCATGTTCATGTGAATTTGCTACAAAACCCTCCTCCAAAGCGCCCCACACCACACTACCTTCCTCATGGCAATTCATATCTCCAAGTTTGCTCTCGGTGGGTGTCATAGAGGGATTTACATGGTGCACAATTCGGTGCTTTCCAAATAGCATTAGAATGACTTGCTTTGGATAATTGTACCCTCAAAATATTCAAGGCTTGCTTGCAATAGACTTATATTAGATTCAATGAGGAACACTAACCGATTTATGTTTACTAAGTTTATCACTAATATATCTAATCTAAGTAATGCAGAACCAAAATTTTTAGCTTGCTTCTTGAAACCAGGGGAAATTTTATCATGTATAACCAATAGTGCATGAGAAATCGTTGCATCAAGAGAGTGTTGAACATCCTCTTGCAAAGAATTGAGTGTTGGACCCTTTTTCCTTTTATTTTTTCCAAGAAAAAATATTATCTTTATTTGAGATAAAACAAAAATACAGTGCTTAGGCACTGTCTAGAGTTGATCATTCAAAGATAGATCTCTTCAAAATCTTTCCCTATAGTAATACATCTAGAAAAAATCCACAACTTACATAATATCAAATATATTATCTATCAAGTAAACAAAACGTAGATATGACAGTCCCAAATACATATTGCAAGTTGAAAAGAAGTTTAGAAATCATTTAATATAAACTGATTGATGACTACTCTATAAAGATCATAATTATAGTGGAGAAACCCTCTTGGAATAGAAGTCTCCACTCCAAATGTAGGGATTGAAATATCTCAAATCTGGCGGATCTAGATATCTACTGTTGAACTTGTGTCTCGACTCTCGGATCCAATACTCTGGGGGTTTTTGGATGCGTTTTAATTAATTGTTTAACATGCTTGATGATTTTCGCATGTGTGTGTCATACACATAAGGTTTGAACATATATATGAAACATGCAAAGTAATGAACCAACACAATCTCAACAACATGTTATGGAAAAAAGTAGGAAATACAATTGATATGCCGAAAGCAGATAAATAATCATTAGCTAGATCTCATGGATCGTCACTAGAATACAATGCGACTAATACAAAATACCTGTGAACAGAAGATGTGGATAGATCTGCACAAGCACAGATAAATCGACAAAATGTAGTTCCAGAAACTCACAAAAACTACTGGATAACTCGCTCTGGTGGCTATACTTGACAGATCTTCTTGGAAACTGTCCCAAACTGAGCGCCGTGGCCTCTAGGCTCCTTCTGATCGCTGTCAGACTGATGATCTAACATTTGAGGCTTTGGATGAACCCCATATGACATCCCATGGGGGTTGTGCACCTCCTAGGCTCTGTGAGTGCGCCCTAGTGATTCCATCGACGAAATCCACTACTATCTATCTTGAAATGTGTGCCTTGACCTCCTCCGTACTGGGTCGAAAGGGTTTCCTCTGATCTGATATGGAAATCCCTCCAGAACTGCAAACGTTCCTCCTCAAGAGCTGCGCACTTCCTGGCTATTTGATGCGCCCTGGTAAATTCCCCCATCAAAAACTAATGACTGGTGGCTTAAAAGAAGCGCTCTGGTTGATCCTCAATTGGGTTGGAAGGAATCGATGACATACGCCTTGGTCTCGTGCAACTACACAAAACCCTCTCTAAACCTTGCACTCTCACTGAATGCACTACACAATCACTGTAATAGATCTGGATACTCCTGAAATGGCACTGTGAAATACTTGGATGGTATCTCTGATAGGCTAGGGTGTGCCTTCCAACTCTGAAACCAATCTGGGTGGTGGTTTCGTCCAAAAATCCACAAAAAAACAAAGAGGTCGGTTTCCTCCTCTGGAAATTGTTCTCAACATCAAATCATAATATAATGAAGAATTAGGTTGAATTCCTCCTTTAATATCTTCCTCAATCTAATTTTTCATTGACCTCACTTAAGCTAGGCACTTTTCCTCCTAAGTTGAGTGATTAATTAATTAAGTCCCCCCTCAACACCTTTTTCTTCTATTTCTTTGTTGACTTAATTCACCGTTTATCCATTTGTTTGCCCTTATTTCTCCCCTTGTTCCTGTTTGTTCCTGACTATAGCCTACGAGAACAAAGATATTACTAAGTCACTCCCCGTTGGCCTACTCTTGGGAATGGGATATCACAGTCCTCCCTTCCCGAGATTGCTTGTCCTCAAGCAACATCAATCCTGGGTGCTGTAATATATGCTCTCCCACCCATGTGGCATCCTCCACTAGAAGTTCCCTCTATCTGATCAAGCACTCCTTGATAACCCTACTCTTCAATATGCGCTCTCTTTTCTCTAGCACCTCCTCCGATACTAGCTCCAATTGACCCTCCTCATCCAAGGATGGCAACTCCTATGAAATGATAACATGTTGTCCCACTGCCTTTTTAAGGCAAGAAACGTGAAATATGTTGTGAATCTGGCTACCCTTCGACAACTCTAACTCATATGCCACCTCGCCTACCTTCCTGATGATTCTGTACGGTCCATAGAATCTTGGCTTCAACTTTTTTTCCCCGCTTCTTTTTAAGGAAGAATGTCTGTATGGCTGCAATCGTAGAGAAACCAAGTTCCCTATGTTGAAACTACACTCTATCCTTTGCCTGTATGCATAGATCTTCTGCTAGTTCTGAGCTACTTGTAAGTTCTCCTTTACTGCGCATAGAATCCTCCGACTCTCCTCAAACCAGTCTTTGGCCCCTGGGACCCTACTATCCCCAAACATAGTGTCCACAAAAGAGGGTGCATCGTATCGATACAATGCTCTAAACGACGACATCCTGATAGACATGCAGTAAGTTGTGTTGTAACAATACTCACCCATGTGCGTCGCTGCCCCCCAACATAATTTTTTAGATACCCCTCCACCCATTTGTTGACAATCTGTGTCTATCCATCTATCTGTGGGTGGTAGCTAGTACTCATGGCTAACTCTGTGCTCACCAACCGGAAGAGCTCCTGCCAAAACACATTGATGAAGCACCCATCTTTGTCATTGACTATCTGCTTGGGAAAACTGTGCAACTAGAAAACCTCTCTAAAAAATTTGCACATGTATTCCGTGGGTATGGAAAAGACGTGTGAAAATTTGGTCAGCCTATCGACCACTACAAATATACAGTCCCTGCCCTGCCCCCGAGAAAGGCCTGTAATGAAATCCATAGAAATGCTCTTCTATTTTTGCTCCAGAATGGGTAGATGTTGAAGTAACCCTACGGGGTGTATCTGGTTGGACTTGTTCTGCTGACAAGTCGTGCACTCTCGGATGTGTTTAAGTACATTATCCTTGAGACCCTTCCATGAGAATCTCTCCCCGATCTGCCTATAAGTTTTGAAGTATCCCTGATGCCCGACTGTAGGCGAATCGTGACACACCATCAAAATCTTACCTTTTAAGGTAGATTATGGAACTAAATAGATCTGGTATTTGTAGAAAATGACATCATCTAGCACCTGATATTTATCATCAACTACCTGTCCATCCAATACCTCGCAAGCAATTTTTTTTTTGGAGTACTCCAACAAATGTGCCTTCCAGTCTGTGCAAATATCCATCATCGAACACCCTGCTGGCCTCCTGGACAAAACATCTGCTACGATGTTCCTTTTTCCTTTAACATTCTTAATGTCAAAGTCAAAGGCTTGGATCTTTGAAACCCACTTCTGATGTCTCTCATTGAGGTCTTTCTGATCCAGGAAATACTTGAGACTATTGTGATAAGTCTTCACTACAAATATGCTACCCACCAGATACTGCCTGAATTTAGTTAAGACATGCATGATTGCTAACATGTCCTTATCATAAATCAAATAGAGTCTCTCCGAATTGTTGATCTTCCCGCTCTTGAACACAATGGGATGGCCCCCCTGCATCAAAATCGCTCCAATCCCCACCCCCGATGCGTCGCACTCTAAGAAAAACGATGGAGAGAAATCTAGAAGGGCTAGAGCATGGCATGTGCTCATAACCTCCTTCATTTTCTCAAATGTCTGCTGTGACTCATCCGTACAATGAAAAACACCTTTCTTGGTTAGATCTGTGAGCGGTGCTCCCAATTGTGAAAATCCTCTGACAAACTGCCTGTAGTAACTGCATAACCCAAAGAATCCCTTCAACTTCGTGAGGTTCTTGGGTGTCGGCCAATCCAGAATGGCCCTGATCTTCTCCTGATGAACCTGTACTCCCTTCTCACCGATGATATGCCCCAAGTACAATATTTCTCTCATCCCAAACTCACATTTGGACTCCTTGGCATATAATGACTGTGCCTGCATAATTCCCAGGACCTCCTCTAAATGTGCCAGATGCTCATCCCATGTCTTGCTGTAAATCAATATGTCATCGAAAAATACCAAAAGGTACTTCCTCAACTGCCCCCTGAAGATGTGATTCATACAAGACTGAAAAGTGGCAGGTTCGTTGGTCAAACCAAATGGCATGACCAAGAACTCAAAATGTTTGAAATGACATCTAAATGCTGTCTTCTCTATGTCCTTCTCTCTAATGCCGATCTCATGATATCTTGACTGCAAATCAATATTGGTGAAGAAAACTGCCCCATGTAAGTCATCCATCAACTCATCTAAGCACAGAATGATGTACTTGTTCTTAATCGTTTTCTTATTTAGAGCCATGTAATCAATGCACATCCTCAACGTGCCATCTTTCTTCAGTACTAGAACAACTGAAGAAGAAAACAGACTCGTACTGGGCCTGATGTGCCCCATCACAAACAATTCTTTGATTGTTTTCTCGATCTCATCCTTGAATCTCTTGGGTTTCCTATAGGGAGTGATGATCACTGGTGTATCCCCTGCCTCCAACTCAATTGTATGATCAAATCCCCTGTTTGGTGGTCTCCCTGGTGGTATCAACCCAAACACTAGCTCATATTGACTCAAAAGTTTCCTGATCTGTGGATGGTAATGCTCTCTAGGTGGTGATCAAACACTATGCTACATATGTTACATCACTATGACGGAAGATCCGCTCCATCCTCTTCGTCGATACTGCTCTAGGTGCTCCTGTAGACATACCTCTCAGTACCACTCTCGATCCACTAGCATCTCTGAAGCTCATGGTCAACGTCTGATAGTTGAACCCAATCTCCCCCAGTGAATATAGCCACTGTACCCCCAACACTGCATCTGTATCTGATAGGTCAAATACATAAAATGTATCCGTCAGAATGTAGTTGCCTAGATTGATGTCTAGGTCTGGGACCATGTCCAAGCATGACATCGTGTATCCATTTTCCACTGCCATGTGGAATCCCTCAAACTCCTCGGTGCGTAACCCCATCCTGGATACTAAGGATGCATCTATAAAATTGTGGGTGGCTCCACCATCAACTAGGATTGTCATGCACTGTCCTTGTACAAGGGCCTTGAGCCTGAGAGTGTTGTACTTGGGTACTCTTGAAAGGGTGGCTATGTTTCCCCCTTTCACCTCTCTACAAGGTTTTTTCTCCTCCTTGGGTTGTGACTCTATCTGTATCTGAGGTTTCTTCGGATGTCGCTCTGGCTCATGTGTAGTCTCATCCTCTGAATCATTGTCTGCCTATGCCTCGATCTCCTCATCCTCCTCTTCACTACCTGATTCCACCTCAATGTAGTGGATCTATCATTTTCCCATGAATCTATTCCCTGGGACCCAAGGGTCTTTGCAAGAGAAGCAAATATTCTTCCTCATCAACTCCCTTATGGTGTCATCATCAAGCTTGGGTTTACCTTTCTATTCCCTCTGAGGGTTTTTTTGATCCCTATCTCGCTGTGGTAGAAAGGGTTTGGTAAATTTTTTTGGTTTTAGCGCCGAGTCCTGTTGATATTATGGTAGCTACGGGAGGTATTTACCTCCACGTGTAACCATGACGAGAATAGAATATTCCGGGAAGTAAGAAGTAGCCCTAAATGTTGAATATAACCCTAGAAGACAAGTCAACTCAAGGAAATAATTAATATTAAGTATTTAGTCTCCAGAATGAAAATTCGGCCCAGACAGCTAAGGAAACAATATAAACACAAGTAGCCAAACCTCATTTTGTACACACTACTCAAAATTTCAGCTCATAAGAAGTGGGCACTGCAGAAACTGGGTTAGTGCGCAAGTCTGGGGAGCTGCTGCAACCGACAACTGCCGCAATATGATTCCCTAGTTTAGGCTCAAACTTTCTGTTGGTTATGGTTGGACTTTTTGATCAATCTTGGTTATCTTTATGCATTTTCCTTGGTTGGCTATTGGTTTGCTTCCAGAATCATTCTCTTTCAAGGTTAAGGTGCTCGGGGGTGGCTTCGGCCTATGGTTGGGTGACAATATTTCTATATTGTCTATAGTTAAACGAGCACATCCATTACTTTCTAACAGGTTATGGGCCCACGCTATCTTCAGACAGTCTAACCGCTGAAAGATAGATTGGGAGGGTTTTCTCAGTTATAGTTGCAGTTGCAACCAATTTTTGCAGCAACAACGAAACCCTAACCCTCTTGTTGAGGCACCTTAAGTGAAGATATTGACCTAATTTTTGGATATCCTACTATGTCCTAGCCTAGCACACCTCCTGATATTCTCAGCAAGCCAAGACGTCAAGTTTGAATTTTTGGTTAAAGTCAAAGGTTGACTAGGTCAAAGCAGTTATGAATTACTCTATGAAGTCAGAAAACAAGTTAGAAGGGGCTTCAACTTCAGAGTGTGGAAGACAAGGATTGACCTCATCCTTGACAAGAATAAATTATTGGACATCATGAAAGGAAAGATCATGGAACCATAGTTCGAAGAAGGAAAATAAAAGGAACCTTAGAATGTTGCATTTATGGAGAAGTTCAAAGATAATGACATCAATGCCATGAGTATCATAGTGGACTCTATAAAATACCACTTGATACCCTACATCTACCATCTTGACTCATCTAATAAGATGCACGATGCCCTAACAAACCTCTTCTTCGTCAGAAACATTGGACAAGTAATGAGTCTGAAGAATGAGCTCTGTGACATGAAAATGAATGATGACGACAACATAACATCATACTTTGTGAGGATCTCTCAGTTAAGAGATTAACTACAAGCTATTGAAGAGATCATTTCAGAGAACGAACTGGTAAATATAGTACTCAATGGTCTTCCCAAGACATGGGATGCATTTTCCGCAAGCATGAACACAAGGAAGGAGTATCCTACATTTGAAGAACTTTGGACTTGCTGTGCACAAGAAGAATCAAGGATTAGTGAAAAAGAGAAATCCCAAAAGGAATACAATAATCAAGGCTTCACAACAAGGTTCAAGAATTTTAGGAATAAAAGGAAGTTTGGCTCCAGGAAAAAATCAAATCAAGAGAAAGATATGTAAAAAATACAATGCTTCAACTATCAGAAATATGGCCACTAAAAGAATCATTGTTCGAAGTTAAAGAAAAGGAAGGAAACACACGAAACATCAATTGCCAAAGAAAGGAAACCGTCAAAGAAGGCCAAGCAGGATAAAACAAACTTCTTCTTCTAAGACAAGGTAACAATATTCTTCATAGTTCTTGTACATACCATGTTCACATAGTTTCTGTACATAACTTGCATATCTATTTCTTAGAAGATAAGATGTTCAAAGAGAAACAATACCTATGGAAGAATAACAAGATACAGATTGATATCACGATGACTCTAAGAAAAACAATACACATGGAAAGATGAAGTACGTTGACAATCCTTGGTAACAATTCACGTGGAATCTATTAACATAAGTAAAAGCTGCAAGATAAGCCGAAATCATAATCAAACTTGAAGACACATGGAAGAAGTAAAAACAAAAAGAAGTCAACAATCAAAAGGAAATTGGAAAAAGACTCGTGACACTTTGTAGAAGGCAATAAGGATGCAGACGAAAGCGTGGAATCTCCTAGATGGAGGGAGCCAATTATATAATTCCAAAAGAAGAGCATGCATTCATGCATAAAGCAAGGATTATGAGGGATCTAATTCTAAATAATATGATCCATTAAGGATTATGAAGTATCTATCCATGTTCCCATCAATGGTAGCAACCATGAAAAGCAACACATGTTCAGTTTGACTTTAGAAGAAGTCTTCTTCGAAAAAAATCCTTAAAGTATCCTTGGTTGTCCATCCACATCCATGATCCTATGATGAAAGGAAGAAGTCAGAATCTTCAAGGCATGGAATCTATAGAAAACTTGATGGACCCAAGATCTAAAGAGAAACATGAAGAAGAACATGAAGATTCCAAGAGAGAAAGAAAATCCAGAACAACCAGTCATTATATCGAGAATCAAAAGACTACAAGCTTGATCTGAACCCTCTAGAAGCAATCAAGTAGAAGAAATGAAAGTTTTGATGAAGAACAATGTATGGAAGACTTATGAATGAAAACATTGCGAGATCCAGAACTAAAGGTTATCCCATATGGAGGGAGAGGACTATGATGATAGCTTGTTCCAGACATACCTCTACCTGAGACATTATATCTCGTGCAATATCCATGGGTTGGAGTTTACATCAAATGAATGTAAGGACCATTCTCTTCAACGGAGTAATCAAACAAAGAAGCGTATATAGAACAACCTCATGGTTTTGAGGTATACCAGAAAGAGACTCTTGTATGCAGATGGAAGAAGATCTTGTATGGATTCAAACAACTTGGTGAAGAGCCTCCAATGCACAACAAAAACGTGGTGAAAATTTTCTATAACAAAGATATTGTATTAGAATGGTTACTCAGAAGTCTAGGATGATGGATTGCTAATCCATGACAAACTCTCATGATGACAGAAGAAGTGCCACTTGGATATGTTCCAGTTTGAGCTTTCCCACGATGTTATGAGCTAGCAGGAAACAAAAGAGATGAATCCAACTATGATATACTATAATGATCAAAGCTATATGAAACCTTAAGAGAAAACCAGTGTTCCAGAAAGATCGAAGTACACCAAGATCAAGAATTACATTCTTCGTGATGAGGTCCAGAAAGGAGAAGCGGTTCTCCAATATATCTCCATAGATGAGAAAATATCAGACATTTTGGTAAAGTCTTTGTCCAAGATGAAAAAATTTGTGTACTCAAGAACAAGCTGGAGCTCATGGAGACGACTTTCTTAGGGAAGAGATGACTCCCAGGTTGGGAGAGAGAAATGATGTGTTATTGATTTATGGACAATTATTTTTCAAGTTGGAAAGATAATCCAGGATGAGCAGTTCCTTTCCAGTTCGGAAAGTGAAAGTGGTTTGAGATTTCTGATAGACATACATTTTCCAGTTTGGAAAATGGTTCAGATCGAACGATCATTTTATTAATGAAAATGGTTTGATGGATTGATGATGTACCATAGACAACGATTCCCCTTGTGGCCAGTGTGGGGGGAATGGTCTAGGACAATCTCTCTTCTTGGAAGTCACTCTCAGTAGTGGTCAAGAAGACTGGTCCGCCTCGTCGAACAATCATTATTTCGAAGCTCATAGTTGTGAGTAGTTTCGAATAATGGTCCTTGTATCACTCCTTGTAGTGAGTGACTTAATCAACATCATGTCTGATTACTCAGATGGAGTATGGTTTTGAGAGATGATGTAGTTGATATTTTCAGATAACACTGATAATGATGATGGTGCTCATGATGTAATCATGATATATTCTATACGACTATGATAATGCTACCAGTTCAATGGTATGTTTGTGCTCAATAACATTTCCTTCAATACCTCCCTAGCTAGGAGGGAGTGTTGATATTATGGTATCTACGAGAGGTATTTACCTCCACGTGTAACCCTGATGAGAATAGAATATTCTGGGAAGAAAGAAGTAACCCTAAAGTGTTGAACATAACCCTAGAAGACAAGTCAGCTCAAGGAAATAATTAATATTAAGTATTTAGTCTCCAGAATGAGAAGTCGGCCCAGACAGTTCAGGAAATAGTATAAATACAAGTAGCGAGACCTCATTTTGTACACACTGCTCAAAATTTTAGCTGGGAAGAAGTGTGCACTGCAGGAACTGGGTTAGTGCACAAGTTTGGGGAGCATCTCCGACTGACAATTGCCACAATCTGGTTTCCTGGTTTAGGCTCAAAATTTCTGTTGGTTATGGTTGGACTTTCTGATCAATCTTGGTTATCTTTATGCATTTTCCTTGGTTGTCTATCGATTTTCTTCCGAAATCATTCTCTGTTAAGGTTAAGGTGCTCAGGGGTGGCTTTGGCCTATGGTTGGGTGACAATATTTCTATATTTTCTATGGTTAAACGAGCACATCCAATAATTTCTAAAATCTCCCTCATGTCTCTCGTGCGCACAATGGACTCCTGTAGGGTGTAAGTCTTTAAATACTTAACCAAACCCCTCAATGGCTCTATCAACACCTCGGTGAACAACATCACCAATATGTGCTTTGATATATCTAATACAACCGCTTCCTTCCACTGGAACTCTGTGATGAAGGCCTCAACTAAACTTGCCTGTGTCATTTGTGTAAGATCCATGAAATGGAGCTCTGAATCTCTCCTGTCAAACCTCTCTATCAACCTCTCCGTGAACTCCAAGTATGAGGTAATGTGGCTGTGACCCAATATCACCAACCCATGGTACCATCACTCATGGGCCTCCCCATCCAAGTGCAAGGTGGCAAAGATGATAGCTTCTGACTCTGTCGTCGAGATAAGCTTCAAATATGTGTCAAGATTCTGTACCCATGCCCGAGTTGAGCATCATGATGACTTGTTGAAAGTAGGAATGTTCAACTTCCCCACTTTCTTGATGAAATCCATGTTTTGAGTTTGCGCATTTCCCCTCTGTGCCTCCCGGGGTCTGTTCCGATACCTGATTGAACAATAGTCTAGCAAACTCATGTCTGCATGGAACTCTGGTCCTAGTGCTAAATAATATTGCCTGTACTCTCCGAATGGGTCCTGTGGAACTGCATGTCCCTGACTTGGCTGTCCTTCTATGTGATCTGACTGTCCCAATGGTTGTCCCCCCTAGAATTACGGATATAATGGTTGGGGAATCCTCCCAGATGTATAGGCACGGATAGGTGAAGGGTGTCCACTCGCTCCACCTTGAGATCCACTGGAGCCATTGGCCCAACCTCCCTAGTGTCCTCCTGAACCACTTGCTCCTCTTGCGACGTTGGCACCAATAGTGCTCACACTGTGATGGATCATCTATGTGTTGATGGCCATTTGTGCTATGGAATTCATCATGTCCTGCTGTCCTCCATCATGTCCTGCTGTCCTCTCCCTAGATCATTCAAGATGTCCTACATACTATTAGAATGTGTCTCAGGGCATTTCCCACTACCCTCTAGTGTCTCTCGTTTGTCACCCATACTCCTTTCTATGTCTGCGTCTGTGTCAGATATGATGTGATCTCTGTCCTATAACTCTGGATCTGTATATGAATAAGTGTGGAAGGGAGTGTAGTCCCTTATGCTCATGTCTCTTCTGTCTCTGTTATGTCCTATGCGGTACCGAATGTACTCGTCCCCAATATGTCCTTGGCCCTTTGGGTATTCTTCCCCAGTTCCTGAAATCATGGGGTCATGAGAAGCACTTTTTCATAGGCTGGAAAGAAGAAGGCTCTGATACCACTGAAATATCCCAAATCAGACGGATCTAGATATCTACTGCTGAACTAGTGTTCTGACTCTTGGATCTGATACTCTGAGGGTTTCTAGATGCATTTTAGTTAAACATGCTTGGTGATTTTCGCAAGTGTGTGTCATACAAATAAGGTTTGAACATATATATGAAGCATGCAAAGTATTGAACCAACAAAATCTCAACATGTATTACATGGAAAAAAGCAGGAAATACAATTGATATGTGGAAAGAAAAGAAATAATCATCAGCTAGATCTCATGGATTGTCACTGGAATACAATGCGACTAATACAAAATACTCGTGAAAAGAATGTGTGGATAGATCTGCACAATCACGAATATATAGACAAAATGAAGTTCTGAAAAGTCATGACAACTGTTGCAAATGATAGATAACTCGCCCTGCTAGCTATACTCGACAGATCTTCTTTGAAACTATCCCAAACTGAGTGCCCTGGCCTCTAGGCTCCTCCTGATAATTGTCGAACTGAAGATTTGACCCTTGAGGCTATGGATGAACCCCAGATGACATCCCCTAGGGGGTTTCACACCTCCTAGGCTTTGTGAGTGCGCCCTAGTGATTCCACTGATGAAATCCATTGATATCTGTCTTGAAATGTGCATCCTGGCCTCCTATGTACTAGGTCAGAAGGATTTCCTCTGATCTGATCCAGAAATCTCTCTAGAACCCCAAACGTCCCTCCTCAAGAGCTATGCAATTCCTGGCTGTGTGATGCGCCATGGTAAATTCCACCGTCAGAATATTATGACTGGTGGCTCAAAAGAAGCGCCATGGCTGATCCTCAACTGGGTCGAAAGGAATCGATGAGATAAGCCCTGGTCTTGTGCACCTACACACAATCCTCTCTAACCCTTGTGCCCTCATCGACTGCACTGTGCAATCAATGCAATAGAACTGGATACTCCTGAACTAGAACAATAGAATACCTGTATGGTATCTCTGATAGGATAGGGTGTGTCTTCCAACTCCAAAACCAATCTGGGTGGCGGTTTCCTCCATAAATCCACAAAACAACAAAGAGGTCGATTTCCTCCTCTGGTAACCGTTCTCAACATCAAATCATAACATAATGAGGAATTAGGTCGAATTCCTCCTTTTATATCTTCCTCGATCTAATTCTTCATTGACCTCACTAAATGTAGGCACTTTTCCTCCTAAGTTGAGTGATTAATTAATTAAGCCCCCCCTCAACACATTTCTCTTCTATTTCTCCATTGACTTAGGCTTAAGTGACTTTTCCTATGTTTTTCGGCTTAATTCATCATTTAGCCATATGTTTACCCTTATTTCTCACTCTTTGCTGGCCTACTATTGGGAACGAGACATCACATGTATTTCAGTTGCTATACGAATTTGTGGAAATATGGGCCTATCTATTATGAACTTAGGATGTTTTTTAACTCTTTATTCTTAGATGACAAAACATAAGTATGTAATAATATCATTGGGAAAGGTACAATACAATTACTACGTACAAATCAAATCAAAATAGATCACACTTCCAAATGCAAGCTCCAAGCAACGCAATCAATTGAGCGATTCAGAGTTTGAGCGATTGAGGTTGCGGTGGGTGAGTGGAAGCTTCACGACTTCCCAAATATCATTGCACATGCTTTTGGGTATCACTTCTCCCCTCTAATGTTGTACGTGTGATTGATTCCCATGATATGTTTTGTCATCGATTGGGCTCCTAGTGGAATTTTATGACCAGGGTAGCAACTCTTGACACCACGACGGCCTTGGCCTGCATGTTTTGAATGGTGAGCTTTACCATGACCCTCAAGCCCTTCCAATTTTCTCCTTTTTTTTTCTTGATTGTATTACTCAACACCATAGCACGAGTAGTTGCTTCATGATCTAGAAACTATGTAGGCATTTTTCCCTCCTGGATACATCTTACCCTTGATACCCACAACCTTTTGGGAAAATTGTTGGAGTTTGAGTATATTCACATTGAGTATAGTCACATTGAATAATATCATATACTTGGATAATCGCTGGAGTTTGATAGATGGAAAGATTGTTGAAAAAATCACTGGAGTTTGATCACTGATGTCTTGACCATGTGGGAGACATAATGATAGGAAATAACCTTTAGAGTTCTTTGAGCAGGGATCTAAAGAAAAGTGCAAAGAATAATTTTGTCAACCTTCAATTGAAGGTGTAAGGTTGAATGTGTACATTGAATCGATGGCAGGTTCAGTTCTTGGGCACTGTGTACATTGTGTGTGAGCGCAAATGTGTGAGAAAATAATCCACTGTAGTTTGGAACGTGGAATTATTGTTTTTCCATTAGGTGGAGATTCAAAACTACTGTTTGTTTTTGGACACTCAAAGGATTAGGATTAATGCCCAACTTTGTGATGCTTGCGTCATTACAAATTCTTCGTTGAAATTCTAAGAAATGCAATTTAATGTTTTCTAAATGTTCTAATACATATTAGTTACGATGACAATAACATTTTTCATTTTAAGAGGGAGGGATGTAGTGGAAGACAGATAGGTGTTCAATAGTCCAAGATGCTTGTGGATCAGAGAAACCATACTTCATTAGAGTTATGAGACATGTATGTGGAGACTGTTGTCCAATAGTTAGGGGAGATTTGAGATTTGGAAGTTTGACATGATACCTTTACTAGGGTTATGAGACATTTCAAGTGCTAACGATTTCCAATGATGTTGGGAAACTTGTATCACAACGAGGAGATTACTTTTCGGTGGAATACAGAGTCTTACTAGTCCAAGCATTCTCTTCAAAGTAGAAGCATTTAAAGAACGTTTGGTTCTATTTTTAGTTGTTCCATCAATGTGTGTTTGCTTTCAATGAGTTTTGTTTTTAAAAAGTGTAAGTTTTAAGATGGGGTGTTAGATTGTAAGGCTTACTTAAGTGATAATCTCATTAGACATTAATTTATTAGTAGAGTTTGTTGGATAACTGGTTCAGATAATCACACAACCACTTCATATATAATAATAATAGGTTATATTTGACAATAGACAATGATCTCTATTAGAGAGACAAACGCTATTGTATTGGTGAACTGGTGCTAATATTGAACGTCTTGTTTGAGTTCCTTTTGTTGTTTAGTCTTCATTGCATTGTGCATCCCATTAATATTGGATGTCTTGTTTGATTTCCTTTTTCTGTTTATTCTTAATTGCATTGTGCATCCCATTCAACGAGATCTTATTCTTATATTTATGACGATGGAATATAGTGAATATCTATGTAAAAATGTGGTAATGTAATTTCATTTTTGTGTATGATTAGAAATTATGACCCTTTTTCTTGGAAAAAAATTACCACATTAATTTCTAATCACTAGGCCACCTAACCACTATAATAATAAGTCATTGTTGATATTCACAACTAATAGTGAGAGAAGATATAGTAGGACTAACCAAAATGACCCTAGTTTGGAAATAAAGAGAATAAACTAGCATTCGGGAAAATTAACATAAGAGAGAGAAATAACCCAAGCATAATTGTTCCAAGGAGAGAGATAACCCAAGAGTTGGAGTAATTACACACTCACGTCATGATTAATTTTCCTAAGTTTGATAGTCTAAGGTTGAGGGCGCTATCCAGAGATGAAATATTCTCTCTAGAGCATATTTACTAAAAATATAGGGTGCCTCCCTCTTTAGTTTGACTTTAGTTAGGAGTTCAATTAGACTAATGGAGAGTTTAGTTAAACTAGTGGAGGACAACTCATGCATGCAACAATTGTTTTTCTCTCACAAAACAATTGTTTTTTTTTATTCTTAATAGGAGGGTGCATATATCATGCATGCATGCTCTTCTCTCTCATCCACACATGCGGACTCAATTAATTGTTGATTACTTTGATAGTTGAATCATACTACGTGGCAGTTAAACTCCAGTTTCTGTCAGTGAGTGTCTACTTCACTCTAGATCACTACCAATATGAATTCTCTTGGTCATGCAACTATCTATGGCACATTGACCTATTATTAGTGATTATTCATGTATTTATTACTCACTCGTAATACAATTTGCACATTCATTCTCAATTCTCTCTCTTTCTTGCTTCTTTCTCTCTTGTTCTTTTTGCAAGATTGTGTGATTTTCTCTAGCTAGGTTCTCTGTGAATTTCACATGGTATTAGAGCTCGTGAAGAGAAACATTGATTTATTTCACATGTTATTAGATATTTGTTGCTAGGAGAAAGCACATAGGCACTTTATTTGTAGGTTTAGGAGGAAGATACAGACATAAAGAATGGATTTTTCACCGACAACTCTTCTCACACCATATAATTATTTCAAGTGGAAGCGAAAGATTCTAAAACTCCTCAAAGGTAGAGGCTTATTCTGAATAACAATGGTTACCAAGGTTGATCCAATAAGAGTCATCAAGAAAAATAGGTATTTAAACTATGTGGATGAAGCTTATGGTCTTATTAGTATGTCAATTTCTCCTGAGCTATTATTTCATATTGATGTTTGTACTACTCCAAATGGGATTTGGACACTGTGTTGTAACTTGAGATTGTTTCTGGCTGCTTAAGAACAATTCCAAGAGATATTCAAACCTACTTCAGGCCACAAGCTGGATCTCAGACCAGAGGGGGTCCCTCATCAGATCTAAACAAATGACTACTCACCGTCACTAAGAAGCAATTTTAACATTAAATACAAGTGCCATATTTAAGTGAATTAAAGAAAATGATAAACAAAGTTGAAGATGAATGACAACAGACTGAAATAAAGGTTCTAAACCTCACAGATCATAAGCCTAATCAATTGGGCATGGAGTCTCATTCAACATAGCACTAAAGTTGATAATGAAAAGGTGGAAGAAATAAGGACAATAAATTTCAGACCTAGTAGTGAGTAAGGAAGTATCTGTAAATCTGAAATGAAGAAAGATGGTCTTGCTGGGCATAAATAAATGAATCCAAAAAAATATTAGATGCATGAGATGAGTACTAAACAATAAGTTCATCCAGATATGTATGCAATCTCTTTAACTAATTTGCAACAGTGGTAGTTGTACCAAATTGTTGCTTACAATTTCAACCAAATGCTAAGATAATGAACATGGAGTGAGTTTCCAAAATAACAAAAATGAACATAGATGGAGCATAAGAAACTAAATACAGGAAAATGGAGAAGAAAAAAAAGATCTATATAAATGAAAGATAAATCCAATACATAAGTTCTCTGATTCATAGATTTACAAAAGAATGGCCACCAACTCATTCTCCAAGAAAACACAATATTCACTTGCCAAAAACCTCCTAACATGCTAACCCCCAAAATATTTAACTGTTACCCTCTTTTAACCTTCTTAAATGTCGTCTTCTTCTTCAATCCTTGAACTATTTTTTTTTAATGGAAATCAGGTTGAGAATAACTAGGAGGATGCTGACACCTCTGATTGATGTGTTGTCCCATTTTTCTAAAAATAGGATTCTTGATGCTGTCGTTAAGTCTCT
Organism: Picea glauca; assembly: GCA_000966675.3. Lineage (NCBI taxonomy): Eukaryota > Viridiplantae > Streptophyta > Pinopsida > Pinales > Pinaceae > Picea > Picea glauca. Next base: position 18,039 of record JZKD02S0186280.1, read on the forward strand.
AATAAATGTTTTTGAGATTAGTCCCTTTCCACTAGCTGGTAATTCCAATTATTTTATTCTTCGAGAATTCTCATCAAAAAAATATTCTTTCAACTTTTGAATGGACCATATTAAGAATCATCATTAGATTTATCCTTTAAGGAACACATTTGTTGCTAAACACCCTTTGAAATTGTAGCTACTTCCAATTGATTCTTCCTTAACTAGTGCTGAAGCGAACTCCATGTCATCCTTGATATTTTTAAGGGATGATATATTTATCTTCACCATGATAAACATATATCCTTCTGGACTTAAGTGACACCATAGATAATTGATTTTTTGGATCCGATTATAACAAAAGTTAGCTAAAAAACTCTTGGCTCGTGTCTTGTAAAATACATTGGAATAACGACCTGCACAATAGTTAAATGACTAGAAGTTATGTTTATAAGCATATTGAATCCTTCTTGAACCTTGCCTCATTTAATAATGCCATGAGGATCACAAGTAACAAGCTATCCAAATCACCAACTAGGAATTAGCCATCGCTTTGAAATTCCTCCAAGAATAATGACTGGTGTGATGGAAGCAAAATTTTCCATTGTGAAAATATGTTCAAAGGGAGTTGGTCTCGTGCATTCCATTTATTGGGAGTTTTCCCAATCTGACCGCACACAAAATATGGGGATATACACTTCAGAAAAACAATCATATCTTTCAAACCATTCACTAATTTTAAAATCCTCCCTTAATTAACACAATTTGGGTCATTCCACACAAAACCCATGTTTTAGAATTTATTGATTCTTCTTTGTTGCTTCAGAAAATGTGCATCAAGAAGAATGGAATTAAATATAAAAATGGACAATTTACCTTTAACCTTCTTCAATGCCCATATTCTGTAGCTGATTAGGATTTATGGCAAACGAGAGTGAAATAAGATGTAATTGAGGCATAGATATAGAATTTTGAATGGAGGTATAAGATAAAAAAGTGACAAAATGAGTCTATTTTGAGGACTCAACACTCCCACTATATCATGCTATAGGCATGGTGGAATCTCATCCATCCGCATCGGGGGAACCCCCAAGGTCAATCCGTCTTGGTTTCTTTGTACCTCATAGATATCCTGTGTGTCGACTCCTCTCTCTTCCTTCGATGACTCATCATCTCTATTCCTACGATGGGCTCAACCCCATTTTGTTGGTCACTATGGTCCCACATTTTTGTCAATGAAAAAACTTGGTTAGTTATACTGCACCATAAAAAAATACATATTTAAAAACCCAAAAACATTATAAACTTTTAAAATTCAAAAATTATTTTTCATAAGTCCTACCAAGCGGTCCCCACTATTCTCCTCGGGGGAGTGCGAGCGGTCATTGCAAAAATTAGTCCCCTCACAAGGGACGTACTCCATGGTTACAATATACTATTTCCATCATCACACCCAACCATTCCCATAGTAGTTCTCTGACTTGCCTCTGGTAACTCGTACCATGTCATCCGTCCACCGCAACCTTTTAGGATCATTTGGCCCCACCTCCAGTACAATTACTTACGGTCTTATAATCATAATCCACTCTAGGAATAATGTGACTAAGATGGTCCCATAGTCAAATTGATTTTGTTTCCCTATCTTACATCACATCAATTGGTATTTCAGGTTGGCCAACAATCCAAAACACTAGTCAAACATTGTCAACTCTATGTGGCATTGTAGACCCTATCCCTCAGGTGATGGTAAGTAGGATCACTCACAATGGAAGATTCACCATGTCTCAAACATGGAGTTAATTTCTCATCCTTCTCCACCCCGAGGAGAAATGTTCTTTGATGTAGTCTATAATAGATTGGTTAGCACCACCAGGGCCTCCTACTAGTCTCACTAGCGGTCCATGTTGTGACAATTCTGTAATGAAGCATATATATTCTACTTCAATGTTTAATATGTTTGCCTCTACATTGACTTATTGTTGGTCTGGATCTCAATATCTGTAATATTCCCACTCAATGTTTTTTTGATTTTACTTAGTTTGTTGTGTTGACATTTCGTCAAACAATTTTCTTCTGGAGTGTTTGTATGTGTTTGCTGATATAAGAGTTTATAGACAATTTGCAGCCTTTGAAAGAGCGTGTAATTTTATAGATATTCCAGCAAGGATGAACATAAAAATAGAGCATATAACATAGTTTATTTCAACTAGATTTAGAGACAACAATACTACATGGAGCAACAATCATAAAAGGAAGATCTAACTTGAGTTTTAGATGATATGCTTCCTTCTTATAGTTACTTCAACCACCCGAAATTAATACACGGTCTTCTCATAAAAAAATGCCCTATGCTTGAGATATATCTCCTCTATATGACATTGACCCAACATTTCATCTCACCAGAATTGAAAAATGATGAAAGTAGCAAATAAAACACCTTCCTCTTGTTCAAATCGGCTAACAATGGAGGAATATCGATTCTTAGGTACAAATAGATTTCCCTTGCATTGATAACTCAGACCTGGGCAATGAAATTCTTCCTGTCACCAAGGTATGCACCCAAAATCAATATATCATGCCCAGAATAAGGAGACACAACCCCCACACTTGTATTGCCACCTTCTACAAGGAAATATTTCCCAACCTATATAGATCACGCCCAGAACAAGAGATACAACCCCAGTACATGTATTTATGATTTCTGCATTGAGATATGTGCCCCTAAAATGATATGTATGCCCCACATAGGTAAGAAATCACCCAACAATAAGAGAAATCACTCAGTTTGTCTTCAGCTCAACAAAATGTAGGAGGAAGTCACCCCCCCACACAGAGATAAACTACCTAGAATGTTATGCTGCCAATATTCCACAATAGCTTGCGTTCCTTCTTAAGATGAAGCCTCAATATGCTATGTGTACATAAATCTTCTCGAAACCCAACAAAGAAATCTGAAGATGATCCCTTCCCATAGCTAGCTAGGGTGTATAGTTGCAACATTGAAACTAGTGGATGAACAAGGGTTTCGAAAACCCTAAAATCTCTTCTCAAGAGCTCTCCAAAATCTAATTTCCAAATGATTAAAAGCAAGAATGAGGGGCTCCCCCCTCTTTCCCCTCTTTTATTTCTCCATTGAGTTATTTACCACTCACTTTGTTTTTAATTTGCTTTTTAAAGTCACATTATGCTTGCATACTTTGTAATTTTTAAGTGACTTCATTTTCCTAAGACCCATGTCCCCCCTTTTCCCTTTCTTACTATTCATTTCCTAGGAAAAAGTTGAGTTCCCTGGGTAACTTTTCCGACTTATCCTCCAGGAACCCATTTAGGCTAGAAAAACCATTCCTTATGCTTCCTAGTCCAATGGGGACATTACAGTCCTCCCCGCCTAAGATTGCTTGTCCTCAAGCAACTCTAATACAAGATGTTGCAATATCTCCTCTACTTCCCAAGTAACGTCCTCGATAGGTAGATTTTTCCATTTGATCAGGTACTCTTTGATGCTCCTGTTCCTTAATTTCCGCTCTCTGGTCTCCAACACCTCCTCTGAAATTAGAATCAACTGCCCCTCCTCTTTCAATGGTGGAAGATCTATAGAGATGACATGCCGTCCCACTGCCTTCTTGAGGCATGAAATATGAAAGACATTTTGTATCTTACACCTCTCTGGAAACTCTAACTCATAAGCCACCTCCCCCGACTCGCCTAGAAATCCTGTAAAGACCATAGAATTGTGGATTCAGTTTCTCTTCCCCCTTCATTTTCAAAGATGATTTCCTATATGGCTACAAGCGGAGGTATACCTAGTCTCCCACCTCGAAACTGCGCTCCACTCTATCCTTGTAGGCATACATCTTCCGTTGATTTTGTGCCATTTGTAGGTTATATTTGAGAGTTCACAAGATGTCCTGAATCTCATGAATCCAATCTTTGGTTTTGAGTGCCCGACTGTCCCCAAATGCTCGGTCCACAAAGGTGGTGGCATCATAACCATACAAAGATTTGAAAGGTTTCATCCTAATCGACATGTGATAAGTGGTGTTATAGAAATTCTCACCCAAGTGCAACCACTTGATCCATGCCTTTTGTTGCCCCGATATATAATTTCTCAAATACCCCTCGAGCCAATTGTTCGTAATTTCAGTTTGCCCATCCGTTTAAGGGTGATAACTGGTACTAGGTGTTAATTCTGTCCTTACGAGTATGAAAAAATCGTGCTAGAATCCCCCCATGAATATACTGTCTCGATCACTGACAATTGTCTTGGGCAGTCCATGCAGCTGAAATACCTCTCTGAAGAACAATTCTACTACTCGCATTGCAGAGTATTTGGACGATATGGAGAAGAAATGGGTGCATTTAGTAAGCCTGTCAACCACCACGTAGATACAATCTTTCCCCTGAACCAGAGGCAACCCTGTAATAAAATCCATCGAAATGCTTTCCCATTTTTGTTCAGGAATGGGAAGCAGTTGGAGAAATCTTGCTGGATGGGTATGTTCCACCTTGTTTTGCTGACAGATGTGGCATTCCCATACAAACTTCAATACAAAAGTCTTGAGACCCTTCCAAGTGAACCTCTCACGAATTTGTCTATAAGTCTTCAGGTATCGTGGATGACCTGCCAAAGGAGAAGTATGTGCGACATGTAGAATTTTGTCTTTCAACTAAGATTCTGGTACTAAATAGATCCA